>CAJNDT010000730.1:0-149164 GCA_905221615.1 Symbiodinium sp. CCMP2592 | reverse complement strand
CTTGGTCCTCCGGTCAAACACAGCAAGTTCGGAACAAGCCCTACAAGCAATGCAGGAACGATTCCACTTGGTCAAGAACCAGGAGTTGCGGGCCGTGAACGAGATCCAAGGGCTAGCTGGAAACAGCGCAGCCATTGATCAAGAACGACTTCGGCTTCGCGAACGTCTTGGTGAAGAGGAAGAGTACCGCAAAATGGCTGTGAGGAGGATGCGAGATGCAGAGGACCGACTTCATCAGAATGAAGATCATGCAAGGCGAGCATTGCCTACCTTGCACGACGAGCTGAGTGAACTCAGGAAAACGCTCAAAGCACAAGAAGATCTTCAAGCGAGGACACGCAGCGAATTGGAGGCAGCGCGAACTCCAATTACGGAGGAGCGACACGGCCTTCAAGCATGCCCATGTCTTCGAGGACTACTGAGTCTGGCTGGGAGCACGTAGGAAAGGAAGTAGTGCCTGCATTTTCCGTAGGAGGTGAGGTACGATCCCCTGAAATACGGTCCCCAAGTCAAGTTAGTCCAGTCGCCAAAGAGAAGTTCGCATTCTCGGAATCGGACAAGGACAAGAACCTTGTGATGGATGGAATTCCATTCACCGGTGGAAACTTCTTCACTGGCCGCAGTTCAATGCCAATCGTGGCGGATGCAATGCCCGAGCACTACGTGCCAGGTATTAGCAGCCCAGCACTTGCGCGTTCCACGCCTAGTGCAGCCACTTTGTTCGGCATACCAAGCGGATTTCATGGGAAAAGTGATGCGGCAGCCGTGCGTGATCGACAGCTACGCGAACTCTTGGAGGATCGCGGGATGTTGGGATCGAAGTCCACAGCATCTGCCAGCTCCTCAAGACCTGTTGGTGTCGACGGTATCACCGCATCTACGAAGGGCAACGACCTCATCGGTCCCCCTATTGCCTATGACGATTCCATTCATGAAGCAAGGAGACGTCAGATCGAGAAAGAGGTCGCGGAACGGTACGAGGAGAAGATTGCCGATCTGCGAAGCGAAGTACTCAAGGCCCAGAAAGCCGAACAACGTCTCAGAGCTGATCGTGATGAGTGGAGATTATTCGCTGAAACGATTCAGGAGGATAATGGAGACGATGACGGTGACGAGGCTGGCGACGAGAACGAAGATGGAGAGCACGATGAAGGAACCGGCACGGGGTATGACCCTCCTGACCCGCCTGATGATGATGATGATAAGAAGAAAAGCGGTGGAGGCAAACCTGAATCGGATCCTGGATCTCATGCGCGTGATCCTGATGGAGACGCAGATCCTGAAGTCACGGAAGTGAGAATTTCCAGGAGGGAGGCCGACAAAGTGACCGTACCTCCATGGCCTACTCTCACTCACCTCAACAACTGGCGATCCGTATGCACGGCGAATGTCTTAGGAGCATCAGCCGATCCAAATCATGAGGACTGGATGTTATGGCTGGCACCAGCATTCAACCCATTCCCTGATGTCGAAGCACTGAACGATTCAGGACACAAGAAGTTTAAGAGCGTAGACGTCAAATTGGGGATCGCAATGGTCGCAATGCTACGTGCTGGTGGTGACAAATCTGCTGACCTGTACCTGGAGGTGAACCGGAAGGCCAACGATTACATCAGCAGGCCCGAAGGGAAGATCATCAAAGGACGACAAATCATTGCGATGATGTATGAAAGCTTTCGAACGCATGATCGTCTCGACATGATCATCACTCTCGAGTATCTGGTGAAGCTCCAGTACCAAGGCGACAACAAGCTTCATACGTTCAAGCAGACGTGGTTGGAAGTTCTGGGACGGATGAGGCCAGAAGACATACCATCCAAAACAGCTCTCCGTGATTGCTTGTACAGCAAGATCAAGGACTCGCCCGCAATGAAGATGGAGTTGGGCATGCACTACGAACACTTGCCCTACAATCATGAAGACCGATCGTACGACAATCTGATGAAGATCATTGACCGTACCATCATGCGGAGACGAGAACAATCAAATCTCACTCAGACCCAAATTGGCTTGCGCCAGATGCTTGAGGGCAAGGATTTGCTTGCTGCACCGGCCAAGGTACCTGAGAAACCAACGCCTAACGCAGCTCCATCCGCAAAGGTCAAGGCTTCGCCGACCAAGCCGGATAAGGCTACACCTGTACTACCTCAAAGCAAAGCGAAGAGTCATGCGAAAACCAAGCCAAAACCCAAGAAGAAGACGAGGAGTGAGTCAGCGGACAACAGAGGTGACAAGAGCAAGAAGCAAATCCGCTGCAAGTTCCATTTCACAGATGCAGGGTGTCGAAATGGTGACAAGTGCCCATTCAGTCACTCGAAGAAGACTCCAGAGCGACCCTTTACGCCGAGGACGAGAACTCCAAGTCCATCTGGAGGAGGAGGAAACAGGATATGCTACTCGTTCAAGAACACAGGCTCGTGCTCAAGAGAGAATTGTCCTTTCAAGCATGAGGCAGCAGCTACCCCAGCTCCGGAACCAAAGGCAAAGGCTAAAGCCAAATCCGAAGCGAAGGCAGCTCCAGCGAAGCCGAATGCCAAGGCCAAGGCGCTCCCTGCGGCACCCGCCATCAGATTGTGCCGAAGGTGGAATCCATCAGCTCCGGCGATATGGAAGCGATCTTCAAGACAAGATGAGGAGGAGTCAGATTGTCCATCCGTTGACAGCGACGCTGATTCGGATTGTTCAACAGACGACGAATCCTCGGGACCGACTACGTCGACCCGAAAAGGGATCAAGCGTAATGTGACATTCGCCGATGACGTGAAGTTCATTTCTTCGTGTCCTAGAAGATCGAAGAAGGACAAAGAGCGGAAGGTGAAGTACGTCGACATGGAAGCGCTTGTTAACGATGAGGATCGCGCCGTGAATTTGGAATTCGCCAAGCACAAAGCGAGATTGAGGGCACAGATTATGAGAGACATGGTTGACGACGATGATGATCAATGTGGAGATCGAGTTTCATTCGTGCGAATCCCAGGAACGTCTCGGGTGGAGGAAGTCTCCTTCTACGACGGTGAGGATTCCATCGTTGAGCGTGAACTCGATGCTGCGCACAGCAAGCGGATCATCAATCAAGGTGTATGCAAATGCATGGTTCAACCAGTCATCCTCAAGAAGAAGATCAAGTTTCTCATGGACACTGGGTGTGGCCACGACCTCATATCTCAGAAGAAGATCGAGAAGCATAGTCTCGAGACACTCGTGACTCCAGAGCCCATATCATTTCAGACAGCAAATGGAATCACCGATACCGATCTCGTGTCGAATTTCCAGACTGAGTCGTTCGAGGAACCGATCAACGCTTACGTGTTGGACGACACACCATCGGTGCTTTCCATTGGCAAGAGATGTATGAACTTCAACTACGGGTTTGTGTGGCCACCCGGAAGGGAACCATTCATGATCAACCCGCAGGGCAAGAGGATATCTCTGTTCGTGAACGGTGACATCCCGTACATTCGTGCCGGGAGTTCCAAGTCACTTGTTCATGATGATCCGGAGGCCAAAGCGATCACCGAAATCTTCAAGAGTGTGCTAGCCGCAGGTGACGTTGACGTCAGTGTCGCAGCTGCCGCTGAAGCTGCACCAAGCGAGGTTGAAGCAGAAGAAGAAGGTGACGATCATGAACGGCCTCCTGATCCTGAACCCCAAGAACCTCCTATAGAAGAAGTGCCAGAGTCCGAGGCCGGACGACCTCCGGACGACGACGAAGGAAAAGGAGTGGGTGAAATTCCATTGGACGGTGACGATGAGGTGATCATTGATGTAGAAGGCGACGGTGCGCCGAGCCGCAAGGCCAGAGTCGGAACACTGAAAGCCGAAGCTAAGACGTTGGCACATCTGTGTACTCATCGCTACCGCAACCCATATTGCGAATCGTGCATACGCGCGAAGATGAAGCACTTGCGGACACAACGAGGTGCGTTTCAACGTGTGATCAAACACTGGGGAGATCTTGTGACGTTCGACTTCCTCGATATGCGCAAGGCCGCCGAAGCAGGTATCGGACTCGATGATGGAGCACGTGAAGTTCTAGTCATCAGAGACATCGCCACCAAAATGATCGCAGCGATTCCCACGGCTTCAAGGAGCACTGACGAGGTCGTCATGGCCATCAGACGCCTAATGGGAAGACGCAAGATTCATATGGCGTATAGTGATGAAGCACCAGAGTTCGATTCAGCTATGGCGCAGTTGAAGATCGTGATAGATCATTCCCTTCCAGGGAAACCCAGTAACAATTCACTCGCTGAACGATCAAATCAAGAAGTGATCAACACAGTCGCAGCATCCATGCTACACGCCGGATTACCCGCCCAATACTGGTCTTTTGCGCTGAATTGCGTGATGCAGAACCTCAACATCGAAGACGTGGAGGGCGATGGTGATTCAGCATGGAAACGTATGACTGGAAAGGACTTCGAGGGAAAAGCCATACCCTTTGGGGCCAAAGTCTTCTTCAAGCCTACGGATACAAGGCCGAAGACATATGGCAACAAGTTCGATCCAAAGGGGATCCCAGGCATTTTCGCCGGATACATCATCACTGCTGGTCAAGGATGGTCCAAGAAGTATCGCGTGTGGGACATGAAGGAATTTGCCAATGCGAACTTGTCAATGGACGCATCTGTTCCCAGGAAGTTGATGAGACCGTACGAGACAGAAGTTATCTACTTCCCAGAGGAGATAACGTTTCCCCTGAAAGCCGAGTACGAGAGGATGAACTCAACCATTGAGGGACTAAGGGACAACGTTGACCTTGCTGGCAAGGAGATAAAAGACGTCGATGACGGGGATGACGGTCCGCCTGGAGGAAATGGTGGCAACGGGGATGATGATGATCAAGATGGTCTTCTTCCTCCACCGGATCCCGGAGAAGATCCCGACTTACAGGACATAGATCCATCTGACATAGAGACGGAGCCGTCCGGCGAAGTCTTCAAGTCAGCAGAACATGAAGCTATTGATGCTATAGGAGACAAAAGACTCGAAGAACTAGACGAAGAACTAGGTCTACGTGCAGCACCGCCTCCTTCTGAACCAAAGGTCACTGGAAAAGATCGACGATCGCCCCGCGAAGTCGGTCCAACCGGTAGACTCATCCCCGAAGGAGACATCGAAGAACCTGGAGAGATTATCAAGATCTTGAAGGAAAAGAAGTTGGCTCCCGAGGAGATTGAACATTGGAGTACGGGGAAGAAAGGGGACGGCATTGTATATCTCACCGACGATGGTGAAGCCTGCAAGATCGACAAAAGGGGAGTTCCGTACAAGATCCGAAGTGATGGTCGACGAACACTTCCTACACGGCGACCTATCCATTCCTATTCTCCGGAAGCATGGAAGAAAATGAGTGAAGCGGAGAAGAAGGCAGCGTACAAGAAAGAGAAGCGAGACAAAGCTCGAGTTGCCAAGAAAGACCGGAAGAAGGCTGTGATAGGGAAGAAGATAGTCACCAAGATTTTGGACAACATGATCTTTCCCAAGATTGTTCCATGTGAAGAAATCGATCTGCAACTCAACGTGTCCATTGATGACGACGATGGATGGTCTTGGGCACAATCCTATGTGGATCAATACACACAAGAACAATTCTTGGCGGACGTCGTGCCGGCTGTTCCGGCACACATGGTCATGGATGACAACTGGATTCCGTCTATGCCGTGTACGACTTCTCACAGAAACGTACATCGGGAAAAGAATCAGGCAGGAGGATCATGCTTCAATGCCATGGTTACTCGACCTGTCACACGCAAGGAGATGGTCAACAACCCCAAGGCCATGGAAGCTTTCATGAAAGAATGGAAGGGATTGTGGGACCAAGAGGTGTTTGATTTCTCAACTACGCGTGAATATGACGACGTCGTCGCTGAGGCAAAGAAGAAAGGTGAGAAAGTACATATGGCGCGAGTACATGGACTGATATACGAGAAGAACTATCAGCTCAAAGAGGACGATCCTGCCAGGAAGTTCAAAGGGCGAGGTGTACTACTCGGTGATCAGGTCAAAGACCAGAACATGGAAGCCGCATTGTTTCAGGATTTGGGGAATTCCCCGGCTACGTTTGACGCCTCACGGTGGGCAGATTATTACGGATGCCTTCCTGGCAACGATGTCCAGATGGCGGATGCTATCCAAGCATACATTCAGGCGAGACTATCGGGAACTCCATGTTGGGTTGAACTGCCTGATGAAGCCTGGCATCCATCTGCGAAACGGCATAAATTCCGCAGACCTGTGTGTCGCCTGATCAAAGCTCTATATGGACATCCTGACGCAGGAACCATGTGGGAACAACATTGCCACACCGCGGTACAGAAAGTAGGATTCAAGCCGATTGGCGACGAATGGCCATCACTGTATTTCCACCCGCAAATGAAGCTCTTACTTGTCATCTACGTGGATGATCTCAAGATGGCAGGACCCAAAGAGAATCTACCCAAGGGCTGGGACATGCTGCGCCAAGAACTCCGATTGGAAGAAGAAACGCCACTGGGTTTGTATCTGGGTTGTCGCATCTCCAAGGGCGAGGCAACGTTGCATGACAAAACGAAGGTGCAGACCGTTACCTACGACATGGAGACGTACCTGGACATGACAGTCAAGAAGTACTGCGACGTGACTGGGTTCGATCCGACAAAATTCAAGACGGTACCATCGCCGAGTCCGGCTGAGGAGACTAAGAATCACCCAGCTCGCGCTCCGGCACAGTCAGGTAAAAGCCATCGATGCACGTGGTGTGGACACACCATGCCTGTTGATAAGGACGGTCGGCTTGTTCCGCCTCCACCTATTCCCAAGGCGCCAGAGGAAGAGGAGATCAACGAGGCTAATCGCGGCGCACTTGCTCCGCAGGCAGCAAGCATTCTCATGAAATTGCTTTATGCCGCGCGCATTTGCCGCTTTGATCTTCTGCGCAGTATCAACAATCTCGCACGCAAGATCACGAAATGGACCAAGAAGGAGGATGCTCTTCTTCATCATCTCATGGCCTATGTGCACCAGTCCAAACATCACATGATGATTGGATGGGTCGGGAACTCCTTGGAGGACTCGTCCATCGGGCTGTTTGCAGATGCGGACTATGCAGGTTGTGGAGAAAGTTTGAAATCTACCTCCGGTGCTCATTTGCACATTCAAGGTTCTCATACAAGATTTCCCTTGGCGGGACTTAGCAAAAGGCAGGGGTGCTTGAGTCATTCCACACCTGAGGCCGAGATTGTCGCGGCCGACTTTGCCATGTCACGTCTTGGATTGCCTGCTATCACGTTGTGGCAGCAGCTTGGGGGGCAAGACCCCAACTTCGTCTTCTACGACGACAACCAGACCATGATCGGGGTGATTCGCACGGGCAAGAATCCGACTATGCGTCACTTGGAACGTACCCACGGCATCTGCATTGGATGGATGCATTCTATCTTTCAGGAAGGTTACGTTTCTCTTGCCTATGAGGTCACTGCCAAGATGTCCGCGGACATACACACCAAGTCGTTCAAGGATTCTGTGTCCTGGACACATGCGTGTCAGCTCATCAACATTTTTCCGCCGGCTCTCATTGGCTCCCAAGAGATTATGGATCTGATGCGCCCTACTCATACCCAAAGTACGGATGAGAAGGGGCAACAGCATTACTCGTTCAAGAGCGAGGTGCCTTGTTTTCCTTACACGCAGACGCCGATCCTCCCTCAGGTGTTGTATCGGGCTGGATTGTCGAGTAAGGAAGGCTTGCAGGAACATGACAGTGTGGACCCCATCCTGGTTGTCAAGTTCCCGCGCATGTTGCGGGGGCCGCCTTCCGCGTTGCCGCCTGGTCGTTACCTTCGGTCGACTTGGATTCTTCGTGAAGGGCAGTGGCACCAAATGGAGGACCGTGCTGCTATCCTTGATCAACCGGGCAAGTTCGACCGCTATGTGGAGCGTGCTGTGTTTCAGTACCATCCGGTTCGGGGGCATTTGCGCCCCGCAGCTATCGCGGACGTCCTTGCGCCGCCGTTTTTGCCTCCTCCTGAACCGCCTTTGGGACAGTCTTATGTGCGCGCCCTGCCCGCCAAATGGCGAGCGGTGGTTGTCACACTGGCGCGTGCCATCCATGGGGGGTACCAGGGCTTTACATTGCCTCTTTGTTTCAACGGCCAGTCCAAAAGTCAAGCCTCTCAATTCGGTTATGACCACTGGTCGTCAGTGTACGAGGATGTATGGCATGATGCGGCTGAACAGAAAAGGGAATATCAAGGATACGATGGAGCAATTGTGCCTCACGTGGTCAATTTCGCCGAAAACAAACCCAAGGAGGGCCTGGTGATCCAATTCCTCGACCACGATGGAGGGTTGGTCCATACCTACAAGAATCCTTACAGCCGGTGGAAGTACCGTATCACTATCAAAGATGCTCCAAAAGCAGTGACGGTGTGGACATTGGTAGGGGTCGATGAGGAGAACTGGTGGAATGAGTATGCTCCAGGCAAGGATTGCATTGCACAGCATGCTCCCGATTCTCACTATGACCCTGGGCTGCAAGTAAATGTTCTGAGTATGGGGCGAGAAGTTGACGACGCCATGTGCGCCTACCTCTTCGATGTGGTGGAAGCAAGGAAAACCAACCCTAACTCCGTGATCTTCATTGGTGCAGGGGTGTTAGGCAAGAATTCGTGGCTGAGTCGGAAAATCGCTGACAACCCTGAAAGGGCCAAATTGCGGACAGACTACCCATGGGGGGAGGTCGTCCAAAGAATTGCGCGCAGAGCGGCATCATGGGGGTTCCAAATCATCATCGAAGTACCTCCTCGAGTACCAGTCCAGGAAACCAAGCAGTACAAGGGACTTCAGGAAGATGCCATGTGGAAGAGCATCAAGATCCAAGGATGCACTCACGGGCAACGTTATACCTTTCGGGATCCTGTATCTCCCGGAACCGCCGTTGAGCTCGGCTACTGCAAGGATGAATGGGAGTACATTGCCGCAAACGTCGCGTTGCATCCTAAGTCGTCTGACGTGTGCTCGTCCAAACATTTGCACATGACCGATTCGGACGCTAAGGATCGATCTGATAAATGCGAGTTGACTAGCCAAATCTCCAGGAGATTGCTTAAAGCCTTGAAATTTCAGGCAACGGGCGATGGGAGATTGGTAGCCATGCCGTCGAAGGCTGGTGGACGAAAGCCTGACCGCATGATCGTTGACCTATGTGGCTTGGGCAACGGCTACGCCGTGCCTAAGTCCACTAAGAGGTGCGCTCGCATAACTTGCAAGGAGCTGATTGGCTCTAAGGCCGATGAGGACAACCTTATCGGTGCAATGAAGGATGCGTGCCGGAATGACCTGCGCACACCTGTGCTATTCGTGGCATCGCTTTTGCGATCAGGTGCTGGTCCTGGAAGTAGTGAAGGGGCTTGCGTGGGGGGTGAGAAACGTTCCGGTGGGAAGTACAAGGTTTTCAGAAGTGTCTTGAAATCTCTCAAACGCCTGCTGAAGAAGTGTGCGGAATTTTCCGACGTCTATTTTTCGCTTGACATGCCTTCTTCATGTTCATGTTGGTCTTGGCCGGAGTTGCATGCTCTTGTTTCAAGTGGCAAGGTGACGAAGGTTAAGATTGATGACCATGTTGGTGCTGGTGGCGATGGTGGTGGACGCAGGATCATGTTCTCTAACATGCCTGAAGCGGAACGTTTGATGGTGAGACTGGATGATTGCTTGGACCATGAATCGAAGAGCAGTTTGTTGCAGCGCATTGATGTTTCATGGCGGTCGATTGCGAGGAATGTTCGCAGCCTTGTTCGAGCTCATGTCAGTGTCAGTCACGATGCACATGAATCTGAGGACATTGCATGGCAGCAACATCAGTGTGTAGACGCTGATGAAGGGGCTATTAGACAGCCCCAACTAAGGAACAACTAAGGTCTGACCGGACGGATCGGGGAAGGGTGCCTCTTACGGAGAACCCGGAACCGTGAAGTCGAGTAGGGTGTAGGGACTTCTCTCCTACGGAGGAAGGACCGAACCCCGAGCCATGGCTGAAAGCTACAATGCCTACGAGCTGGCCTTCGAAGGAGTGGACCACGAAGAAGTTTTCCCATCTGGTGGGATGCTGCGGACGTTTCTGAAGTTCCACAAGTTCCTGGAGATGTATTCTGGGGATTCGTCGCAGAGCGTTTCGCTCCCGCCAAAGATTACGAAAGACAAAGTGGTCGACAATGATCTCATTCGCACATGGGCAGCTTTCAAAGCACCTCCGTTGGTCTTGCTGTTCACGTGTGCAAATCTGTCGCCAGGAGGGGATCTTTCCATTCGAGTCCGAGAAATCCTCAAGGCTTGCATATTTGCTGCCCCGGAGGAGTACATGGACAAGCCCTATGGGGAGATACTCGCCATGGTCATCAAGTTTGGTGGAGGTCTCAAACACATTGTTGCTGACTACGAAGGGAAGTTCAGTGCCATCACAAGATTTATGGTGGACGAGGAAGTGATCCGCGATGATGCAAAGTTGGCTGTGGTTGAACTGGAACAAGAAAGAAAACAAGTTCGGTTCGACTTAAACACTGCGACCAGGAACATCGTCAGCGCGGACGTGTACTACAATCTCGCCGTTCTCATCAACTCCGTGGAGACGCCCTACCAGACCGTGACAGACACGAGAATTCAACAATGGTATACGGTGAATCAGGACTACTACCACAAGTTGCCTATGTCAGGCAGAGCACCTGACCAATCCGACCTGTTGGGAGAGCCTACGTTATGTAGGGTGTGCAAGCTGATGTACATGTTCGCAAAGCACACTGGGTATGGGCTTCGGACCTACAACCAGGAATGCGCAGCGAGCAACGATGGCGCTACGCCAATCAACGTTCACCAGCTGGCTTTGATGATGCGCACATTGCCTCAAGGCATGGGACATCCGCTCGCCTTTGCGATGAACTCACTCCAGGCGTTCAGTGTCTGTCTCCACGTGCTTCATTCCTACGTATCATGGGTCGATCCACAAACTGGACTCCCGCATTACAGATGGTCTAACGACGTGCTCCCTGATTCCGACTACACCACGTATGCTTTCCTCAAGCACCATGTGGATGCAGTATGTGCAGCTCAGGACAAGAACGGTTTCCAATTGCCGGATGCGTTCCGTGGCTACACCTGGAATCAATGCGGAGTTGAATCTGGGTACGTGGTCGACTGCTCTACCAAACGCGCCACATTGGGCATATGGGAAGCGGAATTCCAACAGATGAGGGCACCAAATCCGCTTATGCAAGATGATGGCCTATTTCCGCCCAACCTTCAACGGCATCCTAGCTGGGTATACTCAACGGGGAGAGTTGCGATGCCTACGGCAAGCAACCTCGAACCGGAAGGAATCGTGCACCCTGAGCATGGAAGAACGCCGGAACAATCGCAAGGATCCGCTGCCGGACCTCGAGCCACCCCTAGCCACGGACCAAAGAGGGCAAGGACGGACGAGGCAACGGCATCGGCGTCGTCATCTTCTGCGGCACCTCCTCCACAACAACCGACTTCGCAGCCGGAAGAGGAACCATCGCAACCGACATGGGAGGAAGCTCCAATCCCCGCTGGCGCTCAGGAAAGTTGGTACCATTATGTCAACATCGATGAGAAGGGCTGTCGCTCGATCTTGCTGACGACGACCCGTGATCAAGACGAGTACCCACCTACCATTGATGAGACGCCAAAGTTTGTGGCCAACCACGACGTGGGGACCACACCGATTCAGCATTACGTCAGAAGACTGGTGACCTATTTGGCAAGGATCCGTTCCGTCTCTCAAAATGATGACAAGGGTCTCAACCTGAAGGTCTACGTGAAGCTGAGTACAAAGGTGTGGTTACGAATGTATTCACGGCTGTACCATGCATTGGCATTGGTATCATGCGTGCATCTTCCTTCTCCTCCAATGCTTACCTCGGCAGTGATGATCGAGGCAAACAGCGATCTTGTCGACAATGATGAAATTCCGGAAGAAGCAAGGATCAACACCATGAACACGCTGAATGGATTTCGCAATAGTTTGGGCATGGGTGGCAAACCCGATGCCGCGACTATGCGCTCTCAGTGCACAATCCTCGTCCAGGACTTTGACATGGTTGCAAGGACCAGGGGATCAACGCACACGGTGAGAGAGAACCTCGGCATGCATGGATGGAGCGAGGTCTACATTGTGAGCCCGTCGATCACCGCAGGTGCCAACTACAACTTCCAAGTCACAAAAGGATCGTTGGAATCTGTGAATGCGACATTGGATGGCTTGACTGAAGAGCAGCTTGCAACCGTCACATTGCATTACCATCTGTCTCTCCAGGCGATCCTCATCGAGAACATGTCCTTTCCGATGAGTGAGGTTGGAGACGGAGCAGCAATTCGCACTGACTTGCAGCGACAGCTCAAGATCACGTACGTTGACCCTATCATTGCGGCAGGGAAGCGTACCACGCGCCCTCCAATTGTCAACATCAATCACGACTTACGGTTCGTTGGAGCAGCTAGCAATTACCTTCAGCACAAAGCTTCTCTGTTCAACGGTTTCCACGCGCTGGGAATGTACATTGAACTGGAGTTGCGGGCCCGAGCATGCGTGGTGATTCATGGATCTTCGTTTTGGTCAAGAATGTACAGCCAGATGAAACATGCGTCGTCAGGCGTGCATACACTGTCAGCCGAAAAGGTGCCAGCACCGGACAATCGGGTCAGGTTCAAATTGGGCTTCGCTATCTACGAGAAGCAGCTGTTCTGCGAGAAGATGGTATCCACGTGCTTTGTTGAGGCATCGAAAGTTCGCTCATGGGACGAAACTGTCCGCGCCGACTCAGTCGCTCACCCGTCGCTTGTCGAGATTTGGGAGGACAAGAGTGAAGTCAAGACGTCCACCAGGATTTCGCAGACATGGTTTACGGGAGAACAGCAGCAACAGATCAGGTCGGGTGCCCAGGGTGACACGGTCGCTGAATCGTCCACAGTCACCTGGCAGGATTTTGACATCGCCATGACCGTTCCCGAAGCCTACTACGACAACAGGCACTACTGGTTCCGGATCGACACCTATGCGACCCCGAACACCGGTTATGTCAAAGGGAGAACGTTCTATTGCCCTGGATGTGAAGCGATGAAGTTGGCTGAGTGCTACGCACAGGCCTTCTTCAAGCCGACCGGAAACGGGTATCCTGGACACTGCATTGGGTGCGCGCATACTTCAGCCTTGAAGATGCAGCATCAAATCGGCTCCTTCAATGACTTGGTCGCGTCCCAGAAGTACACCTTGGCTTGCGCAAAGCACCTTTATGACCTGAGGCTTCAATTTGTGGACCCTCGCATGGACATCAAGGAGTTCCTCAAAGCTTGTGCGGAAGTGGTCTACGAAGACATTGGCAAGACGGTTTCTCACTACGGTGGTCTCCGAATCACAGCCAGTCAGGCCATCGAGTACGCGGCATGGGGAAAGGCCAAACAGTTGGCATGGGACAGAGGGATACGATTCCGAAGGCAAGACATGCTACATCTGCTACTACGATGCCGGGAACTGCGCTTATGCTGGTTTCATGAGAATGCTTTTGACTCCGGAAGAGCGCCAAGAATGCTACAGAGGGTCAGCCTTGCCCAAGGAGGAACTCCTGGGTGACACGGTGGAGCTGGCGCTCGGGCTTCTTACAATTGCAATGAGACACCCAAGTCATTTTCCGAATTGGGGTGGCCTTGAGGGAGCAAATGCGTGCGTGAGGGGAATCGAAAGATCATTCTTCCGCTACGCGTCGGCCGAAGCTATCGAGCTGATCACGGTTGACTCCCCACGCAAAAGGACACCGCCCAAGAAGAATGAAGCAGTCGCTGAGATCGTCAACAACATGTCCGCTGACCTCGTGATTGATTTCACAGTGATCGTCGATGGTGATATCTACCCCGTAGAGATTGCGAGAACCGACGAGACACAGGCCGCTGACAACGTCACGGACGATCCAGGGTTCTCCGTTGCTCCACCAATACCTGCACAGGATGTAGATGTGGATGCGCAACCCGAAGAAGAACAAGGTGCAGAAGGCCCTGATCCCAGGCAGGCGATTCGTGAAGGATTTGTCGCACAGCTTCAGGACTATGTGGGAGTGCTCGCTCAAGGCGAAATGTCGGTCGGAAATGACCGCCTCACGTTCTGTATCGCTTGTGGCAGTGATCTACACACTCTGTCCAATTGCACGGAAAATTCTGCAACCCGGGATCTGGTACTTCGAGGCATCCAGATCATCAAGGAAAGCCTTCTTCGATATCCACGTCGAGTACCTCCACAAGAGGCTGAGCCAATGGACGTTGACACCACAGACCATGTGAGTGTTGCATCCTCGGACCGACGACCCAAGGCCAAAGCCCGACCGCGACGCGGAGGCGAAGCCGTACGGGGTGATGTGGTCTTGATCCGTTATGAGAACAAGCACAATCTCTGCACGGATGTGGAAAACCGTCGGGGCCTACATGATGCTTGTGGCGTACCACTGCAGGAATCAGGACCAGAGAATAGCCAGCGGGTGGTGGACCTCATTGAGCAGCTTTCGGACCATCGCGACCGACGCCTACCTCAACGAGGAGACCGTCCTAGCTTTGCTTTTGACGATACCACTCAGGGCTACACCAATGCAGGCTATGAATGCATCGGCGGCGGAAGGCCAATCCGGTGCGGGATTCTCGACCTGATCCCAACCAAGGGTGCAAGCTTCATCAACAATCGATGGGACATCGTGAACGAAGTTGTCCTTCGCAACATCACCCGTCAGCGCAGACTAAACGCGGATTGGGCGCTATCATGCATCCAATCTGACCTACGTCACAGAATCGCCAGGCGCCCAGGCTCGGAATGGCTTGACAACAGGTGCCAGGTGGCATTCAACAGCGTCATTCGATGTGATGAAGGAGGGTGGGTGATGATCGAAGACTTGGTGAGGCATGAGCAACTATGGACCCATGAAAGCAGACGCATCACCGAAGCGGTCTCAAGGACCGATGAGCAACAGAAGAAGAGAGTGTACAATGAAAGACTTCAGCTATTGTTCCAAGGGAACATGCTCGCAGCCACGAAACGCCATAAGGCCAAGATTCGGTTGCAGTTCCTGGGAGTGAGAGTGAAGGACCCCGGCACGGAAACTCTTGGATCAGCAGGTTCGAACATGTTGGTATCGGTTCCTGACCAGATCACGGAGATCCAGAACAATGATCATTGCCGGCACAGCCAGAGGTACCTGAACGTTTGCAACGGCTGGGTGAAGCCATGGGCAGTTCGGGCTACAAGTGGTCACTCTGCACACTCGGATCCCCAGAACAATTTGCTTCAGTTGGACAAGAACAGGTTCGCAATATCTCCATCCATGACCCTCTTGCAACGTCTCGGAGGAGCGTTCCACGCTACAGCATGTCGCAACTTGGATTCCATTGTCACGCAAGGCATCATGCCTGGTTCGGAGGACCCCGACGGGGACTTCGACCACAGGCGCCAATTTCGAGGCAACCAAGGCGGCAGACTCCACAGCTATTGGGGGGTGTTTGCACCGTTCGATCACCGGAACGCGACGACCAAGATGCGGGTGCATGGACGAGATGCCAAGCACATGCCACTGGCGGTCCTCCATGTCCCATCGCAGGACCTTGCACGAGAAGATGGACGTATCACAGACAGCGGCATCATGATCGTTGGCCGGACGATACCGTTCCATTTCGTCAAGGAGGTATGGTTTTGCGTCCCGGATCCTCAAGATACACACTCTTTCGCTCTGGTGGAAAAGATCTACGATGAACGGTTGGAGAAAGAGCTGGTGTTGGACTACAATGCATCACCATTGCTCCCTGAGTTCGAGAGATACCGAACGCCGAGCAAGATCATGGAATTGCTTTGCGAATGCCTCCTGGACCCCACGACACCAGCAAGGAGCAGATCATCCGAGACCTTACGACTGTCCTGGAGTCCCACAGGGAGAACACGGTTCGGCATCACTACATGGACAAAGGGATCAAGTTTGTCATCAAGAATTGGCGACCCGAAGACCTACGCAGAGACGAGGATGGAAGGAGAATGAGGGTGTGCCCGGCATGCTACAACATCGTTCCAGCATGTTTCTCCCGATGCACGTCTTGCTGGTCACAGTTCGTTTCGAGCGGATATTACCAAGGTTCTCCACAACGGGAGACTCCTACGGAGATCCCCAGTGACTTCATCGCTCAGACAATGGAAGCCGCAGCAGCAGCAGTGCCTGAGGCGCCCGAAGAGGAGCAGGAAGCCATGGAGGTAGAGACCGTTGCGGAACCTGAGGAAATCCCAGAACCATCTGTCATCGCGGAGGACGATCCAGAACAGGAACCTGATGAAGAAATGGACATAGAGCCAGGAGAGGACTTTGATGACGCAGTACCAGATGCAGTTGCACAGGAACGTCGTCCCGTCTTCATTACCGGCCAGTCTTTGAACATCGATCCTGAGCTACAACTTGCACGTACCGCCATGCAGCCATCCTACTATTCTGGAAAGCGAAATGCCCATTGCATTGACGCCAACATGGCCGCTCTTTCGTATATGGCATACGTGGTATGCAGATCCATCTACAAAGCTTGGTCAGGGTTCGCAAAGTGGGCGACTATGCCGTTGTTCCAGATGAAGGAGAATTTCGCACTTGGCCAACGCTATGATGTGCTCGGAAAGTGGGGATCTTTGGCGGCAGTGGATAGGGAAACGGGTGTGAGCAAGGATGTGACTGATGAGGAGATCATTCGCTTTGCCAAGGAACCTGAGAACTTCAAGCAGTATGATCCCAACGGGACTTACACTTTGAAGCGCTTCCGGACGAATCAGATGCTTTCGTTGCTTACACGGGGAGCCAACATGATGGGAATTGGCAGGGACAACTTCAACCCTACTACGTACTTGAAGAGCAACAGGGATGAAGATGTGAAGGCTATGCACTTTTGTTGCCTGAACGTCCTGTGCGAGGTGATTCCGATGGTGACAGGACACCAACAATTCTCAGTGCTACGACCAACGCCAACTGGACCGGTGGACTTCTTGTACATCGACCCCGTCGGTATCCTGCTGACTCATTCCGATCATTCAGTCCAGACCATCGGATTGCTGGTGGACCACAATGTGCAAATGCCTGCGCATTTCATGGACAGATTGAACAGATCCAAGGCTGAGAGACAGCAAAACCCGACGACCAAGCGTACTGAAGCCCTACACCACATTTCGGCCGCTGACTATCTCCCTCCAGGTGGTACTTCCATCCTGGACACGCCTGTCACTACGGAGGAACGTGCAAGCGCTTCTTCGGCCAAGGGACCTTCAAAGGGGCGTGAGAGAACCGGAGGTGAACAGCATGGAGGCTGGAACGCCAACACCTACTATGACTACACCGCCGGCAAAGGCCGAAACAAAGGCAAGGACAAAGGAAAGCAAAGGGAACAGTATCCAGAGGAAAACCTCCGGCCCTGGGACCGCGATCCTGCGACCACGCGAAGATGGAGATGAATCAACGCTTGGTCTTCCTCGCCTATCAGTTCGTGACCTCTGAGCTTCGCCCATGGAATGCCATCGCGAATGCTTCTTTCTTCGGTGACGCCTGATTCGTTTGCCATTTCAGGGGATCGTTACTGACGTAGATGAGTGTCACAACGTTTCTAATTGGGATGCAAAGCTCTGATTTTCAATGTCAACGTTGCGGCGGAACATTTTCTGTTGTCCTATCGTGCCATCTTCCGGGTGAGCAGCGTCGGAGACGCAACTCATGGGGGGTGCGAACGGACTGCGATGCCTTGTCAAGTTCTAAGGTGTCACTATAAGAGCTGTGAGCAAGACCGTGTAAAGTGCAAGAGAAGGGGGCACGCTACGCGTCCCTCGACTCTAAGGGGGCACGCTACGCGTCCCTCATCTTTACCTTTCTATGTGACCGCCCACGCAACGTTTGGCTCAAGTCAATGCCCATAGCTAAGTGCTATAAGCGTCTTCTATCCTGAGCAATCAGAGCTATCCCGTTGCACAGACGAACCGCCGCCGGCAGTGAGTGCAAAAGGAACGGCCGCCGGTTCTGCCTGCATAGGATTGCACGCGTGGAAGTGTAAGAGAGACAGGGTCCAGTCTGTGGAGAGTGCAAGCCAACCACACCTACATTCATTACAGCTCTGGTGGGGAGAGCAGCAACCTAGTCGAGATCAATCCCCCACGCACAAGAAGTACACTGTGCAAAACCTTCTCCCTTTTCCGTTACAAAGCCGTATAGAACCCTAGTACAAGCCTATAGAGCCAAACCACGACACAAGTATGCGCAGCTCGGAGGAGCATGAGACCGTATGCATTATCGGACGCTCTGCTTCTATGCATTACATGGGCAGCATTATCTGTCAATCTGTGAAAAATGGTTGGCCGGACAATTCGATGAGATCGAAGGTGGGGCTTCGGGAGAAAAGCTGCCAAAGACAACACGCGATGTCATTGAGCTGTTTAAAGTCCAGCCTGAACCCATTCTGAACCTGCCGCTCGAACGCATGGCTGTGCAATCCATAATTCTGCATGCAAAGTATGAGTTCTTGGCACGAAAAGAAGGTCACGTAGCAGAGCCTGACACACTGTTGCTAAATCATTAGAGGACGATATGGTCTAATTACCTGTGAAAGTTGGGAGGCGTTAGTTTAGTTTTTGTGGTGTAGGTATCGGAAGCACGAGTAAGTGCTTCAAGTGCAGTGCAGGGGATGCGCAACATCGACATGTACAAGGACATGTCACATCTTGATCCAAGGGATGTTATTTGGTCTTAGTTCTCGACGCCCAGCCTTCATGAACTTTGTCGGCTCTTATAGTTCCTAAACCCTAAATCCCTCAACCCGAAACCCTATATATCCTCAGCTGGTAAACCCTATAAGCCCCCAAAGCGCGAAACCCCAAACCCTTACCCATGGACTCCATAGTAGTTCCTTTGGAGGATTACCGTATAGGGGTCTGAATATGAATCCCAAAAAAGAACTACGATGGAGCCTATACTTGGAGGATCAGAGGACTTAGTAAGTAGGGTTGTCAGTAAGGTAACTGTAGTTATATTCACCTAAACCTTAATCAAGGTTTTTAACCCTATGTACGAAGTCCCCATGAAGCTTTAATTTAAGTAGGTAGTAAGAACTACAATGGAGCCTATAAGCCCCTAAACCCTAAGCCCTTCTAGGACCCAGAGTAGGCGCTTATTCCCTTTGTTAGCGTTCAGGTTCCCTTATAACCCCCTTCAAACCAAAAAGGGCACCCTTTTTATTCCTAGGTTACTCTTCGTTCTAGCCTTAGTAATGCTTTGTAGCCTTAGTACTGCTTTGAAAGTTAAGCCGTCGATCTCCTTTGGTTGGGGATTTCGCGCCGTGTTGGAGAGTCCTTGCTTTCCTTAGCCTAGGGGCCTAAATAATTACCTATATCATTTTGGGGGTTCCTGATTATAGTTATAGTATAATGGGCCCCAAAACACTATTCTAATTATTCAGGCCCCTAAATGAGCTCCTTTGGTATAGGGTCCCTGTCAACCCACTCATTGCTACTTTGGGCATCAACCACCCCGAACCCAGAATCCGAAACCTGAAACCATAATTCAATCTCGGTGACGCAATGCTTCAATGCTCGCATCACCTCGTTTCATCTGTTGACTTTAGGTTCCGGGTCGCCGAGACACCATGAGGTTGATCACATTCGAAACTGAAGACGGGTTCTATGCTTGGTGGTATGGGACCTGGAAGTCGTACAAGTGCAGCTATTCGGACATTCGCAGATGTGTAGGCATCAAGGGGCGTTCTGTTGACGTCTCTGGAGCAGATACTGACCATGCTGAGTGATGGGGATGCGCCGACAACTCTACCTTCATGGTTTGAGATGGACGCTCTCATCGAAAGACGCCTATCAAAAGCTCAACAATACATAGACTTGCAGACCATTATCGCTCTCATGAGGGAAACCCTGCCGGCCCTACCCGCCGAACCAGGCCCGCGGCAACAACAGTTGCAGCAGCAGTATCTAACAGGAGCAACAAAAACACGACAGAGGAAATACCAGCAGCAACAGCAATCGCAGCTGCAATACCCGACCTTGCCGCCCGCCCTCACAGCCGCAAACACTGATGCCACCCCCACCCACCATCACACGCAACACCATCAGGAGCGGCGGATAGAAGCCGCCCTATTCAACAGCCGGACCAGGGTTTTGGGTTCAGGTTTGGGGGTTTATGGGTCTTTGGGATTCTGCTCCCCTGGGTGCAGGAGTTTCGGCATGAGCGCGTGCCAGAAGATGTGCTGGACCCCAAGATCGAGATGGAGTTTCCGAAGACTAGGGTACCTTAGTTTGGGGTCCAAATAGTAAGGATCCCAGTAAGCAGGGGAACATTTTAGGGTCCCCTATTTTCGGAAACTCCCAGATACGTAGGGTTTAGAGGCGTAGGGTGTAGGGACACTGGGTTCAAGTTGTAGGGTTGGGGTTTAGGAATACTGGGTTCAGGGTTGCGATGGAGGTCTGAAAAGTAACAGCATTCCCTTACAGTCCCTGCGTGAAGATTCGATGTACCCAAAACCGCAGTCTTATGCTGTTCTCATCGAGATTATGCGAATGGCTATGCTTTTGAGATCAAAACTGGGAAAGGGTGAACAAAGCGTCGAAATTGGGACCGTATGTAGTTTGGTTATTTGCTTCAGTACAGACTGCCCTGAGGGACTTTAGGTGGTTTGCTTATGGCCAGATTGCACGAGCTTTTTGCACTGGCTTGCAACTTCTCCTGCGAGTTCAGCACCACAACAGGGGTAGTTCTCAAATCGCTGTGGCGGAAAGCCGATTTAGAAGCACGGGTGCTCCCAAAATGGCAGGAAACAGCAGCAATCAGGGCCACTACACGCCTCCCGCTGTGGTGAAATGCAAATTGGGGTCCCTGTTGTTGGCTGCTTTGGTGGAAAACCTGCCAGTGCGCCAAGTATTCAACTTTGTATTGTTTATGGAGGGTGTCGAGTTGGCATAAAACCTAGTTTTAGGTCCAGCAGAACCCGGGTCCCATGTGTGCAAACAGGCTTCCAGACAAGGCTATCTTCAATCAACTGCCGTTTGGGGTGTCGCGAGTATCATGAGACCAGAAACTCTATTACTTCTTGAGTTGATTGAGGATCCCTTGGTGAAGGAACCCGATACGATTCAGGCATGCATCCCTTTATCAACGCCATCCGGAAGTCTCGAAAACAAACAAGTGCTAGAAGCTATAGATACAGGGAACCTTAGTTTAGGTTGCATGAGCCATACACCCCTCGACCCCGGATTCTTTACGTGACTTCCATTAGCCAGCCAGGCTGCGGATGATTGTCGCCGACTTGGCAGAGCGCCTTTTCGCAGAGGCGATGTTGAGTTTAGGATTTGGGGTGAACGGCTGAGAGCGTAAGTAAAAATGTAGGGCTGGCGTCTTTAAGGTTTTGGGTCTGGGGCTTCAGGTTTGAGTAGTATTTCTGAATCGTAGACCCCGCAGCATACCTTCAAACAATCCTGCTAACCAAAAGAAGCCCTACAGACCCTAAACCCTTTAGTTTTGGGGGTTCAGGGTTTGAACGAACATTCTTTGCCGGCCTGTTCGGCATTTAGAACCTATATGGTCGGATCCTTCGTACAATTATTCAGAACCCCGACTTTCGCAGCCAAAAAGCTTCAGTGCTGAAGCTTTTCGAGCATCGTGCGCTGTTCTTGACTTGGGGAGGATGAAACCCCGGAGCCGTCTTGAGGTGGACGTGAACGGCGATGGCACGCTCACAGTGGAGGTTCCTTTCACGGTCGGGGCTTTAAAGTTTAAGGTTTGGGGTTCAGGGTTACTTCAAAGTTATCGTACACGCTTAGGGCCCCCAACCCAAATTAAGGTACTTATAACCCGACTTACTCGGCTCCATGATCCTCTCAATTTAGAGTATTGTAGAAGGCTGTTTTCCCACCCTCCGATCTCCATCCACCACGCCACTCCCCCGCTCCTCCTCCACCCCTCCGCCCCTCCACCTGGTTCAGTGGGAGGGGCGGGAGGGTGAACGGTGGAGGGGTGGAGGAGGGAGGGAGGGGGCTCCGTTCATCTAAACCATTTAAACTGGGCTCGGCCCCAAGCCAACAGAGGTAGTGTGCCATATCTGTTTAGGTATCTAAACTCCGTATATAAACGTCGTCGCCGTAGTAGTAGACACCTTCAGCCCCAAGCCGAAAACTTTATGCAAAGCTTAAGCACACAGTGCCCAAACCTTAACCCGTAGGATTTGAGACTTGCGGTTTTTTCAGGATTTGAGACTTGCGGTTTTTTTTCAGGATTGCAGAGGAGGGCTGGAATTCAAATCTCAAAAGGATAGAAAGCACTCAAGCTCCAAACCCGTAGCTCTGTCTTGTCCTGTTTTGGGGTTCCCGGAGACTCCGAAACCCATCAATAGAGAAATTTACTTAAAATCAGGGGTTCCCAGAGATTTAAAAAACCCATCAATAGAGAAACTTATTTGAAATCATAGTAGGGGCCCGACGATATTTGAAGGGGTTTAGGAGTCTCTGGGTTCGTGGCCTGGACTAGAAGGAGATCGGCGTGGCCATCCGACGGAGAAGAACAGAGGCTGTCTTCGTCTGGGGGCTGCAGGGGTTGAAAGATATAGAGGTTTGGCTCATGAGCTCTAAGGAGTCTTTAAACTTTAAACCCCCAAACCCTAAACCCAAAGCCAACTGGAAATGCATGTTAGCGTTCACCGGCTACTTTCATTCAGGTGTGACGGATAAAACACGGACACCTAAACGTCTTAAAGCTCGAGGATGGAGGCGACCTGCCGCTTTGAGCGAAAGTTTGGAAGTTCCGGAAAATAATCAGGGCCTCTTTGTATTTTAAAAAGACCTTCGTCTTGCTCAGGGTCTGGGATGGTGTCTCCCGGCAGCCCACGTTGAGAGGGTCCGACATGGTCACCAAAGCATATCCGACCCTGGCCACGTGCATGTCGGACCCTGACTATATAAGGCTATACGACTTAGGAAGATATCACATTGCACCGCCTGTTCTCCATTGTTTCGGGCGCAGGCTCGGACAGACAGGCTGCAATACGGCAGATAGACATGCAAGAACGTGTTTCCGAACAGTGGGTCATAATCAACCACTTGCTTTGTGGGACATGTGCTTTCATTTAGCCCAAGCCATAGCTAAGCAACGCAGACGGTATGGGGATAGCGACTAGGAAGGTTGTTTTGCAATCCAAACGAGGGAATCCTTCGTTTGGATTGAAGACTCGCGCCTGCGTGAGCCCCGGGCTTGGGCGGCTTGACATGTAGCCAAAATCGGCCAGGGTCGGACATGCTCCGTGTAAAACAACGACAAACCCTAGCAGCGAGCATTTCCGACCCTACAAATAGGGTCGGTTATGCTGGATCCAGGAGGGCCCTAAGAACATCGTGGGTTTTTTTAAAAGATGAAAGGGAATCCTGGGGCCTGTAAGTTGACACCTCTTGGGAAACTCGGGTGTTGAGACGTATTGTTCCCCTCCTCCTCGGAACCTTAAAGCTTACCAAGACCCCCAGCTACTCTTTAATGACTCTCCTATACCCCAAATACCCACCATTAAGGGCCATAAGGACTCTATCAAAGGGCCCTTGGGCGGTCCTGGTAAACCCTTCCGTCTAAGCTCCCAAAAGTCTAAACCCAAAACCCTAAAGCCGTAAAGCTCAAACCCCCCCGTCTAAGCTTGTAACAGTGATCCTGCGGAGGCTTTGAGACGGCAGCAGAAGCAGCAATGGTTTCGTCGCGGCCTTGATATTGCTGAGTTAGGATTCAGGGTTTAGGGGTTTAGGGTTTTGTTTTTGGGGTTTAGGGTGACAGTATACCCGTGTATACCCGTGCGAATGCAACTCATATGAGAGACGCCCCTAAAATGGTCGTCCACACAGGTCGGCCTCCTGCACAGGGTAGGCCCCACATACCTGCAATACCCGCTACTCAAGAAGTAGCATCCGCTTTAGGGCTTGCCTAGCTGCTGAGGTTGTAACCGTTCATCTGAGAGTTTCCAAAGATTAGGGGTACATTATTTGGGGGTTCTGATAATAAGGATCCTACTATTTCGGGCAGTATATCAGGGCCCCCTATTTTCGGAAACCTCCATCTGAGGCAGCTGCAATCCCAAATCCCGGGCTCATCCTCTTGCAGCGTAATGGGCCTATTCTAGTTACTAAATGCCCCTATAGTACCTGTTTGGACACAAAAAGCAGTGGGATAAGAGGTAGAAGAAGATGTCAATCCTGCCCTACGGTCCCGACTAAGCCTTGCATTACATGCTGTCCTAAGCCAAGACCCCAAACCCTAAAGGGCTGGGCTCAGTTCAAGAACAACTTGGTTGTGTTTATTTCCGCTTGCAGCCTCTAGCTGTCTCTGACACTGACGGCTCGTGGCCCAGACGACACGCAGTTACAGCACACATCAACGCAACATCTCTGCAGCAGCTGCAGTGACTCCAGTCACAACGTCATAGTTAAGGCCATGAGTAGGACTTCTTGCTTGTGGGTCCTAGTGTTTGAGGCCTGGGGTTTAGTCTTCGTGTTTATGGTTAGCGTTTGGGGTTCTGAGGTTTCCTCTTCGGCTGCGCCGTCGTAGAATATGTCCCAAAAGCCCATTCTCATTATGCAGGCCGCTAGATTAAACCCTAAACCCGAAGCCCTAGACCGTCCCCAAACCGTAAACCGCCATCAGAACATATTTGAGCAAGTCCTTCGGCTAGTATCCGAAGGAAAGCAGATCTCCTCCATTCAGCAGACGCTGCAGCCTCGGAGCAGGGTATGGGATTCAGAATTTAGGGTGCCCACAGTAGACTTATGGGTACACACTCCCTAGCGAAACATGGACAAAAATCGAGGACCATCTTCGACTTCTCAGGCCCCCCGTTTATTATTCTAACTCCACTTCTACAGACCTTCTCGGTCCCCTGATGCTTTGACCAGGCTTCGGGTGCATGGGCACCACGCTTTCAATTTTTGGGGGCCTAAAGGTTGTTGGGTGCATGTTGTCGAATTCAGCGCAGGTTTTGAGTTCAGAAGGGTTTCTTTTGGGTTTGGGGATGTTTGGGGTTGAGGGAACGAAGGAGTAGGACCCTTATGAACAGGATCCCAGGATAAGACCCCCTGAGTAGTGGAATTGTTAACATAATTAACAGAGAATCCTGGTTAAGTAGGGTTATAAGTGCCTCAATTAAGGTTGTAAGTAGATGTAACTATAGTTACCTTACTTATAACCCTAGTTATTGGATCCCAAGGGTGGGCCTCCAGAAAGAGGGTGGCAACAAGGCCCACGAAGAGGCGGTCCTGCTCTCAGCAAGGGGTTCCTGGATCGCTTCAGCTCTCCGAAAGCCCCAAGTCCTGAAAATGGAAACTAGACCCGAAATCCTAGTCTTTCTTAAGTTCCTATGTTGGTCTAAACTCTCCTTCTGTCACTTCGCAACGGAGCGGAGGGTCAGAAAAAGGAGCTCAACAAAAAGCTATAGTTCGGCAAGATGGCCCTTCCTGTCCTCGAAGTAGGGAAAGTACAGGTGCGTGTTGAGGACTTCTGGGGGGGCCGTAGCCATAGGCACCAAATTCGGGCCGTTCGTGAGACCTCAAGTCCGCAGACTTGCAACTTTAGGGTTCAACCATTTGAGCACCTGACTTAGGGAGGCCTGGGAGGAATGCTTTCGTCTAAGCGGCATTTAAAACTAAAGCTGAGAACCTCAAAGCTGAGCGACGCAAGCATTTGACGACTACCTGTCTCAGGCCCTGCTTCCTACTAGGTGGACATGCGACCTCATTTTGATAGCCATCAGTCAAAAGCCTACCACACCCTAAACAAATCCTGTATCCTCGGCACACACTCAGACCAAAATTTCCTGAGCCCAAACATTCCTGGCCTTCAAGACCCTACACCGCAAACGGTGTTGTATAACCTTTCAACCCCACCTTTAAACCACCACAAACCCCCTTAATCTTTTTTCACACTCCATCAAACCCTTTCATCATACACGAATTAAAGCCCATGTCAAGCTTACAAAGCCCTGCAGAAAAGAAGCAGCCTTCAGGTAAAGGAGGCCAAGCACGAAGAACTCCAGGCTCGTTCGAGGGAGATGAAACGCCGCTGGGGACCCCAGCCAGACCAGAGGCTTGAAAGAATAGGATTTTTTTAGATTTTAGGTTTCAGGGATTTGGGATTGTTTTAAAGGGTTTAGGGCTTTAAGAGTTTAGGGATTTGGGGTTTTAGGATTTCAAGTTTCAGGGATTTGGGGTTTTAGGGATGGTTTCGAGTTTAGGCCTTTAGCGTGTAGAGCCTCGGACCTAAGCTCCAGGGTTTAGGATTCAGGGCCTGTGCCTTTAGGTTTTCGGTTTGAGGGTTTAGCGCCCCAGTGCAAGTGGGGGTGTGCGAAAAGCCCACTACTACTGTACTTCAAGAAGAAATGGACTCGAAATCCTGAACCCTAAACCCCAAATCCCCTACTCCCCTTAACCCCTCAGCCCTGAACCCTAAACCCGAAACCCTAAGCCCTTAAACCCTAAACCCCAAACCCGAAGCCATGCCGAAACCTGAATAAACGGAGATCCGAGCCAAGGCCTCGAATGGCAGGCTGAGGTGGAGAAGATTCACCTTCCCGATGCTTCCGTGACTCACTTGCAGACGGTTTAGGGTTTTAGGGTTTACGGCTCGGGGTTCAGGGTTTGATGTCAGGGGTGCCTTTTTATGATACCGGGGTACTTAACTGCTACACCGCCGCAAGACCGCACTTAGAGCCTGGCTTCTTGCTGGATTGAAACTCCATTCGGAATTCACATGTGCTTCAAAAAGGCCGACCATTTTCGAAACAAAGAACAAGAGACGAGTCATCAATTTTGATGGATTCGTGTTTTGCTAGTGCCGAGCTCCCTGCTAGTGCCGAACTCCCTAAACCCAAAACTCGCAACCCCCCCCCCCCCCCCCCCAATACCGGGAACCTCATCAGTCATCTTACTTTATTTGTGATTGCTTCCGTTTTGCGCCTCGCCGGTTCAGAGGATCTTCGCGCATCCTGCTGGCCTTTTCGGGCCTCTCCCCCGCTCCTTTCGTGCCTTTCTCCATGCTCTTTATTGCGAAGAATGCCGTGCTTAGAAGAGCAGATCTTGAGAACTTCCATTGCCAGGATCGTGATTCAGGACTCCGATGACTTTCAGATCCTGTTGAGATAAGATGCTCGCATATTCACATGTTGTGATGTAGAAAGAATAGCAGTCAGACCAGGACGCATGTTCGACCAAAGTCAATAGTAGCAGCACAAGTACTATCTTCGGTGGTAATCACAGTAGTTCTAGTATTGTCAATATTCATCACCAGCTTTTTCGGGAGCTTAGGTACGTCGACAATCGGGGACCTAATAGCTTAATCTCTACTCGTTTGTTTTTGTCGGGGGTAGGCTTTAGGGTTTCGGTTTATGGTTCAAGGCTTCGGGGACAACTTGTAGTTATTGGCACCCGACCTAGATTATCCTGTGGTCCTTTTTGCTGCATGTTTTTGAGGGTTCCTCCTCTAGCCGCCACTAAGCTCGATGCCTCCAACCCCGTCCACCAACTGACCTTGCATGTTGAGTTGAGTTCAACCATGTTCAACCCAAAACATGCACATTCGTCCTAGCCAGCTTGGAAGGCCTCTTCACAATGAAACCTAGAAGGGCCTTTGTAGATGCACGTACCACGGCCAGAACATCACTTGGGAGCTATTGCAGACCTTCGGGCCCCCGTCGCCGATGTGGTTTCGGAGCCGTTTGCTCAGAGACTTGCCGGCCGCACTGTGGCGTTTGCCTGAAGCTCAGCTTCTCTGCAGGGTGCCTCCTCTCTGGTGGAGGAAGGGGCGGCCGAGGACGGTGCACCGCAGCTACGCGGAGGTGGAGCTCTTGTCCCGCCTTGCAGAGTTGCTGATGCCGCAGACACCCATCGCCGAGCTGTTTCGCGATTTCCCGGTAAGGAGATCGGAATTGTGGAGATCGCCATGGTTGAGTCCGGACATCTCTGCCTTTGGCGTGCTGAAGGAGGAACATGCAGCGTTGTTCATCGAGTACGACGGGTTCTTTCGTCATGCTGAGCTGCATGGGCGAGAAAGGGATGAACGCAAGACGGCAGCTTTGCTTCGACATGCACCCCCTGGTTCGCGTGTCCTGCGAGTCAACCATATGAATACGAATCGGGACTTGGGCAGCGTGGAAAACGCGGCACACGCAGTCGTCGATGTCTGGCGCGCGCGGCACGAGCCGTCGTTGACGAAAGTTGTGCTACAAACTGTACGAGCCCTTCTTCGGAGTTTCGGACATGAGCTCGAACAGGACGTGTGCCAGCGTCTCAGTGGCTTTGCAGTCGCCCAGCCGAAGCCAGATCTTTTGAGAGGCTCAGCTTTTGCAATTGAGGCAGTGCTGACCAGGGACGTTGAGACCAAAAGATCTGACATTTGCGACTTTCTGGAAGGGGAGCTGCAGTTCTCAAGCACAGAAATTGAGGCTTTGGCACGCAAGTTTCCAAGAATCTGGGGTGTAAGTATCGACAGCCGCTTCAGGCTTGCAGTGGCATGGCTCGAGGATGTTGGCTTGAGCCGAGAACAGGTGGGCAAAGTGGTTGCTGGCTTTCCTCAAGTCTTGGGCTGCAGTATCGAGAGCAATCTTAAACCCACTGTGGCCTGGCTCGAGGATGTTGGGCTGAGCAGGAAACAGGTGGCCAAAGTCGCTGCTCGCTTTCCTGCAGTGCTGGGCTACAGCATCGAGGACAACCTCAAACCCACCGTGGCTTGGCTCGAGGATGTTGGGCTGAGCCGAGAACAGGTGGGCAAAGTGGTTGCTGGCTTTCCTCAAGTCTTGGGCTGCAGCATCGAGGACAACCTCAAACCCACCGTGGCCTGGCTCGAGGATGTTGGGCTGAGCAGGAAACAGGTGGCCAAAGTGGTTGCGGGCCATCCAGCAGTGTTGGGCTGCAGCATCGAGAACAACCTCCAACCCACCGTGGCCTGGCTCGAGGATGTTGGACTGAGCCGGAAACAGGTGGCCAAAGTCGCTGCTCGCTTTCCTGCAGTGCTGGGCTACAGCATCGAGGACAAACTCAAGCCCACCGTGGCTTGGCTCGAGGATGTTGGGCTGAGCCGAATACAGGTGAGCAAAGTGGTTGGTGGCTTTCCTCAAGTCTTGGGCTGCAGTATCGAGAGCAATCTTAAACCCACTGTGGCCTGGCTTGAAGAGGTTGGGCTGAGCCGCGAGCAGGTTGCTAAAGTCGTTGCTGGTTTTCCTACATTGTTGGGATGCAGCATCAAGAACAACTTGTCACGGAAGCATCTGCTTTTGCAGCAGTTTTTCTCAAGTGCGGAGATCTGCACCATGGTAAGGTACCTTCCACCGCTGCTCTGTCTCAGCCATTGTCGTTTGAGTCATCGCTTGAAGATCCTGCAGAAGCACGACCGCTTAAGCGAACTTGCCAGGATCATGGCTCTGAGTGATATGACCTTTGCCCGACGGTTCCCTCATTGAGCTGCGTCCTGAAGTGCCGCCAGAGGCATCGTAGTTTTCCTGCACTTCTCGAATTCCATCAATTACGTGTCCATGCTCGCGACAAAAAAGTTGACTTCCCAACACCCATAATCCTCGATCACAGACATATTCGGGTTAAGGGATTATCAGGCAAAGACTTCATCGCAGAACCTTCCCAACATCCAGCACCGAGAGATACACATGTCACAAGCTGTGCTGGCAGTGCTGAAACCTTGCCGCGGCTCCCAGGGAAAGGGGTGGCTTTGGGGTTTCTGGCGGTTTCCCGGCTTTTCGGTTTAGGACGTAGGATGGTGTGGAGCCCGAGTTGTGGGGTCTTCAGGGGCTGTTGAATCTGTCGTTCCTCTTTGGGCTGCGCTGTTTCGGAGTTCGGGCTGAGGGTTGCCAGTTCAACAAATAGCATATACGAGCATGAAAGCAACAATGCAGCGCGTTCACCCGGAGTCCGAAAGCATGAATCCTGGGTTCGAAAGCGCTGTAGACCGCAAACAGACAATCCCACATTTCTCAAACCCCAACACAACATCACTAACACCAGAGCCCTAAATCCTGTATCGCCAGACCCCAAGGCCCTGAACCCTACATCCCTTTGCATTCAAACCCTCGACCTCAAGCCCAGGTGGACCTAGATGTTGGTGTATCTGTCAGCCTGGCTTGAGCAATCCGCGTTTCTCTGCTTGAGTTTAGGAGTCACAGTTTTTGCTTTTGTTTGGAAGAGTATTTAGATCTAATATAGCGGCCTAGATACTTATCAATACTATTGTGGGGGTTCTAATTCCTAGCCCAAGTATTAAGGCCCCTATACTGTATCAAGTTTCAAGCTCAGGATTCAGATTGTGTGTTAGGATTTCCAGGCTGGCTTAGGATTCAGCGTGTCTTGTTAGGGTGCTGCTGTGAGTTAGAGACTCAGTTTCATCGTTTTGAACGGGGATCTGATTGAACTTGAAATGTGGGGGAGGTCCAGGTCTAAAGTTGTGGCTGAGTGCATTATTTTGATGGTTTAGGGTTTGGGGTTTACGGTTCAGGGATTCGAGTTTAGGGATTCGGGCATTAGGGTTTCGGGTTTGGGGTTTTTTCTTGCAACTTCGGAGGCTGTCGTGCTTTGACGTCCAGCAGCGCGTCTTTGGCGATTTCTCGCACCAGCAGCCAAAGCTCGGTTCTTCTGCATCGTGCTGGGTGGAAATTGCTTCTGGAACACGGCACCCTGGGCTTGCTCTTCAACTGAAAATACACAGGTGGAGCTCAGTCGGCTCGGATTCTCTGCGACTTTGGACGAGGTTTCTACAGTACTTCTCCACAGCAGCAACTATGGAGAAAGGATACCTGCAGACCGGAAGAAAAACTTGCCAGAAGATCTGCAGTGTCTCTTCCATGATGCCCTCGATGGCTCCATCGACTTCAACGGTGCTAATTATTCCTGCAAAGACCACTGTTGCGTCGCATGAGTCGGTGAACGAAGAGGAGAATGTGATTGAGGGCCGAGCTCTGCAGCAAGTCTTGGCTACAATGGCCACATTGCAAGAATCTACTCTCTGAAGTTCCTTAACCTATTCCATGCTACAATTACCCAACCACCAAAAAGATTGTTCTAGTTATTCAAGGCCCGCACATGCTTGAAACTTGTGAGTATCGGCTACGGCCTCAGGCCGGCCAGCACATATTTTGGGTGATACGGGATTAGGGGTTTAGGGTTTAGGGCAAAAATCAGAAGTCGAATTGGCGAAAGCGATTGAGCCCGTATACCGTAGAGCCTAAACCGTCCAGCAAAGTCTGGTCTGGTCACCAGCTCCGAACAAAACCTCCTTGCAGTTTCACCGAAGCTTCGACAAGAACTGTGGTGTGCAACTGGCTTCGAAATTTATAGGCAAAGGTTCCAGTTTGGGAACCATACAGAAGGTACCACCAACCTCGTTGGTCGACAGCTTTTCATACAGATTTAGGGTTTGGGGTTATTAGGGTTCACAGACTGGCATGGTTTAGGGTTTTAGGGTTGCAGGTTTTGGGTGTCAGGCATTCTGGGTCATTCATGAATTCGGCTTATCCCCATCACGGCGAACACGTCAACCCCGAGGGATTGACGGTCATCCTTGTGGGCGAGCGAGCACCCCTTACTGGGGTTGGTATGATGCCCTAAACCCTAAATCTTACACCACAAGCTCTGTGAAACACGAAGGATGCTAGTGAACAGTTTCTAATCTTTAGAAGATTCTACAGAAGGCCTCTGCATCCACCCTGCAGAATACCGAGCGAAGATGCAGGCTACAAAGCACAGAGCAATATTGACTTGTTTGCACCTGCCGCTGGATAGGACAAAAAATCTTTAAACTCCGAAGCAAATTAAACGTCACAGGCCCAGCTTCTCTAAACCCCAAACCCTAATCCCGAAACCCTCTCCCTACACCCTAAACCCAGGTTCGTCAATTTCAATCGCAAGTCTTAACCCCAAAGCTGCTTAGATTCAGGGTGTTTGTAACAGAAGGCTGAGCCCAAAACTCGGGAACTCATCATTCGCAGGAAACAAGGGTTCTTCAATTTGGTTGTGGTTCCTTTCAACTGCATATTTGATACATAGATGCAGCGATTTGAAACTTAGAGTTAGCTTATGCATGGCCCCTATATAGCTAGAGCTCCGGGCCGAAAACCTGAACAACTTAAACTGCATCCCCAAACCCTACCTACTTGAACTTCTTAGGGTTTAGGGGTTTCGGGTTTAGGGTTTAGACAACCGCAGCCAATCCTAGAGCACAGACAATAAAGACCAGCAAGAACAGATCGTCCATCGCCCAAGTTAAACGTGAAAACCGCCGGCACGTCTCTTTCAGAAAACGCCTTGGGCTCGAAAACCCTCAAACCCTAACATAGGGGCTTCAATAGTCAGAACCATGGTTTGGGGTCCATTCCACTCTCAAGTTATTAAGGACTGTTGAGGAACCACTCCGCTTCGTCGGCATAAAACCCTATAAACCCCAAACAGTAGCCCAAAATCCCTAAACCCAAAATCCCTAAACCCTAAACCCAAAATCCCTAAACCCTAAACCCAAAATCCCTAAACCCCAAACCCAAAATCCCTAAACCCTAAACTCAAAATCCCTAAACCCTAAACCCAAAATCCCTAAACCCTACAACCCCTCAGTCGCCCCTGCTTAAGCCTCAGAGCCCCAGATCCTAAGAACCCTAAAAGAGGGGCCTAAATAACCTGTACTATCTTGGGGGGTTCCTTAGAATATACATTAGAGTATAATGGGCCCCAAAACCCTATGTTAATGATTAAGGCCCCTAACTAATTCCTTATTAATAATAGCCCTTGTAGAACCCTTTAAAGGAGCCCTTTAAAGGAACCCTTTAAAGGAACCCTATTCTAATTATTAAGGCCCCTCTATTATATTCCCCGGTGGTTTGGAGCCTCCATGGTTTTCTTCAATGCGACCCATGTCGACGATGGGGGACCCAAGGCCTGTGCTTCCCTGAAGTTTTGGGCTTACAGTAAACCCCATAAAGTTGGAAACCGGATCCTTTACAAGGGATCTTTAGGTTTCCTTAACGGGATCTATAGGGTTTAGAAGTAGAACCCATAAAGTTGGAAAGCGGATGAAGGCCAAATAGTGCTGAAATTCCCTATACATTGCTCTTAGGGATTGAGGCTACGAGGTTTCCAACTTCTGGGCTTCTACTGTAGGGCTCAGGGCTCAGGGTTCGGATTTAGGGTTCAGGGGTCTAGGGTTTATGATCCAAGGTTCAGGGTTCAGGACTTAGGGTTCAGGGTATTCAGGGTTTAGGGTCTACGGTTTAGGGTCTAGCGTCTAAAATGAGGGTTCAGGGTTCGGGGTTTTGGGCCTTAGAGGCGGTGGGTGTAGTTCAGAGTTTAGGGTTTAGGTCCGGGGACTCAGCAAGTCGGGATTCAGCAAGTCGGTTGTATCGAGCGGTCTTGGTGCCTTCGGGCCGGGCTTCGGAGTTCAGGTTTTCGCATGTCGGGGGGGGGGGGGGGGGGGGGGGGGGGGGGGGGGGGGGGGGTTCGGACTTGGGGTCTTTTGTGTTGTCGTTTTGAGGGTTGGCCTAAAGAGGAAATTTCTGCAGGTGTTGATTTTGCAAGGTTCAGGTTCAGGTTTTCGATCTGTAAGGTTGAGGGTGTAGGGTGTCGGGTGTAGTTTGGTTCGAAGATGGGGTCATAAGCGTAGTATGGACCTGACTAATTAACAATGACAGCCCTTATGGCTCTAAAATTGAATAGCCATCAACTGTATATACTCTACCCCCAACTCTAATGATTCAGGCCTTGAGCCGTAAACCTGAACCCCACACCCTGCTCAAATTATTTTGCCCCCACGATACTTGTTTCGATTCTCGGGCTCAGCGTTGGGATTTCCATTTTTTTTGTTTTTTTCTGGCGATGGGTTCATATAGGTCCTAAATAATTACCTATGCTATTTTGGGGGGGTTCCGTATTATAATCATAGCCTTCTGGGCCCCAAAACCTCATTCTAATTGTTAAGGCCCCTATATTAGAGTCTTGAGCTGAAGAAGGCAGGAGCCCTAAACTTCGGACCGTAAAGCCCCGATTTTAGGTAAACTGAGACCAAACCCGAAATTCCGAAGCTCTTGAACCCCAAACTTCAAATCCTTCAATATGAGTTGGGTTGAGGAACTTGGGGGTTTAGGAGTTGAGGGGTTGCTTAGGGGGCTTGGGCTCCGGCTTCGATTGGGGCGCCCGTCCATCCCAAGGCCTGAATTCCCTAAACCCGACACCTGCAACCCTAAACCCTAAACCTCGAACCCTGCACGTGGCGGGAATCCCAGGCCCGAGGACTCTCAGTCGAAACTGTACCTAGGATGCCCAGTAGTACCCTTATTCCCTTTTTGTAGTCCTAGGTTTCTTTTACAGTTATCCAAGACCCAAAAAAGGAGCCCCCTAGGTTACCGGGCATCCCAGATACGGGAGTTTCCGCAAGTTAGGGATACCTTATTGCGGGGTTCTTACAACAAGGATCCTACTGTTTGGGGTACGATCTTAGGGTTCCCTAATTTGGGAGACTCCCAATAGATCCTTGATCTAAGATTTTGGAGGTTCTCCCTAAACCTTATAAACCGTGGAGCCCAACCCACCTAAACTTACCGTCAACCTTCTAAAAACACCCAAACCCCAAATCCTAAACTCTGATCCCTTTGAACGCTTTGAATGGCGAAGTCTGCCTCTGCGAACGGAAGCAGACTCAGAACCAAGCCTCATGGAAGGGGTAACGTAGTCCAGGATCTTGAAACGCCTGTAGCTGTCCCGTTTGGCAGAACCCTGGACAAATATGCCTCGATTCGCTCATGGCGATCAGCTGGCATAGCAACTCCTATACACAACAAACGAATTTGGAGCGCTGTTGACTCCGGCCGACACTCTCTCGTAACCCACCGGCCCCCAGATTCCCGGAGTAATCCTCTCAAGAATTGACCAAACCAACGGGTTCGTGCGGTCAATTCAGCTCTCACCAGTCTGCCGTGACTAACAGTAGCCGGATCGATCCACGTGCGTGTGCTAGCATGGTACACCGGAGGTGGACTTCCTGTGTGAAAGCAATAATCCAGCAACAACTGCAGCACTGATATCCACTGTAGTGACCCTCCACCATCACGGGACTGCAGGCCCCGAAACCATTCGGCTGCAGTTCGGACCGCAGTATCTCCAAACCGATGTGTAATACGGCCTCGCGGGTCCACATCACACGCTGGAATGAAGGAAGCCTCACCCTCACCTACCGCAGCCACCACCAATATTGGACGGACACCGGGCCGGCCCTCGGACCGCGTAGCGACCATGCCAACCCTGGCATGAAGCAGCAGAATCCCTTCAGTAATGCGTGATGCCTCAGCATACCCATCCGCACACCGATTCCAGAGGTTCCAAAACTCTTCACCGCGCTCCTGATTAGCGCAACCAGCCAGGTAATCAGCCTCATTGTTATGGACGACGGCCCACTCATCTACAAAAGTACCCTGCAAGTCCGAATCCAAATGTGCAGAGACCTTCAACACGGAAATCCGATCACCCAGCAACGGCAAGAGTTGCGACATCCGTCTCCAGAGGTCAGCATGCTTTCCCGTGGACGCGGGAACCCACTCGCCAGCGAGCAAGCTTCGCGCCCTTCGCACCACACTCGAGCAGTCAGACCAGACACGAACAGGCACTCCAACCGTGGAAGCGAAAGTGAAGGCAGCTAACATGGCAGTCAACTCCGCCCGAAAAGCGGTTTGGAGCAAGCCCGGTACAAGCCCGGAACACAAGGGCAAGCCCGGCGAGTCGAGGGAACCCATAGCAACCACAACACCCCAAGAGGCCAAGCGAAGGGAGGGAAGGCACGAGCAAAGGCAGGAACCATCTGTGAACAGATCGTAGATGGGCATAGAAGGCAGAGGCTCAAAGTGCGACGTAGTGTCAGGGAGCTGGCAAAGTGCGTGCCTGAGCAAGCTAACATCCTTTACGCAAGGTGCCCAACAATGCAAACGGGTGGCATCACACTGCGCTTTAAGGACTGAGAGCGGGCAAGGCAAAGGAAGAGCACGAGCGTCTTGGAAATGTGGGCATTCGAAAATTCTGTGGAGCACACTGTCAGGATGGCCGCAAAATGCACAAGCGTCCGACTCCCCCTCGGAGAAGTGGCACAAAGCGTCTTGCGTAAAGAAAGATCCATTCAGGGACTTTCGTGCCAGTGCCTGGTGTTCAGAGTCCAACCGACCGAAAATCAAACGCGTCAGGTGAGCATCGCAACCTGCGAGGCCCGCAAAGCCTTTTCGATGCGACACACTCTGCTGAACGGCAGCTTGCCACTGAAGGACCAAACGTGCTTCAACTTCTTGACAACAAAGCTTCCACGGATCAAGATTGCCAAGAGAGTCTTGGAAACAGCGCAACTCAGGAGACCACGCCATGCCAATAGCATTGGCCCGTGACAACAAAACTCCCGCCGGCCCTGGCTGACGCACCGAGCTTGTAGAGGCAAAATCCAACAAAGGTGCAAGATCTTCAAAAGAGCCGTGAGCAATTGCGTCCCGAAACGAGCTCCGCAACGCGTAATACTCGGGATCAGCCAGCGGAAACTCAACCAAGCTCAAGTGAAGACGAGAACTTGCACCCGGAGCCTTGGCTCCCAAACCAATCATGGCACCATTCCGCAAGGAACGAAAGGAAGCAGCTGACAAAGTAACGATGCTGACAGCGTGCAAAGCCATAGGCCACGCAGCAACCTGAAGAGCCCGAACTTTCTGGACATACGGCGCAAGCGAGCATTTCAAGCGAAGCCACTTCGGAACAAGGTCCTTGCAACGCGCGGTCTGTGTGTAGTTGGTATGGCGTCTTGATACCTGCAAATGGCCACCAAGATCGCGGAAATCCAAAGCGACACTACACCGATTCGAACGCAACACTTTCCGATCAGCGGCCTCAGTGAACCAGAAAACCGTTTTGCCCGAGTCCACCTCAAGGTCCCATGCACGGGCGAAATCCTCTTGAGCCGCGGCAGCTCGCAGAATACTTATGGGACACGAAGAGGTAGTTTCCCAATTGTCAACGAACGTCAAAGCGACACAATCCGGAACGGATGCAGCCATATGCTCATGATAAGCAAAATTGACCAGGGTCATAGCCACGCAGCTTAACGCGTCTCCTTCCGGGAAACCGGTCGAGCTCATAACCCCTGGCCCAACAGACCCTCGAATCCTGAAGCGGCGCTGAAGGCCAACCAATGCAGCGGACCAAGCACGAACCAAACCACGTGGGATGCCACACAGCATGGCGAATGCAAACGTAGGCGCCTGAGGCAGCAAGTTGAATGCCTTGACGAGGTCCGCGCTGAATCCTGAAAGGGGGAGGCCTTCACGAAAGGACCGCTCAACCGCAAGCTGGATGGAATACCACGCATTTGAAGCCGAACGTCCCGGGACATTGCCGAGAAGGCCCGGCGGGACAAACTGGGACAGGTGTCGCAAACACTGACGGGCTCGGATACTTTCCCAAACACGGTACACCATGGATAAGACGGAAATGGGTCTGAATTGCGTGACCAATGAAGCCGACGGAACCTTTTCCAGAGCAGTGACAACCCCCTGGAGCATTTGGCGAGGCCAAACCCCATGTTGTTCCGCATGTTCGCACAACCGAATAAGCTCAATAGTAAGTTCAGGCGGCATCAACAAGAGATCTTGCCTGGAGACTCCATCAAGGCCAGTCGCGCTGCGCGTGCTTTTAGCCCTGACGGCTGCTTGCCACACAGACAAGGTGATGGGCTCAAGAGCCATGGAAGGAAAATCACCGCGCTCCCGAAAGGAAGAGATGAGTTCACGCCACCTTTCAGGAGAAACATTGTCGTGTCGCTGCCACCGTCGAGCCCACTCCTTGCCAAACTTGGCAAACAGATCGGGCAGCGTTCCAACCAACACAGATTGAACAACCTCATCACCAATGGCACACGGCGGGGACTCATGACACCAGATCTTGTCAGGTTCAACATGGACAGGATCAATGCACACACCGTTCACACAGATTGGAAAGTCAGGGCTCCAAGGAACCTCCTTGTCAAGCACAACCGCATTGTCACCGGCATCAACCTCTTCAACATTCGCCTCAAGCGGCTCAATCAAAGACTCAACCGGCTTGGCAGGGGCGGCTCGAAGATCACGGAAGATGAGGCTAGGGTCGGAAGCACGACGGGCCGCAGCCTCGCCGCGGCGTGCAGAAAGCAATTGCCTCTCCCATGCACGAACATTCGCCTCGAAAGAAGCGAAGACTTGAGTCACAACATCCAATGAGGGAATACACGGCGGGATATCGACCGGGTCGGTGGGAAGCTGGATTCCACGAGTAGGCCACCAAATCACGAAAGGAACTCCGAAACCAGGAGCACGAAGGATGGAATCCCACAGACCTGCACGATACTCCAACGCAGAAGGCGACGAGCTGGCCGAATGGAGGGCCTGGCGAAGAGCCTGAAGGCGACGAAGCTGCCGAAACCACTGCGCATAACGAAGGTTTGGCCCGAAAAACTCAGGGGACACTTCAGAAACGCGGGAGCTAGGAACCGGTGCAATCTTCAACTTGCTGCACTTTACTTCGAAAGTGCGGGCACGCCCTTTTTCACGAGCACACATGGTGGCAAGCTGCGGTCAGCAAGGGCACCCGAGAGCCCATCTTCAAATCGCTCGCAAACCGCAGCATAACGCTCAGATGCAGGGCTATCCGAGCCAGCAGGGCCACCCACAGCGCACACATGCAAGGGCTGGAGATGAAGAGACTGACGATGAACAGGCATGCGCCATTGAAAGTGCGGGACAAAGGAGACCGATGTGCGGAATTTCGCCGAAAGCACAGCATGATCAGCGAAAAACGTCTCATCAACCATGGTCTGGACAAACATGGCGGCCAACTCAGCCGAAACAAAAAGGAAGTCCTTGCGGGTTTTGCCCTTACATGTAGGGCGAGGTTGGCAACCGGTTGCCCAGCTCATGAGGTCTTGCACTTCGCAAAAACCACGCTCACGCCAGATATCAACGAAATCGATTCTGCCCAGCTCCAAATTGAAATCACCGGCCACGAACCGAGGCCCGGAAGCACCCAAAACCACCCTCTCAGTGAGGGCCTGAAGCAGACATGACGTACGAGAGGAGTCGGTGGCATACCCATAGACCACCCCGCCCAACAGCCACATGGGCCCCACGAAGAAGTTGGCAACCTGAATGCGAGAGGTCTCGTACAGCAAAGCAGGCCACGAGTGTGGAGCCAAACGAGCCGGAAACGACGTGACAAAGCCCACGCCCTCGTAGACACCAGACACCAGGCTGCGCGGCCGAGGGGCCACAGGACAACCATGAACAAACGAAAAGGGACCGGCCAGGCGCAAGCCCATCCTGAATGAATCCAACCCTGGCTTGGTCAAATGCGTTTCACTGACAGCGTAGATTGCGGGCGAATCAAGCTGAGAAACGACCCCATGTTTGCCATTAAGCCCGGTGGGGTTAATGGCACCCAACGTGAAGAAAGACTCGTCCATCAACCCTGGACCAGGATGCGCAGCTTCCCCAACTCGCACCGAAAGAAACGCAATCAAAACGGACCAGTGGCGAACGCCCCTGCATACAGCACGTACCAACAAGCCCAAAACAAGGGCAACTGAAGCGAGGCACCCAAAGACCCCAAGTTCTAGTCACTCATGCCTAGAACGCTTGGGCGCAGCTAACAACTCTTCAATGCGGGACATCTGCTCCTGAAACATGCTGCGAAGCACCGACTCCTGGCCATCGACTTTGTCTGAAAGGGCTGTGACCTGAGTTTCAACTCCAGAAAGCCGACCCTCAACCACAGCGCGATGTTCCGTCAAACGAGCCTCAACCTTGGAAAGGACACTCTGTTCAAGCTCCTCACGCAGCTGCTCAGAAGGAGCCGGTACAGACGACAAGGAACGATCCTGCTGAATTTTGGCCAATACTTTAGCTTCAACTTGTGCAGACACAGCTTGAACAGAAGCGGGTTGTGAAGGCTTTTGCTTCTGAAGCGCTGCAGCCCAAGGATCATGCACCTGCAAGGGGTCAACCGAAGGGGGCGTAGGCGGACAGAGATCACGCAAAGCACTGCGAGCAGCAAGCACTGCATGCTTCACCGCCGGGACGGCTGCTCCCCCAGGTTCTTCACTGATAAGCACTTCACCAAATTGCGTGTGCAAGACAAGCTCAGGAGGGCGCGAACCGGCCTGAACGCGCCACCAAAGACCACGAGGCTGGCCGGCAAGGGGCTGGGTAACGCGAGCAACCCATCCGAAGGAGGACAACGTTTTCTCAACGGCTTGGCGCTGTGTCCCGAAAGGCCAAGGACCGACAACGAACTCACACAATGAGCTACGATCGACAAAAGGAGTGCCTTTGAGGACTTTGTGTAAGGCCTCTTCATCAGCTTTATTGCATCGCACTCCCAGTCGCGATCCAACACGAGCAAGTCCAATGATTTCGCCATGGCTTTGTTTTAGGAGCAAAGCCTCACTGTAGGAAGCTTTCGGAAGCCAGATAACACGAAACTCAGCAGAAGCCCCCTTGGAATCTGCAGCGCGCGGCTCCATGAAAACCCCATGCAACCCGGAGCATGCAAGCAGAGGCTTGAGAAGCCCAGCCGGTATCCTCACAAAGATGTTGAAGATTACTGCTGACTTCGCCGGCGCTTGCTTGTACGCAACGGAATGCCAAGACCTGGCCCAGCACTCAAGAATAGCTTCCGGCTCACCCGGCGCGGAGGCACCATGCCAAGCAGCACAAGTACAACCTGCAACAGAGCAAGTGCGAAGGCAGGGAACCACCTGTATGATCTCCCGAAGTGGGCGAATTGTGAATGTGTCCCAATCACCCTCAAACTGGTCACGAAACACAGCGATACGAAGGACTTCCGATGGAACAACCTCGACGTTTGTGACCTTAGGGGCATGCTTGGAAACCCAACGATCGCCAATCTGGAGCAAAGTCCCGGAAAGAAGCAATGGAAGTGCTCGTTTCGTTGACGTGGCTCGGAAACGCAACACTTCAGACTTTACAGTCACTTCGCCAAGGTCAAGTTCACCGACAACCACAAGGGCCAATGCCGCACGACTGACAGGCCTTGAAAGCTTGAAGTACGGTGCAGCTTGTTCCGGCCGGACCAATACTAGTCCAGCTGAAGTAGGGCCAACGTCACCAATGGGGATCTGCGTAAGAGGCGTGTCACCATCAACGAAAACTCCTGAAGGAATGGTAACCTGGTCAAGGTCAAGCATCACCGGAGACGCACGAGCCGGAACTGAAGGAACTTTGGACTTAGTCTTCTGGCGGCTACCCGAAGCATGTCCACCGGCCAGAGCCTTTGCCGCAACTACGGCATGAAGCTCACTAGGGAGAAGGAAGTGGAAAGGAGGAGAATGCAGGTTTCCCAAAGCTTTGAGCTCCTTCCAAGGGTTAGCACCTAGCATGGCCTTCTGAACCTGTCCCGAGCCAAGTGTGGCAATTGCCTGAGCCGCACGTTGATTCGCGCCTTCATGTGGAACACCTCGCTCTTTAAGCAAAAAGGCCAAACTGCCTACAAGAAAGGAGTCTAAAGCACTGTGGCGCGATGCATCCGGCAAGGACTTACCTCCGTCAGTGACGACCATGGCAAAAAAGCAGAACCCTCACCCAAGCGTCAGCTAGCACCGCTTTGCCACTGGTAGGCCCTTGGGCCGAAAGCTAAACTCTGATCCCTACCTAGACCCCCCCAACTACCCTCTATTCTACCCCAAATACCCACTATTAAGAACCATAAGGTCTCTATTAAAGGGCCATGCCCCAAATCCTGAACTTTGATCCCTAGGTTCGCCACCTCACGCCCTTTCGGCTTTTAGATTTCCTGCAGTCTAAGGCCGAACATCCGAAAAAGGCTGCCTGTGTCATTCAAGACCTTTTGCAAAACCTAACGTGTATTGAATATTATGGGGGCCTCAATAATTACCTAGTATTTTCAGGGCTCCTTATTATCATTATAGTGCAATATGCCCCAAAACCTCATTCTTATTATCAAGACCCCTATATTGACCTGCATGGCTTCTTCCGGTGTGTCAGGAAGCGCCTGCCAACTGGGTCATCGGTGCGCTTTCTGGCCAATCTTACTGCTGATGATATTTATCCTGCATTTCCCATAATAAGGTATATACCAAAATTCCCATAGTTTAGGGTCCTTAAGGTAATGCAGGATTTATATCATCAACCGTATCGTGCTCAGGGTTTGAACTTTCCGTGTTGTTCGTACCTGCATACGGGTTTATAGGGTTTGGGGGTGTTTAGGGTTTAGGGTATAGGTGAGCCGCAATCCCTCAAACCCCTGAATCCAGGTCTTGGGTTTCGGATTAACAACAGCCGCAAGCGTCCTGGGCTTACGGGGTTTACGGTAGATGCTGTTAGCCGTATTTTTTCGGCCAGGAAACTCAGCAACTATCAGGGCTCTTGGTGAGTGTGTACTTGGTTGGCGTCCTTGCGGGCATACCAGCAAATAGGGATCCTAGAAACCCCATACGTAGACCTGAGCGGCCCTACGACCCAACTCTTGCGCAACCGCAAGCCCTAAAACCTGACTTCCACTGTAATATACCCCAAAGCCCCTGTCTGGACAGTGAAAAAGGCCCCTATATCGTTTCACGTCATCCCGGAGTGCTCAACCCAAAGCCCAAACCGTCAAGGGGTCCTCGGCATTTCTGGTGATAATGGTTAAGGGTTGCCAGCTTTAGAGTTTCAGCCAGGGTTTCGGGTTTGGGGTAGGGTTCAGGGTTTGGGGTTCAGGGTTTAGGGGTTTAGGGTTTGGGGTAGGGTTCAAGGTTTAGGGTTCAGGGTTGAGGGTTCAGGCGTTTTGGGTTTAGGGGTCAGGGATTAGGATACAGCTCAGGGTTGAGGAGACCAGAGTTTCAGTTGAAGGGCTGTAGGGAAGCCTCCGGTTCCTTCCGTGCCGCAGTTCTGCGGTCCCTAGTCACTTTGGGGCTTCGGGGCCGGAGTACTAGGATCCCCCTTTTGAATTCGTATCCTCGGCCCAAAAACCGAATCACGGGAGACCCGTAGCGGGAAACCCGTTCGATTCCGGTACCCGTCCTCATCCTCATTAGCCGAGGCTTTGCGCGGAGCTGTCTGCAGTACTTACAACGCTCTGGCCTTGGCATCTGCTACAAAAGGGGCTACAAGCTTCAGTACTGTAGGGGCCTTGATAAATGTTAGCTATTTCTGTGTAGATGGATCCGCAGGTAATGACAGCAATTACGGGAATGCAGCGTGCCAGATGTAGAACCAAGGATGCAGTGGAAGGTCAGCTGCCACCGTCGATATGCATAGATGGGTAGAGGGCTCAAGAAGCAACCGGCGTAAAGAGTTGACTTGCGCAGCAGAACATGGAGCTTCCCCTGCGAGCAGTACGCGCGATTTTCTCAGACATTGATGGTACTCTTGTGCACTATGCTCACGTGCTGGAGCGTTCCGGATACTGCTTGAACGGGGCAGATGCAGATAAGGATGGGGGCTTGACCGAGTTCGTCCACAGGCCCACAGGCACTAAGATCCCGGTGTTGAAAGTTCCATCCACAACCCTTTCAGGTGGATATGTTTCGAAAAAGACGATGGATCTCGTAGCTGACCTGCGGGCCCGTGGTGTGATCTTCTGCCTTTTGACTGGTGCTCGCACCCGCACGTTTATGAAGCGCCATGAGACCAGAACCATACCTTTGCCAGACTTCGGTGTGTGTGAAGGGGGTGGCAAAATCTTCACGTTCAATGAACCCACAGGTGCTGCAGAACTTGACGAAGAGTGGATTAAACAATTTGCCGTCATTGCGGGAGACTGGCGGCAGCTGGACAGTGACCCATTAGAGCGACGAGGATTGCTGTGGGACTGCTTCCGAGAGATGCACAAGGCTGGATATCATCTTGATGCCGTTAGCCTGAGCACAGGCTTCTATGTGGATGTGAGAAAGGGTCGAAAACAAAAATGCGAGGAAGATGGCCAGCAGGCAGCTAAAAGCACAGAAGAGGACTCCAGTGACATGTTTGCTTCCCTTGAAGCGGAAGAGGAGGCCGCCAGAGGCCTCTTCTGTGGCAGTGAAAGCAACTTCTCAGACCGCTTCGGTGTGGGCTTCGTAATGAACCTTGGAAAGGGCCATGTTGCCCCCATCGGCTGCAATAAGCGCAAGGCCGTTGAGTACATCATGCAGAAGACAGGCGTCGTTGCCTCCGAGTCAGTGGCTCTCTTTGACGACGAAACTTGGCAGCTGAAAAGATAAACCCTTAACCTTTTGGGCTTTGTATAATCCTACCATAATTGAAAAGATTATCCTCGTTCGGGATAGGTTATTCAGCCCGTAAACCCTAAATCCTCAACCCTAAACCCTAAATCCTCAACCCTGAACCCTAAATCCTCAACCCTAAATCCTCAACCCTAAACCCTAAATCCTCAACCCTGAACCCTAAATCCTCAACCCTAAATCCTCAACCCTAAACCCTAAATCCTCAACCCTAAACCCTAAATCCTAAACCCTAAATCCTAAATCCTAAGCCCTAAACCCTAAACCCTGAACAGAGCTTCAGCCCTCAACCCCCCAAGGAAAACGACCTGGAATTTGCCGAGCTTTGCGCCGGAGGAGTGGTCCCCAGCATTGCGCACAGCAGCGCAACTTGGTAGCTAGGGTTACCGGGTTAGGGTTTAGGGGTTTAAGGGTTTAGGGTTTGGGTTATGGATAAGAGCTGTTTTGCGTTTCTGGCCGTTTTTCGGTATCTTACACCAAAATTGAAGGCTCACGTTTTTTGGGCAAAGAGGATCTCAGAGATCAAGATCAGAGAGGCTTTGAGAACAAGGCTGGATCCTGAAAGCTTCTTGCAGCCTGCAGTCGGTGGCTTCTTAGCCATCGAATCTGGCCTTGAGGCTATACTGGCCATTGTGAAGCGCCAGCAGCAGAAGTAGCTACAGGGGTCCGATTCGTGCGAGTGAGCTCTGCGAAGACAACGGCTTAGAGAGTATCTAAACCGTGTATTTAATAACACTGAGCCCCGATACACGGGCTGACTGGAACTGAAATCTGGTGCGAGCTCCTTCCCTTGCTCAAGTACAGTTGGCTCACACTGACAGCGTCAGCACGAGATCTAGGGCTGACTCCGAAAAATCATAGCTTTGACCGTTGAAGCCTGTCGCGTTGCTGTAAAGTCTCCGGTGGAGCAACTGCTGCGTCAGCTTGGGGAGGCTGGGACTTCGCTTACTATGGGGCCTTAATTACCTACACAATTTTGGGGATCCTAGTCTAATTACTAAGGCCCCTATATATGAAATGAAGCCGTGAAATTGAATGGGAATTGCTTCGATGCTTGCGATGAACCCATAGAGCCTGACTAGAGATGATAGAAAACGAATGCCAATACCGTTTTGAGGGTTCCTTACTACGTACAGTTATAGTATGATATACCCAAGCCTCACTTCTAATTACTAAGGCTCCTATAGTAGCTTGGTGATGTGGGCTCTTAAGACCGTTGCTGGTAGCAGCTTTTTCGATTGTGTTGGGGTTAGCTTCGTCGCAGCTTTGATTTTCCTTATTCCACCTTTGAACTAAACCTATCTATCTACCTATCTGTCTATCTATCTATCTATGTATCTATCTATTTGTCTGTCATCCTCGCAGGCTCTAAGCTATCCCACATGCTAAGATTAGACTTCCGAAAATCCTGCCAAACCCTTTGTGTTTCCTGTAGAACAGGAATGCCCTCGACCTTAATGCAGACCCCTGATCAATCCCAGAGACGATAATGGGATAATCAGATTCGGGCACTGCGGAACGAGGTTTGTTATCCGCATTTTTCGATCCGATCGCAGACGTGCGTCGAAACATTGCCTACAGAATCCCACGTCCCTAAACCCTAAACCCCAGACTTTGGATACTGATTCTCCTGGCCTGTTGGCCATCCGGGTTTAATATACGGGCCTAAATAATTGCTAATACTATTTCGGGGGCTCCTTATTACAATTATAGTATACAGGGCCCCAAACCCCTATTCTAATTATTAAGGCCCCTGTATTCAGCCCATGATCCTCCAAGTAGACCCTAAACCCTTATAGAAACCCTGTAGATCTAAGTCCCATGATCCTCCAAGTAGGGGCCGTCCACCGAGGTTGGGCACGGTTTTTGCCCGGCGAGCCTTTGTGGGACGCAAGAGCATTGAGATGAGTCTTCGGACCGAGTTTCATGTGTTTGTGAGCCCTATAGGGCCTTATAAGGGATCTTATAGGTCCGTATAAGGGATCCTTTGGGGAACCCGTATATAAGGGCCCTATACAGGGATCCCGTACAGGAAGTCGGGTTAGGGCTTAGGATTGGTGGTTCATGCAGCTTCTCAAGGTTTGGGGTTCTTGAAGTTTCAATTGTTTTCATCAGGTTTACATTTGCACTCAGTTCTGTGACGGCTCCATACGCATTCCTTCAGGGCTTCATGGAGTTTCAGGTTCGTCGTGGTATTAGGGTTTAGGCGCAGATTTGCAGAGTTGTTTGGATTGTCGTGGTCCTTCCGGCCCGGAATTTAGTCTTCATAATTGAGAGCGGCGGGGTGTGGGGTTCATAGAGCTCATGTGCAGGGTGTGATGATGCAAGGTTTGGCAGGTTTGTCATTTGTTTCTTCATGTTTCAGGTCAGTACTGCTGGATGCCAAACCTCTCCCTGTTCACGTAGAACCTGCTACATGCTCACGCAAGACCCAGAGAACCCAATACCGCTTAGTTAAGCTATAGACCTTAAATTATAAAGGCTCAAAATATTATTTAAGAGTCCCCTGCGGGAACGCGTGGAGTTGCTGACGCAGTCACTGAATCCCTATTCTAACTATCACTGGATTCTTGTTAAGGAATTTCATTTTAAGTTACCGTGATAGGGATCTATAGAAAATAATATACTTTCCTTATTATGGTAACTTACACTAACCTCGTTAAGCCCCCTATATCCGCCCCAATCCCGAAGCCCCTATGCTGTACACCTTGAAGCCCGCAAGCCCCGCGTGGTTCTGCCGTTGTCCTCAAAACAGACCCTAGGCTTTTCTCAGGCCCTGATTATGGTTTAGGGTTTAGGGTTTAGGGTAGGGTATACCCTGACACCCTAAAGTAGTTCCTTTGGGGGGGTTTATATGTAGAATCCTATTAGGTAATCCCAAAAAGGAACTACTTTGGGGCCTATGGCTATAGGTTGAGGGTTTGGGGGTTTTGGGGTTTAGGGTTCAGAGTGTAGGGTTGATGGCTTAAGGTTTAGGGTTGATGTCTACAAATCTTCTCCAAAACCTTGAAGATCCTTTAGGCTACACATCGAAGCCGAGGTTGGCCATTCCATAGAGCGGCTGCGCAGCGAGTGAATTCAGGCCGAGTAGATTGGAGTTCTCAACGATTGGGTTGGGCTCAGGGTTGGGTTTCTGCGACGTTGGGGCTTTAGGGTTTCGGGTATAGCATTAGCGATTTAGGTGTGTATGGGTTTTTCGAATTTGGCGTTGTAAATGGTGCAACGTCGCCAAGCCTCACATCCCTAGTGGTCTGGTGGTATCCACCGCCCTAGTGGTCTGGGACCCCTGCCACGTCTGTGTGCTTGGTTGGGAGGGCTGGGGTTTGGGTTGGTAAATGGCCTTGCCTGTGTTTGAGCCTGCGCAGTTCTCCCCCTCCCGTCCTGTGAGTGGGCTGGTGGTGGGTGGGTAACGGTCTGTGTCAGGTGAACAAACGCCATTGGGCACGTTTGCCCTTCCTTCAGACTGCCACTCTCGACATGTTCAACAGTCACGAGAATCGAAACATTACTGCAGGCCACCCATCCCTGCAGCTTTTTTCCGGCCTTGTCCTTTTTCATGGTTCCCCCAAAAGAATAAACAGACCGGCTAGCAGACCTTCTTAAATAATTCCTACTTACTAATAAGGGATATAGGTATAGGGCTCTGTAAAGGACAAGGGTGTTTTGCACGACTGAAAGGTCGCAATAATATCAAGATCCGGAAGCAAACCCCAAAATCCCGAAACCGCGAAAAGCCATCCTAAACCACGTAGTAGATGCAATTCTAGACTTCTGATTACTAGACCCCCTTTCACATCCCTGCCACACTGGTATCCCTTCTCAAACGAGACGGATTTATTTGTCAGGCATCTACATCAAACACCAAAAGCGTGAAGACCAGGCTTCGCAGTGGCCTCTCCAATGGTGCGGACAACGACGCGCCAATATACGTGGGATGCCCAAAGAACGTACTACGTATCGGGGAGTTTCAGCTTGGGGAACCCACATACAGGCCCGGCGTAGCAGGGAGCTGATCTAAGCACTCCAAAGCCCTAAACCCTAAACCCTATTTCAAAAAGAGTGTACGAGCTGTCAAGCACTCCAAAGCCCCAAAAGCTAAATCCTAATTCAAAAAGCACCTACCCTACTCCCCCCATCCCCTCCCCCATGTGTTTCAATGCCTGCGAAATTTGAGTTGTACAGTACTGACAGCAAATATATCCCTCTGAGGTCGACCCCAGGCTTCGGTGATTGACGCAGCCCTTTAGGTTTCCTTTCGAGGGTTCTATAGGTACCTTAACACTTGGAATGAGGTCTGTGGTTACAGTAAACGAAAAAATTGTAAAGACTAGTAGGGAGTACTGTTGCTAATCGTTTCGACTCCCATTGCCCATTCTTGCGCTCCTTGCACCACATGTCAGTTAACTCCTCCCGTAAACCCTAAGCCCTAAACCCTAAACCCTGGACGGATGGACATTCCGATTAACAACACAACATGTGGCGAAGGGACGAGTAAAACAAAAAAACCTAAACCCTCTTCAGTCCCTAAGCTCCGTAAAGATTCCCGGAGGATCTTTGCTCTGAGGTCGCAAGTAGGATTCCCACTCAGGACTCAGATCGGTTCTGGGTTTAAGGATTCATCGTTTTTGTAGCCGGTTCCGGTTGTGTCCTGCAGATGTTTACTAGTTTAGTGTCTAGGGCGTTTAGGGCCGTTTCCGTCAAAACTGTGAGGCCTAAAGACATGCTTTGTCCAATTGAGCGTCCGGAAGATAGAGATGCAACGATAGATACGTTTCTATGTATGCATGATGCATCTATTTGTTCTGTAGACATTGTGCCTATGAGTCAAACACATAGGTCTGGAGATATCCAGCTCTATTTTGTATGTGTATACATACATATATATATATATATATATACAGAAACATACATGTACACACGGGTGTTTCGTGTGCGTGATGCGCGTAACGTATGAAAGTACGCATGCATGTATGTATGTATGCCTGTGTGTATATGCATGTATGCCTGTATGTATATGCATGTATGAGTGAATGTATGGATGTATGCAGGTACGTGCATATGTACGCAGTTAGGTAGGTCTGTATGTATGTAGTGTATGTAATGTATGTAGTGTATGTGAAGTATGTAATGTATGTAGAGTATGTAACGCGTACAATGCATGCAATGTATGTAACGTATGTAAATGTATGTAACGTATGTAACGTATGTAATGCATGTAATGTACGTATGTATGTATGTATGTATGTATGTATGTATGCAAGTACGTATGCACAAAGTTCAAGTACACGCACATATAAACATTATACTGCTGATATTTATACATATATGTATGTATGTATGTATGTATGTATACATACACATATGTAGGTACATGTATATGTGTATGGTCAAACTGACAAAACTGCAGAGGTAAATGACCAAGCGAATAGTTAATTTGGCCAAGATTTCGGTGCACCTATATACTCGTATGTGTGCTTGGTTACCCTTTCCTGTTTCTGTACTTATGCAGCGATAGTTGTCATATGTGCGTGTACATTCTGCGTTCGTTCGCTTTTTAGAACGCAGCCACTTCTTAAACCATCTTAAACTTAGGTATACCTACTTCAGTATGTGTACATGTAGGCAGTACAACTTTCGGAGTCGGGACTTCAGCCACAGCTCCTCGGCTCTCGAAAGATGAGTGTTTAACTGTGAACTAGGGTCAGTAAACACCTGCCAGCCAACCCATGCTGAACCCACACCACAGGGCGGACTAGAGCCTAAACCCCACAGGGCCTGACATCTCAAAATCTCTCTCACATGCCTAGTGAAACCAACGTCGCAGTTCTCCGGCTTCAGGCGTGTGCGGACGTTGAGCGAGGGCGGAATTGCGGAGGAAGATACGTCCCAGCGGAAGCCGGGGTCTCAGCAGACGTTGGCTACTATAAGGACCTAAATAAACAATTACCAATACTATTTTGGGGGGGCTCCTTATAATAACTGTAGTATAATGGGCCCCCCCAAACCCTATTCGAATTATTAAGGCCCCTCTATTAAACGGCTAAAGCCTGCCACAGGCGCTTGCACACAGTAATGTGCCTTCGTCGCTTCAAGCTGACCTGAGAATGACCAAGTGAAAAGGACTGGAACGAAGACGAAGTGTTGGAATGATACAGTGCCACCCGAAAGTTTTGAGCAATCATCATCACAAGCGGCATCTCCACCAGTGGCATCATGATGGTGGTGATGTCCATGTTGTGTTCGAATGTTTTTTTTTGCACGGTATCGTCGGCACTCGAGGTCTTATATGTGTTCCCCACTTTATTGGTGGTATACATTCGTTCCTCAGGAAGCTGATCACAGAGGGATTGCGGTGTAATGAGACGTAGCTCCACAGTGTCCCTAAGCATAAACATATCGTAGCATCACTTTTCGAAAAGCCTGTTCCGATTATTCATGCCCCTATGTGTATTGGATGTGGAGATACTCCCGTCACGAAACGTGATAATGCAACAACACGGCTTCGGGTTCAGGGTTTCGGGGTTTTAGAGTTTAGGCGTGTAAGGTCTAAAGGTTTGGGTTCACGGTTCAGGATTTGGGGTTAATGTTGTCAATGACCACAAGACTCATCCTTCTAGTCGCAGACTAGAGTACGACAACGCTACTGACAAGACTATAACAACGCTACTGACAAGACTATCTCAGGTCTCCCAGCGCGGGTGGCCTTTGAAAACTTGTTCGTGGAGAACGATCCCTACATAAACCAAGCATTAAGCTACTAGCGACGGTCTTAAGATGGGGAGCCTAAGCGCGCCTTTCAGTGTCGGAGGAACGGCGGCGAGAAAGCGGACGGCGACAAAGCTGACGGGGACAAAGCTGATGGAGATAAAGCTGACAGCGACAAAGTTGGGCTCCTCGGATGGCTATTATTAGTAGCTGAGCAGAAGCCTGTGGGGTACCTAGAATTTAGTGTAATTACATGCCGCATGGACTGTTTTACCTTCCTATCTGCAGAAACTTTGCAACTGGTGGTAAGGTTTGAGGTGTCGGTTCGGGCGCAGGTCGGTTACGGTTGTAATAGTGAACAGTGATACCGGGCCGTCCATTTACTGGAGTCATTCTAGGCCCTTTGCGCTGACGGCCAGGCAGGTTGCAAGTTGGTTGAATGCTTGAGGCCATGTGACGCAAATCATCCGTCTAATCCCTGTCGTTGGCGTTACTATCGCACTACTAATACTGGTCCCACAGTTCTCATTTTGAAGCCTCGCGTCTATGAAGTAGGTAGCAAGCAGCATTTGCTGGTAATGTCAAGTCCCCCTCCGATAATCTTTGAAGGAACTATTACGAGCATTCTGCCATACTGCGCCTCTGTAGTTTTGACAGTACCGAACAGACTTCCGCTGTACACTATACCAGAAAAGATCGTTTTGCTGGGAGTGGGGGTCCCCTAAACCCTAAACCAGGACCCCTCAATGGAGCCCTTATGGTCCTTCATAGTGGTTATTTAAGTTATATTGGAGGGTAATTGGGGGGGTCTGAGAACGTGCTACTTAAGAGAAAGGGTTATATGGAGATGCCGCATCTGCAGCTGAGACTCAATCTAGTACGAGGGAAGCTTAAGTAATGAGAAACCACAATCGCAAGGGTGCCTTGCTATAACTTATACCACAATATCTCCCAAAAGCCTATTCCAACTATCAAGCCGTCAAGCCCCTGTGTTATTACTGTCAAGATGTGTGCGTAGCCCAAGACAGTGTTCGAGAAGCTCTTGTGCGAGTGGTTCCAGGGTTTGGGTGTCTTGCATTTTGAGGAATGAAGGCGGGCATGCAACATCGAATCTTACAATCTGATATGACTGAGATATCAAGGCGTTCTTCGGGATTGTCTTCAAGTGCATGATATCTACTAGACCAAACCCAGACCAGAACAAAACCCCTAAGACACCGTAATCCTGAGGGCTTTTGTGTAAGTAGCATTGCCCAGATTGGCACAGACATGGCAGATAGAAACAGATAGAAACGTAGAATTGAGGGTTAAGGGTTCTTTTAGGGCCTGGAATACCTGATTCCTGCCGGATCTGCAGCATAGTTGAAAGTCCGTGCCGAGGTTCATACCCTGACTCCAGACGTTCTGTCTCATTGGTGCGATGTTAAGCGTTCCTACTCCACCATAAACTTACTACGGCGCAAAAGCAGTAAGCAGACAGCCTCAGATTAACTCAGGATCGTCATCCCTCGTCCTCTTCAGCTTGGTGAGGACCGCGACTATTTCGTTCATAAATTTAGGCATACCGGGACGTAGTAAGTAGGTGCGAAGTGAAATTGTACGAGACTTCGGCCGAATAGGTTGATCTTGCTTCCAGTTCAACTTGGGTAGTTGTCAAAATTATGGCCCCTTTTTGGGAACCCTGAATATTAGGTGCCGTATTATATTAGGGACCCGAAAAGGGACCATAATGTTGACAACCACTCACTTGCATCACACCCTTTTGAAAATCAGCAGTCCCATGATTCTGCTAGTTGTGTGCTTTTCCTGTTGCATCAAGACGTTTCGAGCCCTTTCAAAGCTTTCCTCGTTCTGAGGCTTGTGCCAATTTGGGTTAACCCTCAACCCGAAGGTCTAACCGCGAATTCCAGAAACCCGAGATCCTGCACGTTTTGAACCCAGAACGTAACCCGAAACTACAAGCCTAAACTCGAACCCGTAACCTTCAAGCTTTTACTCCAGGGCCGGCTTTGTTCGTTTGGTGTTTAGGGTTCCGGGTTCAGGGGTCTACACCTTCTAATATAGACGTCAGGATTTAGCAATCGTATTCCCTCACTGTCCGTTTATAGGTCACAGCCTGCTGAGTGTGTGCGTGTATACATACATAAAAACATACTTGCATACACACATACCTACATACCTGTATTCCTATAACAAGTATATATATATATGTATACATGTATATATATATATATACACATATATATATATAGAGAGAGAGAGAGAGGGCTCCTTGCGACTATTGAGAACGCAGTTTAGGCATGTTTAGGTTCAATTTTGGGGAGATAGTACGAACTTAAGCCTGCGTGGATTTGGGATTTCCAAAAGTCCACGACGACCGCAGCAACCACCGAGGCATCACCAGAGGGAGACCCCAGGAGGTGACCAGGAGCACAGTCACAAAGCTTGCCCCAAGCATTGGCACCATTCAAGAGAAAAGCCAAGATGTTTTCCTACTTGGAGGAGCATGGACTTAGTAGGGTTAAGTACACTCCCGCGATCCAACATGCTTCCCCCAAGTACGGGCGGGATGCAGGGGTACGGGCAGAAGCCTTCTCCAAACTACTGACGGATACTCAGGAGCACTCCAGAAACGTTTTCTTCCAAGTACTGCCGGGATTCAGGAGAAGTGCCAGAATGCTGTCGCAACAGTATTGGTGGGGTTCAACCTTTTCGAGACCAAAGGGTGGCCGACATACATACATACATACATACATACATATATATATATATATAGACACACATATGTATATATGTACATATATTGTATTTACCTATATGCACATGTGTATGTATGTATATGTATATATATATATATATATATATATATATATAAACCTAGATAAACAGATAAGTATGTGTGTATGTATATATATATATATATATATATATATATTGGATTCCTTTTTGACTCTGGCTTGCCGCTGAACGGGGCTCGGCGGCTTTTGCACCTCAGGGGCTTGGCAGGGAAAAGAAGTATCAAAGAGATTCTTAATTTAGGGACCTGAATAAATCCCTATAGTATTTGGGGGGGGTCCTGATTATGTTTGGTCCAAAACCCTATTCTAATTAGTAGGGCTTAGTAGGGCGCCTACAGTAATTACCGTGCCCTATAAACCCGAAGCCCTAGAAACTGCTTGCTAAGTCCACTGATCCTGAGCCTGGAAGCAATGTCCTAAGAAGGAAGAATCCCGCTCAAAGGCATCCCGAGGAAGTGAGCCCTGGAGACTAAATCCTGACTCCAGAGCCGCCGAGGCCCTAAAGTCCTCAAATTGATCCCCGGGAGGATCCAAAAGTAGATCCCTTGATGGGGGTTCCTATAAAGTACCCTTAGTAGTATAGGGCCCCACAGTTAGGGGATCTACTTTGGGGATCCTCCCGGGGGTCTGGGAAACCACATAAACCTGAAACCCGAAGCCCAGAAGCCCTACATGCGGCCAGGTGCTTTGGAAATTCGATTTCTGGCTGAGCATTGTTCTGCGAGGCGTCCTCTGAAACTGAGACGCTAAAGACCTCACGCCGCAAAGTCGAAAGCACTCTCTAAATCCTGAGCCAGAGATCTTCATGGGCCCCATCCCCAAACCCACTCGGCCCACCCTTTTGCTTTAAACCCAAGAAACTCGAAACCATAAATCTTAAACCCTAAACCTTAAACCCTACACCTTAGACCCTGAACCTTGAACCCGAAACCATAAATCCTAAACCATAAATCCTAAAGATCCCAGAAAGGCCCATGACATCCGAATCCTCCAGCCTTCAACTCCAAGCCCTCACAGCCCGAAATCTGAACCCTGGATCCTGGCCACTTCCGGCACCGAGTTTAGGGCTTAGCGGTCTAAGGCTTACCCAGAGACTCCAAAACCCCCCTTAATGAAGCAGTATACCCTGAAATCATATTAGGGATCCTATATACGATAATTTAAGGTATATTCCTCCATTCAGGGATTTTGGTTAGGGCTTAGAGTTTAGGGCTTAGCGGTTTAGGGCTTACGGGCTTCAATCCGGTGCATGCTGCGACTCACCCCCCCGCCACCCGCCCTCCGTAAAAAAAAAAAACAACATCATGGCAGGTGGGCTGGCAAGGAAGTTCCGAATCCCACCAACAAACGAACTGGCAAGGCGGCCCCTCATATGGAAAGACAGGCCCGAGTAAGAGTTGTGGTTCTTGCGTACCTGAAGAGCCGAGCCTATACCCTGTACCTCAAGTCTTAAAGTTTAGCCCCTGCACCCCTGAAGCCCGTCGTGTAAGTCTCTGCGAGGAGAAGACACGTCACGCTTCACCAAAAAACACTTTCAGCCTCAAACGCATGAATCTCTAACCCCTGGCCACAGGAATCGGTGTACTGTTCTTTTGGCGTGCGGGCTACGAGGTCCGGTGTCCTCTGCAGATTCTGCATTGGAGTTCAGGGTAGAGGGTTTAGAGTACATTGGGGCTCCCAAACCCCAAATTGAGGATAACTGAGGTCTAGGGTTTAGGGCTGAGTGGCTTTGTGTGCTAACAGAAACCACTGTCTCTGTTGGCCTGAAAGATTGTGAGCATCCTTATTCAAAGGAGAGGCGTGTACCAGTCAGGGGTCCAGGGTCTGCAGTATGGCGCATTCCTTGGCTTTTAGTAGTGGCCCTTTCTACCGGGCCCTGAAATGAGACCTCTTGCTGGGTACTTAACCACCGTTCTGCCTACGTGGACTTTGTGTTTGCTGGGTGTGGCTTTATGGTTTTCGGGGCTAAGACTGGTGACTATCTTAGCGATGTCGTATACTGTCTAACTCGGTCAGGTTGTTTTACGTTCAGCCAGGACCCCAAGCCCAACCCAGGAAGCCCAGCACCACTGAAATGACGAGAATCCGCGACGGTATGCAGAGATCCTCTCTGTGTGTCTGCAGATGTTTGAAGGTATAAACTGGTTATCGGCTGTCCTGGGCAAACCTGGTCATACCAACCCTTGAACCCTACGTCCTACACCACAAACATCTTTGAGCCTTGGACGATGTTGCCAAACCCTAAACCCTAACCACCAACCATAAATATCTTTAAGCCTCTAAAGGCACAGGACAACTGAGCCACCAAAACCCTCAAGCTCTTTGGTTTGGGGCCTCCCGGGTCTTGCTTCATCTATGCCTTAGGGTGTGTAAGGTTTAGGGGTTCAGCATTTTGGGTCCAGGGCTTCGGGCGGCTTCGGGTCCAGGGTTGAAGCTTTGAGGCTTGGCGTTTAGGGTTTGAGGTTCCCAAGCTTGGCACATGCATGCATGTTGCAGCTTCATGAAGCTGAGAAATATATCATAGATGCTCTTGACAGCGCTTTTAAACATCAACTTCAAAGAAGTCCTGAGCTCTATAAGCCTCCAGCTGTGCAGCTGTCTGTAGCCCTGAACCATAGCATAAGGTGAGGTAGCATGGTCGGAACAAAAGAAGCGCTACCCGCCCAAACTCTCCGTATAATTGTACTAAGTGGGACCTCAAGAACCCTATTCCAACTATCAAGGCCTCGGTATTTGACCGATGTCGAGGTGTAAAATCTCTGAGCATGAGCTTCATGACTTCGGGCTTCCAATCATCGGCAGCTGTGAAGGCGAAACGCACGACATAAATGTAAAACCCCAAAATCAATCCCTAGACCCTAACCCCTAACTCTAAACCCAGCGGGAACCCGCTTTCTGGACACTTCGGCGAACGGAAAAGGAGCGTCTGAAAAACAAAACTCTAAACCCAAATGCCCTAACCCTAATGCTGTAGCTGAAGCCCTGAACTGAACACGCCCTGAGCGCTTAACTGCTTCATCCACAACTCAACCTAAAATCAGCTAGGCTCCGGTGACTACAGCCCGAGCCTCGGGTGTGGCTTAGAGATGCTTGGAGTATCTATTGAGGGATCTAATATTATAGGGGTTAGGGTTTAAGGATCAGGATTTCGGGGTTTACGTAGGGTTTCTGGAATCCAAACAGGTTAGTGCAAGGCTCAGTCTTCGTCTGGGATTTGGGGTTTGGGGTCCAGGGATTGTCGGCGGGGTGAACCTGAAGCCTTCGAACCCCTTGTCCAAAAGCCTAAAGCCACATTCAAACTTTCGAGCCCCAAGTTCTTTGAGCCCTAAACCCTAAATCCCAACCCTTAACAGCCCCTCAAAATACGAAACCCCTGAAGAGATCCTAAAACCGAGACCGGAGTACAGGGTCTTGAAAACATACCAATATTATTCTGTCGGGTTTGGGTTTAGGGTTTTGGCACTTGGTTCGTATGTTCATACCATAATGTGCCTCAAAATCCTATGCTTAACTGTTACTGCCCTAGATCATGGCCGCCCCTGAGGCATAGGGTTTGTGGACTGAGCGTCTGGGTTTAGACATGGAGGAGTTTCGGGTGGATGCTTTTGGGCCTAGGGTTCACGGGTCAGGGCTTACTAGTGGGCACTGGATGGACAGGATTTACATGTTGATGGTGCTCATGTGTTCTCGACACTTGCTAGGTGCTGAGATTTTCACATGAGCAGTGCATGTTTCTTTGTGTTGGATTGGACCGGGCTATGCCCGTGTGTCCAAGTCCGCCGAGAGTTGGGCAGCCGATCCTGACGAGCTAAGCCAGCCAGGTCGATCCCAGAAGGTGCAGACGTCGCGACCCGAGAACCCAGAGATCCCAATAACCCTTGATTCAGGAAGACAATATACCTTAAACTCAGAATATTCAGCACCCCTATGACTATGGTTATATTCCTTAACTATAGGTATATTCTTTATAGAATTGAGGGGTATTGGGTTCCCTGGGAAGCCTCAAGCTCCCTGTGCACAGAGCAGGAGCCGGAGAGACCATCAGCCTTTTGGTGCTTACAAGGCTGCTGCCGCCAATAAGAGATTTTGGGGTTTAGGATTTAGGGCTTAGGATTTAGGATTTTGGGTTTAAGGTTTAGGGCATGCTCATGCAAGCACTCAGCGAGTAGCAAAGATCAGTGGAGTCGCTCCGTCGTTGGGCCTTAGTACCGGATGGAGTTGCTCAGATTTCCCAGAGAGGTTCGCATGTTGTGCTTGCACTACGGAGTCGGCACTACCGTATCGCTTACCTTTGGTTAGTAGGGAATGGAGGAATGGGGTACAATTATAACTACTATTACTACCATTCTTCCATTCCCTACTAACCAAAAGTAAGGTCGTTGCGAGTCCGGATCCGGAAGAGTCTGGAGTTTAGGAAGCAAGGTTCGGGTTTAGGATTGTTACACTGGAGAACGAAATTGAGGGTCAGATGCTCAGCTGTGCAGTTGAACACGTCATACTCGGTCTTCAAGCTGAAACCTCTTCATTAGCCCGAAACCTGAGCACATACATGTATAGAGACAATGTAATATTTATAGCTATCTGGTCATAAAACAGCCAGGGGCCGCAGCCACAGACGTCCCCACAATCGCTGCGGCCAAGGTGGCGCCGCTGTTTCTCATTGTGTCACTGCTGTCCAACATGGCCTCACACTCAGCCTTTGGCTGATCGCGAGTGGTCATCTTTACCACCGTTCTAAACCTTCCACAGACCCTAAGCCATGCAAGCGGCAGACAGATCAGAGCGCCAATCTCCACAGAGTTTGGCAGAATGGATGAATTTGAGAAGAGGTAGACATGACGTCCCCTCATTTTCTAGTGGCCAGACTGCGGATCTGAATGCTAAGGCCTTTTGTGAAAGGGAGTATCAGGATTTGAAGTTTATAGTTAATGGTGTTATTAGTAGGGCCAGAACTCCTCGTCATGCTCAGCAGCGAAGTCACACAACCTGCCATGTTCGTCCTAGTCATGGCCATCGGCAGCCTCATCATATCTTTCGACAGCTACCCTAAACCTTAACCCTAAATCCTAAACCCTGTACCCTAAACCCCAAACCCTAAACCCTCAACCCTAAGCATCATCGCCACCATCATCCTTCCTCGTCCTCTTCCTCGCCATGATGAAGCTTGGGCCCTAGCAGTCCTACAGTGTCACTCGGCTCGCAAACCTTACTACAACCGAAAGCTCAGATCCCGGCCCTAGATCCTTAAGCCCACAACCCAAAAGTCGCAGAAAAAGGGGGCTGCACAAAACTTATGGGTACTAGTTTTGTTCGGGGTGGTCCTTCTTATAGTTGTAGTATAGTGGGCCCCAAAACAGTATAATAATTATTAGGGCCCCTCTCGTCAGCTTGAACCAGAAAGCCCTACCTGGCGGAGGTCTGTGGACCCGCGATCCTGAGAGAGCAGTATCGCAGCAAGGAGGCTACAAAAGGGTTAATAGTAAGAGTACGAGTAAGAGTAATAGTCATAGTGATAGTAATAGCAATAGTAGGGGTTGGGGGATTAGGGTTTGGGGTTTAGGGGTTTCTAGCATTTCGGGTCTGGGATTTAGGGTTTAGGGTTTTGGGGGAAGCGCGGGCTTCCAGGTCAGGATGAAGTAAGGCTAAGGTGACAAGTGGGCGTTGCTCTGGCTTTACGTCTAGCCCCAACTAAACCCATCCCCCCAGACGATTGGTCAGGAGTCCGGTCCCGGTAGAGTCACTTTTAGTGTATCCCAAGCTGCGCATCCACTTAATAAAGTGACGTCAATCCTGAACCTGAAGCATCCTTAGCAGGTCACTTAAGTTATTTGTGGTTCTTGACCCCTTGCAAACAACTGACAATCTGAGCCAGAGCTCTAAGTTCGGCCAAGGACAAGCCACCGATCCTTGGGGTAGCGGATATGGGGTTTAGGGTTTGTGTGTCTTTTCTCGTTAATTTGCGTTTTCTGCATAAGGGATCCTAAACCCTAAACCCTGGCTTCTGTTAGAGGGATCTCCGAAGGCCCCAAAAGAGGGATCTCCCAAGGCCCTGAAGCCTAAGCTTCAAAGGGGATGAAAGGAATCAGCTCCTGCATCGTGAATTCCCTCCAGATCCGCAAAGACTTTAGGCTTTAGGGGGGTGGGTTTAGGGAATGCTTACTTTACTCCCTTTTGGGCCGTGCACCTTTAGAAGGAGCATCTCTCTTAGAACGAGGACAACCTTGGTTGACAGAACTTTCTGCATAGCTTATAGGATCTAGGGATTTGTTCAACTGACTCTTAAACCTAGCTCATATCAGCGGCAAAGCTCATGAAGCAAGAAACCCCTAAACCTTAAACCCCGAAGCCGTAATCCTCCGAACCCTCAAGGGGTCGTTGTCGACCCTAAACCCTAAACCGATGTGCGAGGTGAAAACCATCCTCCTTTGTGTCGGTCTCATTTTTCTGGGACGACATCTCGACCAGCAGGCTGCGTCTGCTGCTCTTTACAGGGCTGGCTGGGCAACCTAGTATAGGGGCCTCAATACAGGATCTCTTTAAAGGGTTCCTTAAAGGGACCTATAAGGGTTATATAATAGGGTTCTACATTAGGAGCCTTAATAACGACCTATACTATTTTTGAGGGGGGTCCATATAATAAATACAGTATACTGGGCCCCAAAACCCTATTCTAATTATGAAGGCCCCTATCTTAGAAGAGTTGAACCTTGTTGGGATTTACATGATCCTGCCATAGTTTAACAGTTGACCTTGTTGGGTGTAGGGGTTTCAGCCCCTAAGACAGGGCTGTTGAATGGTAAGACTGTGAGCAGAAGTTGTAATGCCAGCGACAAATGTTTGCCTGTGGGCCACTTTGGATGATCATGCCAAGGATCGGGGCGCAGGGCGTTGGTGATGACGCTGGTAGAGTCTTAGAGTTAATAATGATAAGTCGACACGCCAGATGACGTTCTTCATTGATCAGTGTCGGTCGCCACTGTGGTAGAGATCAAGCATACACTCAGGCTGAGGGCGAGATGCTGGATGATGTTGAGAGGGGACGATGATGGCGACTCTCCTTTTCTTTCGATTGTTGAAGCATGCTGCTCTTAGTAGCTGAGTAGGTACTATCTAGCTTTTTGCGGGCTAGGGTACTCAGCACCTAAGGCTCTGGTCATTGCATGTCACTTGAGAGCCGCGCACAAACCCCGAACCCTCAATCCAGCTGACTTGAACTTTGCCGCCTACAGTCTGTGCGTCAGCCTTGCTAAAGACCTGATGAACTGTTGAGAGCAAACCCCATACGGTAAACACTGTAGGGGAGAGCCTACGTAGACCTTTGGGGACATTTCGTGCTTTGCCTCATTGGCCTCAGCAGGATCCGTTGGTCTAAAATGTCGTGTTTCAGAGGTTGTGTTTAGCATTCCCGTGTCACTGCAGCGGACTTCGAAGTACTGCAGGGGCTTGAAAACGTACTTGTGGTCGTGTCCTTTTTGTTCCCTCAAACATGCACTCTACTTTACCAAAACCCTGTGCAAAGTATCCAGGCACCTACCCTCACCTACTTCCAGCCATACCAACAACCTTGCCGACTTACTAAGTTGACAGTTTAACACGAAGCGTTTCAAAAGGTTTTGGAAAACACTGCGGTCATGTTAATTAAGTATGCTGTAGTCTTGCAGGATTTGGAGTATCACAAGGCCAAGCCTCCATCCGCAAACCGCCTGCAGATGATTTCCACAAAGTTTAAGAAGCACCTGACGATCCGGTCCGACACCCGGAAAGCCCGTTGCGCTTTGGAGCCTGCATGTGCTTCCGGTTCAAGGGCTTTTGGGTCTGCTGTAGGGGTAACAGTTTGGTCTTGGGGTTCCGGTGTTCGACTCACTGCACGTTGGGCAACACGGGGGTCTCGATGACCATGACACTGGAAGACTTGGATCACAAGGGCTCTACAGTGCTTTGTTTTGCTAAGAGTCATCCCTGAGCGCCCAACACTCTTGTCTTAAGCAATGCACGTGTAATCAGGTCTTGGACCTGTCTGAATAGCACTGACAGTTGTGGTTGTCACAGTGATGGTGGTTGCTGCGCAGTATCCGGCAGTTCTCACAGCATCCCAATAGACTCCTTGGCAGGTGCCTCCCCCCATAATAATAGTAGCGACAGAAAGCAGAACGACGAGAATAAAATGCAAAACAACAATATGAACCCCGCGATAAAGAATGAACAACAGTCGTAATACTACACTCGTAGCAATTAGTGGCCATAATATCTATGAGCTGCAGCTTTCAGGAAGGGGACCCTAACTTTGAAGGCTAAAGCCTAAAACAAAAGCCCAAGAAGCCGCAGCGCAGCAGACGAGGATCTTGAACCCCAAGGACCTCAAGAGCCCTGGCGAGGTTTAATACCAGGGGGTTACCTATCTTTCTTTTTTTTTTTTTTTTTGGGGGGGGGGGGGGGGTGGGTTCTTGTTATAGTTGTAGTATAATATACACCAACATTTCTTTGAGCAATTATAGTAGAATATGCCCCAAAACCCTATTCTCTTTATTAAGGCCCCTATATTAGTCATGGTTGACTGTTGAGGGGCTCTTGTTTAGGGTAAAGGGTCGATACAGTCTGCTTGGGAGCTCTGGGGTTTCAATTGCTCTTGCGTCCAAAGGCTGAACCCACCCATGTTACTGATGTGGGTAGTTGTCAAAATGAGGTTCGACCCTAATTTAGAGAACTACTCATGTATGAGCTTCACATAGCTTCACCCTAAACCCTTTGCCACTAAACCCTCAACCGCTCAATGTCTAGATCTGTCGTTCCCGGTCCCGCTACACCCCAGATCCTTTCCATCCTATTGTGAGGGCTGCTCCTTCATTGTGCCATATCGGAAGATCTGGGTAATATAGGGGCGTTAATAATTATTTGAGTAGGGCTTTGGTGCCCATTATACTACATTTACAATAAGGAACCCCGCAATTATTAAGGCCGCTATATTAACTAGTTTATGTTGGTAACTCCCGAAAAGTTCTGATCTAACGCCAGCGTGCCCAGACCCCAAATCTTCAAAGCCGAAGCCCACAACGGCGAAGCACAGAGCCAAAAATCCCAATATAGTGGCCTAAACAATTACAAATACGACTTTTTTTGGTGGGTTCCGTTTTAATTCCTACTCTAATTATATATTAAGATCCCTATGTTAAACCCCGAAACCCCCAATGCAACTCTCTTTCTTTCAATGCTTGTGGGGCTCGAAGCACTCCTTATGCAACCCGGACCACTCAACAGGAAACCAATACCCTTTTGCTGGGGGAGTGTTTTTAGGAGCGGAGAGCGTTCTTTGCCGAAGGCTCGTTGAACGTGTCGCAGACGGCTCTTCACACGATTGTGTAATGTGCAAGGTACGGTTCTCAACCGTAAGGCCAAAAGCCTTGCAGCTAATTTCCTGGAGCCCCGGATCATATGACAGACGCAGCGTTTAAGATTTAAGGTTTAGTTGGGAGATGCCCGAAAAAACAGTTTTACAAACTTTCCCCGAAGCCTAGTACAACAGCCCCAAACCCGTTTTGAATGCCTACGCTGCCCTTTCAAATTCTAGCCCCCCAACCCTTTCGGCTGAGGGTTTAGAGTTTAGAGTCTAGGATTCAGTCTTATCGTAAGCCCCTGTAGACGAGGGGATTTGGCTCGTCCTGCAAATCCTGTTGCCTCGGCCAAGGAATGGTGAAGGTTGGGCTTCCGCCTCGGCTTTCTCTCAGAGTCAATCTGAAGGACTACGGTCTACTTGGAGGATCATGGGACTTAGTAAGTAGGGTTATAAGTACCTTAATTAAGGTTATAAGTAGATATAACTATAGTTACCTTACTTATAACCCTACTTACTAAGTCCCCTGATCCTTTAAGTAGGTGACGTGTGTATAAATCTCAGCACACAGGGCTTAGGGCTTAGTGTTTCCCCAAGCTATCGGGTTCTTGGGTTGCTTTTGAATTTTGGGGGTGAGTTTCGGATCTCGTGTTCGCACAGTTTGCTCGGTTCTGAGTTCAGGTTTGAGAGATTTGTGCTTGGAAGGTTTTACTGAGAGGAGAGAAGCATTAGACTAGTTCTCCAGTGGCCCTCAACACATCCTAACCCTCAAGCTAAACCCCTAAACCCTAACAGCCAAGGCTCTAGATTCCCCAAGAGCCGGGCTCGCGGGTTGGAGTTCTTAGACGGATGGAGTTTAGAGTTTGGGTTTAGGCACCGAACACACCTGAAGCCCTTTCCCTGAAGCCGGTTTAGGGTCTAGGGTACTAACGGTTTAGGGTTTTGGGTTTAGGGTACTAAATCCCTAAGCCCTGTGTCCACCCCGGTTGTTTTGAAGGGAACGAAGCAGGGCTTTTGCGTAGAAGCGAGATGAGGCTTCGGGCTTAGGGTCGAAATGCTGGCTTTGGGGCTCTGTGGGGTTTGGGGTTCAGGGCTTACTTGCGGATCCCAAATCAAAGCTTAGTAACTTCAACATACAATGGTTCTGAAACTCTGCGATGAGTTTAAAGCGAGACTGTTTAGGATTCGGGGTTTAGGCTTTGCAGTTCAGGGTCAAGTAAGGAGTTCCCTACAGGGGAACACTCGAATTCCCTCTCCCGATACACCATAGCCTCACAGTGATATCCAATTAGTCGGAAAACGGATTAAGGATTGTTTGTTTCGGTTGCCTTTAGCAATTTAGGGTTTGGGGTTTAGGGTTTTTAGCATTAATTGCGTGAATATACTTCCGTTCCAGGACCCAACGCAGATAGAGCCCTTATCAACCCTAAATAAAGACTGCAAGCCCAAAAGGCCTAACACCAAAAGCCCCTCGAAACCCTCAAGCCCCTACGGTCCTTATAGCACACCCAGCATACCGCTTCGTAGATAATTACTATTGATGAAGCCCCTGTACAACCTTCAACCCTAATCCTAAACCTATTGAAACCTTAGAGCCTGATGCCTAAATGACAAGGTAGTCCTGTCTCACGAGTATGCCCGACTGGACACTTAAGAACATCGTCAAAAATCTCAACTCTTACTACCCACACCCTGCATCAAGGCCACCGTCATCTCGGCGAGCGTTTGGGTAGCCACCTTTCTGTGCCCCTGAAGCAGAAGACCACTACGGCTCAGTGTTGGAGGTTTAGGGTTTTCAGTTGTGGCTGCGGCTTGCAGCTTCTAGGCTCAGTGGCTGCGTGAGAAGCAATAACTGGGATTTGAGTTTCTGCTCCGATTGACAGGAACAAGAACAATGATGAAGCTGATGCAACCATGTTCGTCACCTTTGTGGCTTCGCAAAAGTGTTGTTGTCGCCATGACCGTAGTAACGAAATGCAAGTGCATAGTCAAAGAGTCAAGCTACAAACCGAAACAGCGCTCGACTCCAGAGGTACTACTTTTGGAAGTTTTTACTTCGCAACAATCTGCCGCAGCCGATCCTCAATTTGGGCAGGAGTGCGGGGTTCGGGGCCACCCGGTTCTGGTTTCGTTCCCTTTTCCGAGGGAGTGGGGTTTATGTATGCGCAACTTAAGTTCTGAGGTGTGGGCTTGGCTTGGGGACCTAATGCCGTCTTCGCGTCTTGGCTTTGGGTGGATCGGGTTTGCGGAATTCGGTTCAGAACTTGACAGCTTCGAGTTTCTGCCTGACGTGTACTGAGGTGGCTAGAAGGGTTTCTATATGTTTCTATATCCAAGAGAGTCCATAGAGACTACCTTTATGCAGTGTGGTCCCGCAACACCATAGCAGGGATGGTCTCTTGGGACCTACCTGCAGAACGGCAGTGTATATGGACCCTCTGAGTATTCCTTGCACGATGGGTTCGGGGGGAGTCAGCAAAACCTGACACTGCTTCTCTAAATCTAAACCCTAAACCCTAAACCTGAACCCTAAACCCTAAACCTAAACCCTAAACCTAAACCCTATAAACCCTAAACCGTAAGCTCGACAGACGACCAGCAGCCCTCAGTCCCAACACCCCCTTTTGTGGGGGCCCGAATCCTGTTAGCTTGCTTTTGGTTAGTAGAGAATGGAAGGGGCCTTATAAAGGGGTCTATAAGGGATCTATAAGTCTATAAGGGTACTATAATATAGGGGCCTTAATAATCCTATAACTTACCTTTGGTTAGTCGGAAATGGAGGAATGGGGTACAATTATACTACTATTGCTACCATTCTTCCATTCCCTACTAACCAAAAGTAAGGTAGGGTTGCGGGGTTGGGGGCAAAGAGTTTGCCCTTGAGGGATTTAAGTTTTAGGGTTTAAAGGAGAATCCCAAAAAGATGGGAACCCAGTATCCTCAATCCTGAAGACTAATGTATAGGGCATCTCAGCACTATTTGGCCTTAATCCGATTTCCAACTTTGTGGGTTTACTCTTAACCCTAACCCTCAACCCTAAACCCTATGCCCTAAACCCGAACCCTAAAGATCCCTTAAAAAGAAACCCCTTATAGTAACCCTTACTGTAGGGCTTCGGGCTTAGAGCCAGCAGCATTCTGCGATCTAAGCCCCTGGCTCTAAGGCTCAGGTCCCACATCCCATGCAACAGTGTCGAACTCTGGGTTTAGGGTTTAGGGTTTAGGGGTTTAGGGTTTAGGGGTTTAGGGTTTAGGGTTTAGGACTCTCCCAGAAAGGTGTTAAATGGGAATTTCTGAAAATTAGGGGTACCTTATTTGGGGTCCCTTATAGTTAGGATCCTACCTTTTTAGGGTACTAGATTAGGGTCCCCTGTTTTCGGAGACTCCCAAATCCCCAATTCCGAAGTCCGAAACAGCGAAAGCAACGTGCTGAAACGGTTTAGGGTTTAGGGTTTAGGGTACCCTGTACCCCGAATCCTCAAGCCCTACGATGCCAGAAGCATGAGCAGGCAGCCAGAGGAGTATTACGGGGATTATGCTTCCGCCGTCCCGGCAGGGGCCCTGAAGATAGAAGCTCCTTGCATCGTGATGTGGGGTTCGATTTGAAGTTTACCCAAAGGCCCCAAAGTAGTTCCTTTTGGGGGTTCGTATATAGAATCCTATAAGGTAACCCCAAAAAGGAACTACTATGGGGCCTCTGGGTGGTTTGCGACTATTAAGTTTCTGGATTCTAGATGGCTCGATTGCCAGAAGATGTTGGCCTTCTGTGCTTGGGGCATGTTGGGGGACTGACCCCCCCCCTCCCCATGGCACATCTACAGTGAGTTGGAAGATGCGAATTTTGTGGGGGATGTGGAAGCCTAGGAAAATGACGACAAGCCCATGTTATATACAATCGGATTTCTAGTCGGTGCCAAGCCGGCCTCAGCAGCGTAAACTACAGCAGTTTAGCCCACGAAAGGGATGTTACCCTCAAGAGCTCGTGTCTTCTTGGAGGGCTCTCAGGTATTTCCGTGCGTACCCGCTTGTGGATCATAAGGCGGCAGGTCCGGGCCCTCTGAAGTGTGACGATGGTTTAGGGTTTGGGTTGTGTGTAGCAGTTGGGGCTTTTGTGCTGTGAGGATTAGAGTTTTGGGTGTTGCGGTTCGGTGATGGTGATGATGGTGACGATGATGACGACAGTGATTTTTGTCAAACATGAATGTTAGGTGTGTGCAACTTGCGGTGATGATTCGGAGGCGGTTCGTGTTCGTATCAACGATAGTTTTTTTTGCTGGTTAGCGTGAAGCACCGTTGCCCAGCAACCGACCCACCAATATACTACGCATGCGAATCAGCTGGTTCGAACAGAATCACACTTGCCTCGAACATGCACATGGCCGCATGATGGTGCGGTGGAAATACATAGGTTCGTTTTTCCCTAAACCCTAAACCCCAGGCCGCCAGAGGCAGGGTCGTCGCGGATTTGAGGGAAACGCCCATTGCATGGGCCTTATACGCCCCACCTTAGCTTGGAATAACCTACTTTTTTAAGGACTTATATAAGGAAATCAAAATAAGGAATGCTAAAAAGGTAGGTTATCCAGAGTTAAGGCAAACCGGTACCAATTACATCCAAAGCCCTGCGCAGAGCTTGAGAAGGTCTTCAAGATCAGCCTCAGCCCCAATTGAGCGGCCGATCGTCTGCTTCTTATATTGGTCGTAGGAACTGTGTTTCATTTTTCTTATAATACCCTAAGGCTCTAAGGACTCATATTTTAAAGCTTTTGGGTCTAAAGACCATATCATATAAGGCGTTTGGGCCATTGGGCCATTTCAAGCCTTAGGGACATAGCTGAATTATTGGGATTTAACTTTTAGTCTGGTTCTAAGGGCGGCTAACGCTTGGTGGTGTGGGAAGTAGAAACTCGACTTGGGAGCTCCCCTCAAGCACGCGTTGCCGCATCCAGAATCAACTTGGCGATGGGGAAGGACCCGCGCGAAACAAGTACGCTTCGTGTGCGTGCTCGTTAGTGACAATTGTTGTGCTCAGTCTGTCGTGATCTGCGGGCTATGGCAACTCGCTGCATCAGTGCGCTGCGGAATAGTCGAAAGTCTGCTTGAAAGCAGACCATTCGCAGTTCTGCATTGAGTCTTCCGTTGCCGTTGCCCTGTCCGGGAAGTGAAAATACATACGGTAACGATTGCAGATCTTGAGATACTTGTGTTGTCGGTTGCACCATGCCAGTTCTAGCAGATTCTAGCATCCCAAATTCCAAACTAGGGATCCAGGTCAACCCGTAGCGTTTCCATCACAGTTTGCTTGTCCTCTGTTTCTGCCGTTTGCATCGTCTGATTCTGCGTACGGGTTCAATCTTTCTGGCATCAGCAACCGCAGGACTTGACTAACACTCGCGAAGATTCAATCCCACCGAATGGGCAATTCGGCAAGCGGCAGTAACATCCTTGAAACTTCCGAGACACCATGGAGCCACAAGGGTTCAAATACCGAGGTGGGAACGGCTTGATCGTGGACCCCTGTCAACATTGGAGCAGTTTTTGTGTTGGCTTGGAATGAAACATTACATTGAACTTCACTTCTGTGCGCGAATTTTGGAGTTGGACACCTCGGTTCTCGTCGGCATGGCTAGCGGTGTAAGTGTACGTGATTAGACCGCGAGCCTGGGAGCTTTCGCTACAGCCCCTCCGACATGTCTACGTGGTCAGGGTGGAGGGGCAAAGGTGCAGGTGCACGAATTTGTGAAGGCAAGGTATTCAGCAACTTGAAAACGTTCCGGCAGAATTGCAGTCACAAAAAGATAAAAAAGAGGTAGACACTAAATAGACCCAGCCAAATATGAAAAGTGCAACAGCGATGGAGCAATTCCGTCTTAACAACAAGTTATAGCTAAGCCAGTGTTAACTGTTAGTGCGAGTGCTGCTACCGCAACAAGGTTGGAACCAAGCGAAACAGAATGGAACAACATCTAGATTCTAGTGGTGCTGGCTGGGATTCATGACCCGTGTTGGGGCCTCAAAAGCCTCCATGGACAATAAATTCGCCATAAACTTAATCCAAGAGGCATTATCAGCAATAGGTTTTCCATCAATGGCGATAGTCATATCAACCAGGGTAACGGTTAAAGCAATAGTGAAAGAAGTTTGCGAAGGATTGAAAGCAGTAGTCACAAGTTTGGTTGTAGCAACCGCCCCAAGCCTAATGCCCTGAATGGACGCATCTAAAACTCCAAAACGTTGGGGTTGTGCACCTGCAGTGTACATTGAGGTCACGGAGGGAAAGTGCCCGAAAAAACGATCGGGGGGTTGGTTATGTTGTTGGCGTTTCCCCTCCACCCCCGGTTTTTTCTACCCAGGTCAAAATTTTCACTTTGGCTTGCACCATGGTTTAAGGCCGCGGCTCTTGAATCCTGAAAACTTTTCGCGGCAGATCTCTGTCAAGTATGGAATGTTTGCTAGACCTTCCGCCCTTGGAGCGTAAACCTTGACCCAAAACCCAACACCCGCAAGCCCTAAACCTTGACTTGAAAGTTCTGAAACAACAAACACGTGTAATCGAGAACTTAAAATTTGATGCAGCTTACAATGCTTGATGAGGTGTTGTCTGGCCTAATTTCTGGTGCGACTTACTTCGAAGGGCCGTGGCCTCAGGAACCTGTGTATGTAGATTGGTGTGGAACACGACAGCCGCCAGATTTGAAGAAGAGTAGCTCAAGATGCGAGGGAGCACTGCAGAAAGAACAGTGAATATTACCAGAACGGCAACTGCAGCGGTTTGTCGCAGACGACGGAGACAGTGACAGAACCAGCCAGAAAAAATGCAGCCGCAGCAAAAACTTGTACAAACAACAGAAGCAGCAGGACCAACAACGGCCAACAAATAACAGAAACAACAATTCCAACAACAACAGCAACACCAACGACAACACCAACAGCAACAACAACAACATCGTTAATAACAATAATAATCAATAATAATAGTAATAATAACACCACCAACAACAGCAACAGCAACCACAAGAATAACTGTAATGAATCGGGCACGTCGGTTCTGTGCATTTACATGGTGATCTAGCCGCCAGCAGCAACAACAACAGCAGCGACAGCAACCACAGCCACAACAACGACAGCACCACCACGCAACCACCACCACAGCCACAAGCGCCATCAATGATAACAGCGTTTGTGATGGTCATTATGACCGCTATGACTTATGCTGCGGCGCAAACGATGAATGCTCCACAGACCCTTGTATAAATCCTACATCCTAAGACGTACCGTCCTCGGCAGGTACCTGGGCCTGCCTGTCGGCGACATGCTCTTCAGCAAAACGGGGCTGAAACACCTGGCTCATGACCAGGTGGGCTTGAAAGTCTGGGATCCCCAGTAGTACCCTTTTGCACTTTTCTTTTTGGGTTTCCTGATGAAAACCAAATAGTAGGAAGAAGGACATTACTGGGAAACCTAGAGGTGCTGTTTGCAAGCGGGCGTTTTTGAGCAGATCTAGAGGGTTTGAACTAGAGATTGATATGCGGTGCATGGGCTTCTATAGGACTTATACTTACTACGGCGTTACTACGGAGGCTTAGGCACTAACAATTGCTTCTGCGGTGGGTTCTACAGATGAAAGTACCCAAAGCGAGATGACATGGGGCAAGCCCATTACAGCGGACATCCCTCTGTGAAGGGGCACTCTCCCATGTTGCCTAGGGTTTACCAGCTGAGCCATGTGTATCAACCACGAGCTATGCAACGGACGCACGGCTGAGCAGCGCGGCCCGTCTGTCCTTGAAGTCTGAAGCTAAAAAGGCTTGTCGAGACAGGCAACCAAGTGGCAAAAATGAGCAGCTGAGCCATTTTACAAGGCTCCCGAATGTGGGGATTGGGGGGTATAAGTAGCTAAGTCCGACACCCCCCAAGTCTGGGAGAAACTCTCTGGCAGCACCTCCCGAGGCCCCGCAGCAAAGAAACATCCATTCATACACAGGTTAGACAACTTGGCGACAGTGTTGCCTGAAAGTCCGTATATAGCGATCATCATACATTATCATACCATAGTATGCCCCGTGGCCCAATTCTGATTCTGAAGGTCCTTCGACTTTTTTACCAAGTCTAATGTTCCCGGCTTCAGGGTCTATGGGGCCGTATCTCGTCGATTCGCGTCGCGCAGGTGATATGGGATCTCATCGTGATGTTCGTCACTGCAGCCCGGAACTGAGAGCAGACGTGGCTACTATGACTACCAGTGCGTAATCTTGTACCAGTACTATTTTTTTGGGGGGTCCTTTTTATGCAATATAGTTTCTTGTACCCCCAAAACCCTACTCTCATTATTCAGGCCCCTATGTTAGACGCGCGCGGCGGTTCGACTTGGGATTTTAGGAAAGACTTGCTAGCTTCCCCTGTGCTGCTTCAGAGACTTGGGGGCTTCAGGCGGCTCTAGGAGTCGAAACTTAGTGCCTTTTTTCCCTCTTTGTAGTCCTACGTTCCTTTTAAAGTTACCCAATACCAAAAAAGAGCCCTTTTTATTCCTAGGTTCCTGGGCATCCTAGGAAAAAGTTGGGTAGGTTCCCCAGAAAACCCTATACCCCTCAATTAAGGAGTATACCTTAAATCAGAAAACTAAGCCGCCGAAATCTTAAGGTCGAATCCTTAATTAAGGCGTATAGGGTTTTCTGGGTAGTTTTCCTAGCAGTATCGTTTTGCCCCTTGTTGAAACCAACCAGAATGGCAAAAGGGGTCCCCTAATTACAAGCGCTATTGGGGAGCCTGGTATTAGTCAGGCCAAACTGGGCCTTCTTGCTTTTGGCCACCCTACTTAGACTTAGAGGATCATGGGACTTAGCAAGTAAGTACCTTAATTAACGTTATAAGTAGATATAACCATAGTTACCTTACTTATAGCATTATTTATGTACTAAGTCCCTGATCGTCCAAGTAAACCCAAAACCTTAGATCCTAAATCCTAAACCGAAGCTGAAGGAGTTTGGGGCTGAGGGTTGCGCACCCCCGATGCCAGGGCCAAGAGTCGTAATTTGGGTGCCTTAATAATTACTTAGTAGCTGAGTGGATACACTTTACACTTTGGGGGATAATATTACCACTATAAAACTGAAAGTGCAGACCCCTGAACTTGATTTTGGGCCCCCACCATAAACCCTGAACTCTTACGAGCAGTACATGAACTGTTGCACGCCCGGCCCAATACCACCGTTAAACCCCAAACCTCGAAACACCACAGGCCTTCTCGCTCACCTTCTCCTTGGAGGGGACGCGACGTGCCTCAGACTGCACGCGGTCCAACTACACACCCCAAAAAAGTAGGGTCAGCCTTCGTTGTAGGAAGCCCTGCCCCAGTTTTCGCGAACATCAACCCAAACATGATTCGAAGCTTCTGAATTGTTAACGGCTTCGGGGTTTGAAATGATAATGTTGTTCCTTCGGGTTCCCGAAGTGTGTAGTGTTCCCTTTCAGGATTCTATGTTACGTCGGGTGGGATTCCCGGGGCCACGGCGAATCTAGGCAAAAGCTTATTAGAGCGTTTGTCGTCGTAGGTTCCATAAGGGTGTCCTTTCATTCGGGCCGTACGATACACCCTACTGTATATGGGGCGTCAGCTGGCGCGTCTGTGTCTCTGAGCAATACCCATAAATTTCGCCGTAAATCTGGTAAATCTAGCGAGTACAAACCCCTAAACTCTAAGTGTGTGTGTGTGTGTGTGTGTGTGTGTTTAAATAAATAAATATATATATATATATATATATATATATATATATCGCTTTTCTCGCTTTTGGGGCACAGGATCCACGTTGGCTGCAGCCCGTTGGCTTTATATATATATGTATATATATATATATACACATGCCGTAGCACAAAAGCCCAAAACCTAAACCCATACGGGTTTAAGTTCAACAGTATGTGTCTCAATTACATGAAACAGAATTCTTGCGACCTTTGCAACCCAAATCTGAGCCCTGCTGAGCCCTAAACCATAGGCTTCACATCATCAGAAGACCCGATGCCCGTCAAAAAGCAAAAATAAAGCCAGAAACGGAGTTAGCAATGCAAAAAACTGTTCACGACTAATACTGGTAGCACGATAATAGTAATGATTAGACAGCAATACTCGAATCTGAAGCCCTAGTCCTGAGCCGTCAACCATCGATTGCGCACGGAGGCTTTGATTGCCGGTACTTCGTCCCGGCATCTTCCACGGTAGGCTGTGGTGGGATCGACCGTGGATTAAGAGTTGTAGGCTGCAGGATTTACGCCTTTGGCTTTGGGATTTTAGGAGGCAGGGGATTTGCCAGACGTCTTTCACTTTATGTCTGGGTCTGATGCACTTTGCATTTACACCGCAGGCCGTTCTTTTAACTTTGCATCCTGTTCCGTGTCCTTAGATTGAAAGTGGCGTAGTATGCCGTAGTGTTACTATGGGATCCGACAAGGCACCCTGGTTTGGAGAACGACTCGCAATATCCAAAACTGTAACCCGTTAAATCCCTTAAACTCCATGCTCTTACTCTGTAGGCTTCAACCCCGAACCGGTGTTTAGTGCCTACTCAGCCCATGTGGTAGCTGGGCTTTAGAGCTGTCCCAGGCCATACACTGGGCATGTAGGCGAAGATGCATTATCTGGAAAGTCTAAAGGGTCTGATAAGGACGGTTTGTCGCTGGCCGTAAAATTCGAACTGTTGTTATGGGCCTATTACGGGAGGTGCTGCGTGCATTAGGCGCCTACATAAATCCTTTTCTGTCTGCTACGTTTAGGGTTTAGGATCCGGAGGCCATCGCGGGTTGGGTAATGTAGAGTTGTCTTGGAGCGCTTAAAGTACTGGCGAAGTGAGCGGCAAGCCAGGCAGAGTTCAGAGTACCTTGGCTCAAACCTTGCATTCTCATGGCCACAGAGGCATCTCAGCGTGATGTTTGGGATGCTATTGTACCCAGTGTCCGCAAAAATCAACTCTAATAAACTACTAGGAAAAATGCCCTTTTACTATCCCCCTGTAACTACACTACACCATGGTATACCCTAAAGCCCATTCTGATCAGCAAGGTCTCCGTTTTGCCATTGTCCGTAGCGTGTTCTTTGTGTGGGGCACTTCGCTTCTCTCACGCGCTCAACATGGCGAAGCCCAGCCAGAAGTTGTTGCAGGGGCTGCGAGAGTACATGGAAGACGAGGACACACGTTAGTGGACTTCGAGTTTTGAAGCCATAGATGTTAGAACCCAGACCCAGAACACCCGGCACTCGTTTGTCTCTTTTTTGGGGAGGGGTGGGGCGATTTCGAACAGAAGCCAGCCTTTCGGCGCTTTTTGAGGCATCTAGCGGCAGCGATTGTGTATCCATACGTTTTTGGAGCTCCTTACCATGGTTACCTTCTAGACGTCCTCAGAAAAGGCAGGGGGCTTCAGGGTCCAGGTATGCATAGGCATACTACTTAAGTCGGTCCGGTCCCAAGTAGCTGAGTAGGCAACCTTTAACCTTTTGGGGTTTAGATAGGCCTACCATAATTGAAAAGGGTACCCTGTTTCTGGACTACGGTGCTCAAACCCTAAGGGTTCCTTGAAGGGCTCTATACAGAGGTTCCCTTAAGGGTTCCTTTGTCCTTTCAAGGGTCAAGTTGAAACCCTAAACCCTAAACCCTAAACCCTAAACCCTAAACCCCTAAACCCTAAACCCTAAACCCTAAACCCCTAAACCCTGACAGAATCTGGGAGTTTCCGAAAATTGGGGATGCCGTATTTTGGGGTCCTTAGGATGAGGATCCTACTAAAAAGGGTACTACAGTACTACAGTAGGTTCCCCTATTTTCGGAAACCCCCATCTGGATCTCTTGACCCCAAACCCTAAGCATGAACTTACACTGAAAAGGGCTCTAGGGGTGTGGGCTTTACACTTGCAGGTAGTAGAGCTAAACGGCAAACCCTAACCCTAAACCCGGAAGAAGTTAGTAAGGGCTTGGTTTTCAAAGTTTGCGATATCTCCACCTCCAAGCCGCCCCTGGGTCGCGGCACAGACAGGACTTCCTTCTGGAGATTTCCTGCTGGGCCTGGGAATACTGCATGAAGCTACCTTGCAGCGGGTTTGGGGAGTTGTTGGGGGCTTGTTCTGCAAAATCCTAGTCCCACCACTTCTCTAGAACATTCTGGAGTCAGCGCACAGTCACCCCTCATCTCATCGGTACATATTTTCGGGTCAATGAGGTCTTCTCGACTTCGTGGGCTTAGCGCCAAGAGGGAGTTGGACGGCTTTGGCTGAGGCTTACACAGTCGTTTTGCTTTAATTGCTGAGGGCGGTATACACAATCCGTTTAGTAAGCCTGAAGGCAACCCTTAACAGGGTAACTCTTGAATCTGAAATAGACCAGGAACTCTAAAGCCCTAAACCCTAAACCTTGACCGCATTTGGGCTTGAAGCTGTGGCATTTACGGGTTAAAGTATGAAAAACCGAACCCAATGTACTCATTAAGTCAGCCCTTAGACCCTGAACTCTCAACCGCCAAGATTTCCGCACGAAGCGCCGAGCCAGTGGGAGCACCCCTTGGAGTTCACGATCCCTGGCTTCTTCGCACATGGTGGCGCCGGGTTTGAGGGTTGCGGTTGCGGGTTCAGGGTTTGGGGTTAACGCACACATTGTTTCGGGCAAATGACCGTCAAGGTAGTAATCGCAGGAATGTGTGCATATGGTGGCAGAGAACATCGCACGAGCAGAACCATTCAAGTTCGGCTCTATACAGCCCTAAACCCTACCTAGACCCTCAAAGTTTTGCTGTGCCTGGCTTGGAGCCCTAGAGCCTCAAATACCTGCTGTGTAGAGCCTCAAACCCTCCACCCTCAAAGATCTGTTTTGTCACGCCTTAAACCCCTGAACCCACCACGACCTATGCATGCTTTAGAGCTTTTAATTTAAACTCCGCCTTCAAAGATTTGTTTTACGAAAGGTCCGCACCAGAAAATCAAACACCCTCCCTAAAGAACACTAAAAGATCCGTTTTAACTGGCCCCTAAACCGCCAGAACTTCATAGATCTGGTTTATGAAGCCCTTAACTCCTAAACCCTAAACCCTAAACCCTAAACCCTAAACCCTACTAACTCCTAAACCTTCAACCCGAAAGCCTCAGCCCCCAAACTGCAAAGCGTGTCAAGGACTTTGCACGGCGAGTACAGAGAGATCTTCGAGGGGCGCGCCGCAGAGTTCTGCGAGCAGGACACCGGCGCTTGAAGCAGGGCTCATCTCGTAGGGTTAGAAGCTTAAGGACCTCTGAGGGTGTTGTGTGTAGCGCGTTTAGAGTTTAGAGGTTGGTTATACGGGTTTAGGGTTTCTTTACATGAACGCATACTAAGGATCCCGCAGGTTCAGACATATAGTATAGGGCCCATACTAATCAGAATAGGGCTTCGGGGGAACTGATATTATACTACGCTAGTTTCTAACTATAGCAAGGAGCCACATAAAATAGTATTGGTAACTATTTGAGCCCTTGTATTACCCCCAAAACCCCAACCCTGAGTGTTGGATTGGGCTCTCCGAGTAGTAGGTCTGACCCTGCAACCTAGACCCTCCAGCTACCCTCTATTAGACCCTAAATGCCCCTTTTTGGGGACCATATGCCCCTATTTGAGGGTACAAGGAGGGTCCTGCAACAGGAGGGTCTTGATCTCCAAGAGCTTTTGGAGGGCGTGGCGGCATCTCGAATCCGGGGGGATTTGGGCTTCGGGGATTTGGGGTTTAGGGTTCAAGGGATCCAGAAGGGTTCCTTAAAGGGGTCTTTCAGTGTTCTATATAAGGGTTTAGGGATTTGGGGTTTAGGGTTCCTTAAAGGGGTCTTTCAGTGTTCTATATAGGGGTTTAGGGATTTGGGGTTAAGAGTTCCAGGTTACGGGTTCGGGGAAGGGAGCAGTAGACAGTATGAGTCTGAGGCATAAGGCTTGAGGCAAGCGTACTTAGAGGATCGTGGGACTTAGTAAGTAGGGTTATGAGTGCCCCGATTAAGTTTATAAGTAGGTAGACGTAAGTATAGTTACCTTGATCACTTTTTGCTGTGGGTTGTGGGAAACCTGAGTGATTATTGGTACCACCCCGGGCTGATTTCTGTGCTCTGAAACAAGCTTAGTACCTGCCAGCCTGCGGAAGAACTAATGACCCTGAGTCCTACGTATGTTTGCGGGATGACCCCCTAAACCCTAAACCCTAAACACGGTTTCTTCAACCAGAGAGCCTTCGATTGGGGACAGGTGGTTTTGATTATGTACTTTTTAGGGCAGTCTCCTAGAAACGAAGCGAGAAGGATAGAAAGAGAATGGATATGCAGAAAGGCCGGCTTGCTGAGGTTTGCTGGGAGGTTGGACGCTTTTTGGCGGAGCTGGCAGACGAGAAATACAAGCATGTTCTCAGCATCCGAGTGTTGCGGATGTCCAGTTGGGCATTCTAGTTTAGATGTGCCCCAACCCCCAAACCCTAAGTCCCAAACCTGCCCTTCAAACTGAGGCCCCAACAACAGGCTCCTCCTGGAAAAGGAATTCTAGCTGCTGGACAGGTGGAAAAGAGCCCTCAAAAAAAACAAAAACCTGCCGAACATCAAATCCGAAACCCGAAACCATGAGCCCTTAAACCCTAATCCCTAAATCCCTTTATAGAACCCTTCTAGCTCCCTTTAAGGAACCCTTATGGATCCGTTTAATTTAAAGGAACCCCTGTACCCTAAACCCATGCTACCGAGTTGCACAGGCAAGCCTCCGGGACCAGCCTGGCGAGACTCGCGCCGCGGGCCCAGCTGCGACGTGTTTGTAGGGTTTAGGGTTGAGGGTTTAGGGTTTAGAGTTTAGGTTTTAGGGTTTAGGGTTTAGGGTTGAGACTTTCAGGGATTAGGGCCCAGCTCTTAGGGTGACTGCACAGGGATGCACGACCCAAAAGAGTCTTGGTCTTGGGGATAAAAGGACAAATCTAAGGGAATTACGGGATGCAGGGTCGTCGGATCCCGCCCCAACACATAGTTGGACCGCAGGTATCTAGGTTGGGTTCCACAAGATTCAGGCATAGCCGGGGGGATTTGCCGCATCCGTCTCGTCCAGCATGTGACAAATGTTTGATGTTTTAAATCCTAAACTCGGAATCCTACATCTAATTGATTAAAACTCTTGCCTCTTCAACTCCTCCATCCCAAGAGTTTTCAGAAAGGTCCAGGAGGCAAGCTCTCAATCCGGAACCGCCCAAAATCCCGAAAGGCCGGAAACCTTTAACCCCAAAACCCTCATTTAAAGGAAGCTAAAGAGTCGTCAAAAGAAAAGCTAAGTCGGCCTCGAGTCAAGCACTAAAACTTAAACCCTAAATCCTAAATTCGCGCTAAGCCTGAGCTCGACGATGCCAGGCGTCTCAGGCCTCCAACAAGCCCCGCTATCCACGGTGTGTGACAAACTGGCGTATGAGGGGTTTGGCAGGGCTTCGTGTGAAAAGGGTGTGCACAATGGAAATCCTAAGTGGGATTTTAGGGTCGGGGCTCCAGTTTAGGCGCGAAAGCTTAGGCCAAAACCGCAAAATCTTGACTTCTTCCTCACAAACACTCCCGGAGATTCAAGCACAAACTCGGCCCACAATGAGGCCTTGATCGATTCCTTGACGGTGCCTTGACTGACTGAACCTGAGCCCTTGTTAGTGGTTTTCACGGATCTTCTCGGTTTTCTGCTCAGTTCTTTTGCTCACCTTCTCCTTTCATCAAGAACGCAGACCCGTGATTTTTAACCTCCCTTTCATTAGAAGCCTTAAGATGAGGATCCTGACACTCTTTCCCAAAGTGAGAGGGCTTTATCAATCAGGGTCTGCGATCCTCGGCCTTTCAGATCCCAGGGCAAAACCTGAGACTTTTCTCCATGGTTTTCAAAACGAGGCCACCACATTCAAGGAAAAGTGGGTACTGAGTTCATCAACGGTTTGCAGTTCTCAGGCCTGATTGGAACACCGACGAGCGGAAGTTGGTTCCGAAATCACATGTAATGTAGACCGCTGGTGAGTGAACCGCCTTTTCTTTAATGGCCTTAGGAAAAGGATCCCCATCAACATTAACCTCGAGCTACCAGCTGAACCCGAGGCGTCGGAGGACTACCTGTCCTTCTGTACTCTGGTGGCAAGCGCGGGCAGTTGAGGTTTTGGAGTCTGGGGTTGGCGGGTAGGGTTTAGGTTTTCAGGTTTGGGGTTTGGCCGTTATAAGTAAGGTAATCATAGCTAGCATTATCTACTTGAAGCCCTAGCTAAGTTGTTTCTAGTTCCCATGATCTTCCAAGTAAGCGAATCTCGCGCAAACCAGGTGTCCTCCACTGACTGACATTCCCGCATCCCTTCAAACGAAGCTGTATACCCGCCCTAAGTGCTAAACCCATCCTAATCCCTAAACCCGATCTCCTAAACCCTCAATCCAAATCCCAGGCAGATTCATGCAACAAGTGCGACAGCGGAGAGATTGGGCCGAAGGTCTATTGGTAGCCGTGGGGGGGGGGGGGGGTTCCGGCTTGTGGCTTAAAGTTTAGGGTTTCAGGCTTGAGGGTTGCCGTGTTAGGATTTCCAGCTGAGGGTTGAACGGTTAAGTGTTTCAGGATTGAGGGCTCGAGAGTTGAATTCAGGGTTGAGGGGTTTAGGGCTCAAGGTGGATTCTAGGAGCTTCAGGTGCCAATCATCATGAACGTGTTCGTTGCTATGACGTTTACTCTGACGCCGCCCTGACGACACATGCGTCCTTCTGCTAGGACCCGATACCCCAGACCTCAAAGCCTCGAACCTGAAACCCTAGCACCCTGTTTAGGGTTTAGGGTTTAGGGTTTAGGGTTTAGGGTTTAGGGTTTAGGGTTTAGGGTCTTAACCCGAGACCCGGGACCAGAGGCCTGAATCTACCGTCGATAGTCTTTGCGTCGCCCAGGTCGGGACGTTGTGCCACTGCCAGACCTTGAGGATGTCCTCCTGGGAGGCTGCAGATATTGTACGCCGGGTGAGCTTTGAGGTCATGCATCAATGCATGAGTCGGTGAACTGGGAGGTAGGCTGATATTGCGAACTCTGCCTTTGAGGAAAGTCGTGCAAAGCTTGGCGTAAATCTTCTTTTACCATGCGTTCTTACGCCGGCACCTGTCATGTCATCTGAAGTCGTGGTCGTCTTTTGGCTTTTTGCCTTGAGAATCCATTCTTCACCATAGTCTCAGACACCAACAGGAACAAGTTTCCCAGAGACTCCCAAAACCCTGAATTAAGAGAAAAACCCTAGATGCTAGTAAGAACCCTGGTATGAAGGCAGCTATACTCCTTAATTGAAAAAAGCGGGTTTTGGAATCTCTGGGCTTCCATGCAGCAGCCTCAACGGGCTTTGAGGCTCAAGTGCCGAAGCAAAATGCCCAAAAAAAATCTGAATGAAGATAGGGGCCTGAATACCTACCTCTACAATGTTATTTTGAGGGGGGGGTCCTCATTATAAGTTTACTATACTGTAGCCCAAAACCCTGTTCCAATTATTCAGGCCCCCCTAGCAGAAGCATCCACCCGCTTGTCAGATGTCAGGCTCCGATGTAGTTTTCCTGTGCGCCAAAGACTTTGTATCACTAGCCCTGTATTATGGTCTTATAGCCCCCGCAGAATCATCCAGCTACCCATAGGCCCCAAAGTAGTTCCTTTTTGGGATTACCTAATAGGGTTCTACATATGAACCCCCAAAAGGAACTACTTTAGGGCCTCAGGGTATAGTGTACCCCGAAGCCCCGGTTCTGAGAGCGGATGATGTGGAAAGACGAGAGGCGCAGATGAAAATTCGCCTCCAAACGCTTCTCGCGGCCGCGGTCTGCCAAAGGTCGTGGAGGAGGTCGGCCGAGCGAGGTTTAGGCTTTCAGAGATTAACGAAATATAATACCATAATATATTGTATTAGGAATGGTAATCTAAACTTCTTACGTAATAAATATCAGAGATTCAGGTTCTGGAGTTTGAGGTTTTAGGACGCTTCAGGGCTGATGCTGTAGGCCTTCAGGCTGTGGGGTTGGAGAGCCTTTCAAATTCAGCCAGTGCAGTCAGATGATATTCCTAGGGTCCGAATCGTCGATGGTTGAACAAGCACTTAAAGCCCCATTCTTCTGATCTCCGCCGCTAGAAAAAAGCCTGGTTGCACAGTTTGGCTTCTTGCAAAGATCGCAGACCCGGCAACCTGCACCCCTGAAACCTAATCAAAACAAAACTCTGACACCCTAAACCCTTGATCAAAAGCAGGAACAAGCAGAGACGCCCCCGCCAGATGTGTCTTCTCTAAGGTTGACACCGGCAACCCAAATTTTGCTTTCATGGGGGTCCCTGTAGTGTTTTCAGTAGGCTTCATTGGGAGTGTATATAGGCCAATGCAGGTTCAGGGGCCCCCGTACCCTTTAGGTCCTGAACAGACCTGAAGACATCATAATAAGGATCGCTTTGCAGCTTGGGATGTTCCCGAACTCGTGGGGATTGAGTTTTTTTGGGCTTGACAGGAACCTTCGTATCAGCGATAAAGAATAACACACTTCAGTATGATGCTCGTAGCGATACTGAGAGTAGCAGGGAGAGGCATGTGCGTATGTTGTGCAGGGTGGCTTCCTCGAACCATGGGTGCCCAAAATGAGCCCAAAATGCACTCCAAGAACATCGCTAATCACCGAGATTTCGCAGCCCTTGACCCTACACTAAACCCTTAGGCCCCTTAGGCTCTAAACCTGCAACCCCAAAACCCTAAACCTTAAGCTAAACCCCTCGCGTGCCCCTAAACCCCAAAACCCTAAACCCGAGACCGCTGAGCCCTAAACCCTAAACTCCTAAACCCTAAGCCCCCATACCCTAAACCGCTAAACTCCAATCCCGGAGCCTGAAGAGCCGACTTCCTTCGCCGCCGCCGCAGTCGGATATGATCTTCGGGTCCCGTCGTTGCAGATCAGAAAAGAGCCCTTTAAAACCTAAACCCCAAGGCTGGAATCTAAAAGCCAGGGTTTAGGCTTTAGGGGATTTAAACCAATATCTTAAGCTGCAAACCTTGATCCTTGAACAACAATCCTCAGCAGCCTCCCACACCAAACAACCGCACAAACAAGATACGAAGAGTTCTTTGTCACAATTGGGTAACATTTTACATTTGTATGGGTACTTGAACTCAATAAGGAGTAGAAACTGAAATTTTAATCCTATGCCAACCATGAACTAGGGTTGAGGGCTTTTGTGCGGTGCCGGGTCGTCTAGGAAGTGCCCAGGAGAACGTGGACAGCATGGATTGAGCACCCTGCAGAACGTCAGGGTTTCAAACGAGGGAGGGAGTTTCAACTTTGAGGGTTAAGGAGTTTAGGGTGTGCATAGACGTTTTGCGATTTGAGGTTTAGGGCTTAGAGGTTTGGGGGCAGCAGTCCTTTGCTTGGAATTTGGACAATGATGTGGGGATTATTGTATCAGAAAGCGGGATGGTGCAGCATGCTCGAAACCCTCGTTAAGCCCCAAGCCCTTAAACCCGGAAGCCATCCTAAAGACCCGAAACCTTGACTTTAAGAACCCAAAAAGCACACAAGCATAAGCATGTTATAGGGATATCCCTGCCTTATTGGGCTTCATTATAAGGGGGTTTATATGGGATATCCCTATCTTGATTTTTGCTTATGTGCTTTTGTGGGTCCCTATGACTAGGCCCTAAACCCCAAAGCCAAGCACACATTCTGTAGCGCCGGAAGTCCATTAACAACCTGGGACCTTCCAACCCGATGCCCGAAAATCAACCCCTGTTTGCCATACAGGGACCCTTAGACGATCCGTCAGGGATCTACGGTGAGACCTTGTAGACTTCAGAGAACCCTGTTGAATAATCACCCGTTGATACTGAACCCGATTCCAGCTGTGGGAGTTCAAGAATTTGATTGGGGGGTCGAGGGAGTGCAGTCTTCGAGTCTTACCGGTTTTGGTGATTTTCAGTGAATGAGGCCGTAAGGTTTACAGTGTAGGGTTTACGGTTGGGGCGTCTTCCTCTCTTAGATGTAGATCGGTCTCCTACTCAGAGAGCCCAATAAGTCCAGTACAAGCATTGTGTCACCATGAGCAGCATGAGAACCCGACATTAAGTAACGGTATTGGGACCTCTGGGTAGTTCTGAGAGTTTCCCTTTGAATTCGGAAACGCTCGAGCCAGCTCGCAAGCCTCCGTCCGCAGTAATTATCCGCACCCCACACCCCAAGCACCTTGCATGGTGAACCCGGTTTAGGGTTTAGGGTTTCCTAAACCCTAAACCCTCAATCCGCAAGAACCCAAGCCTAAACTCCACACCCGATAACACGCGAACGTCGCCCTCAGCCGGAAACACAATATTCGACAGTCGATGAGCCCTCGAATCGAGCCCTAAATTCTCAAACATGAGACATCAATGCAAGGAGGGAAGTCGTAGGACGGCTATTGCTGGTAGGTGGAGTTCTGAGACTTAGGTGTCGTGAGACCGGGTTTTGATTTACAAAGCCCGTTTTGTACTGGCAAGACAGCGTAACCTTGTGTTAGTTTCTATTGCCGAATGTCTCCTTCTCCTCTAAGCTGATCACGTGGGCTTTAGTTTTCAGTTTCGAGGTTGGCAATCATCCGGTGTGCTTTTCGGAAACTCGCACTTGTCACGGGTACGAAACCATCAACCCCAAACCATTTTGGTGAATTTGCAGCGGCATGCCGAGCTCGCAAATGCATGAACGCATGCATGAACAAAGTTAGCGTTCTTTGCCTGGGATCCGGGGACTTGGGGCTTCGCGTTCCTACTGTTGCTGCACTACCTTAAGGACCCTAAGCTACGGGAATTATGGTAGATTTCTTATGATTGGTAATGCAGGATTTGTATCATCAACCGTAGTACAGGGGCCTGAACAGTCACGACACGGTGTTTCCCGCACATCCTGGCATAGTTCGATATATAGGAGTTTGAGAAAATGGGTCCCTAATGTAGTACCCTAAATAGTAGGGTCCTTATTATAAGGACCCCAAAGGAAGGTATCCTTAATTTTCGCGAACTCCCAGATTTTGGGAGACGATAAGGAATAAGGTGATGTTGCTCCCTACATTTGGGGCCTTAATCTTTAGAATAGGGTTTTGGGGCGGTTTATACTAAAATCGTAAGAAGGACCCCCCCCAAAACATATATATATATATATATGTGTGTATGTATATATATATATATATATATATAGATAGATACATAGTAACACTAATTATTAAGGCCCCTATCATAGTCAACTCCTCGGCCCGTCTATAAGACTGTGGGAAGCCTAAATCCTGAAACAGACCCTAGTCCTGGCAGTGTCCTAAGGGTTTAGGGCTTGAGGGTTTAGGGATTTAGGGTTTAGGGTGAACCTTGGCGACATTTCTTGGTTTTCCAAGGGAAACCCGGCAAGCCTAGCCTCTCAGCCTGCAAAACCGAGCGTCAATCTTGCAAATCTGTTTCCCAACTTGACAGACAAAATTATGCAAGGCACTAGACCGCACTCGTAAGATGGTAAGGATCAGGAACATGAGAATGATGATGGCGTTGGTTTTGGTAGTTGTGGCGGGGTGCCAATAACCACCAATACTATTTTGAGGGCACCTTATGAGAGTATAACGGGCGCTAAGACCCTACTCTAATGATTAAGGCCCTATTTAACAGTACCCTTATAGATCCCTTATAGTAGCCCTTGTAGACCCCTTTAAAGGGACCCTAGTCCAATCAAGGCCGGTCGTTTCCTGGGATCGGCCTTAGTGCGAGCCCTTAGCCCTGCATGAACGTGAAGAGACATTCCACCCAGAGACTCCAAAACCCCTACACCCTCAGGGTATAGAGGGTTTAGGGGTTTGGGGTTAAGGATTTAGGGTTTAGGATTTACGGTTTAGGGTATCCCGTAATTAAAGAATATGCCTTAAATCAAATTCGGGATCGTCAATTACGGGATGTTGGAAGGTCTCGGCAGTTGCTTGGTGTCAGGGGTGGAGTTGTACGGAGAATATCTCTGTTTGCGAAACTGGAAACCCGACCTCAAGCAATTGGCTAAGTCCCATGAGCATGGCAATCATCGACCAGCTCGACTCATGTCTTTGTTCTCAGTTCCCAATGCTCAGGGCAGGGTGCCTGCGGTTTTGAGATAGATCGTCCAGGGCGTAGGGTAAACAAGCCAAAACTCTAACGATCCCGACACTGAGACCCTGACCAGCAAACCGTAAACCCTAAACCCAATTGCCGCAGGCTACTTCGTGGCAACTGTGATCCGTATCCTTCTTGTGGGGGACCTCGGCATGTGCTGACAGGGCATGGTGTCTCACGAGCCCGACTGCCAAGCTCTTTCTGTGATCGCTAAGTCACTACGGAGCCTGGTTACTTTGCTACACTCCTTTATGGTTCGTAAAGCTTTTCTGTCGTGCGCCTGAACTTGTCATTGCCCTTAGCAGCTATCCATCAGGACAGGAGGAATAGACTTGGGGTTTAAAGCTTTGGCGTATTGGGGTTAGGGTTTTAGGGCTTAGTTTGAGGTTACTCGTATGTTGCTTCACACTGCGCGGCTTCTGGAAGCGAGTTTGGGAACGGCCCCTTCCCGATTTGCAGTCGCAACTGGACGCAGTTTAGGGTTTGGGTTTAGGGTTTAAGGGCATGTCTCGCTTTCTTGGGCGATCCTGCTGGTTCCTCGGACTGGTCCAGTCTTACTGCCAAAGAGGTCAAGGATGCGGCTCAGGCCCAGCGTGCCTTTGGTGCTGGTCTGGACGGTTGGACTGGCGACGAGGTGTCATCCATTCCGCTTGAGATCTGGAGTGAACTTCTTCCCTTCATGATGCGTGTGAGTGCTTCGTGTTTTTCCTGCTGACTGGACAAAGAAGCCTAGTCGGGCTAGTGACGGGCCGGCACCTGCTGAGAGCGTGAGGCCCATATCCGTCATTACCGTCTTGTGGCGATTCTATGCCCCTGCTCGACTGAAATCACTTGGTGCCAGACTTGGTCGCCTGAGGATGCCCGCGACTGGCATCTCCTGTGCGTGCATTGATTACGAAACACCCCACGCCCACGTGCGCACAGTCGAAACAAGCTGAAGCCTGCGGCGCTGAACCCTGAACTTAAACCCTTCATAAAAATCTAAACCTTAAACCCTAAATCCCAAAACATTCGAAAGGTTTAGGGTTTTGGGGCGTAAACCATACATAATTATTGTAGCTTCTGTCGAGTTAGGTCGGACAGCCGGTTCCAAGAGATTGAAGCTGTAGCTAACATCGGGGCCTACATAGTATAATTACCAACACTATTTTGGGGGTATAGTATACTGGGCCCCCAAAATTTTGACATGCCGCTTTAGTTTCGTAGCTTTTTGGGGTTGTGGGTAAGGTTTCTTATGCCCGAATATTCCGAGACATGCATTTGTGTTATCTTTGAGGGAAGTACAGAATCTCCCCGAACCCACCTGAAACCCTAAACCCCTAAGGCCCTAAACCCTCAGCCCCCCGCCCCCCCTCGGGTCCCGGGCCCCCTGAAAGCCCAGATTTGCAGGAAGGCGATAGCAAGCCTCCGTTCCTGCTCATCGCCTTATGCCCGCGCCCCTGCTTTGATGCAGTCTGTGTTAGAAGCTGCCCCCACCCTGTCATAGTGGTATAATAGGAATATAATAGGGCCCTAATATAATCCTTATAATAGCCTTATAGTCACTATTACAGGGTGGGGGCAGCTTCTAACATCTGTGGTTCAGGATGCAGTTTTAGGGCCTTAGAGCCTTGCAGCTTAGGGTTTAGGGCCTTAGGGTCGAAGTTTTAGGGCGTTTTAGGGCCTTCCTTAGGGCATTGCAGCTTAGGGTTTAGGGCCTTAGGGGTCCTTACAGCTTAGGGTTTATGGCCTTAGGGTCTAGGGTTGACAGTTCAGGGCCGTGGGGGCTTTACTGATTAAAGGTTGGCGTTTACAGGTTGCTGCTTTGCAGTTCGGGGGGGTTGGAACGGCACCCATTATTTTCGGCAGGTGGGGAGGGGCGGCGGGGTGGGGCGTGGGGGGGGGGGGGGGGCTTAGTCCTATGAGCTTTATGACTTTATGGGTCAGTTGCAGCGTGGTTGTGGTGTTTGTGTATGGGGGCTGATGGCTTCGGTTTAGGGTGCAGAATTCCGAATCGATAAAGAGTCCGTGGCATGGGTGTCGACTAGTCTCTCAATTCAGAGTACCAGGTTCGACGACCCTGAAAGGCACTGTGCTTTACTAACCATAGGTACATGGGACATTCCAACTTTCAAACTTTCGGACGGGAACGGGACAAGAACCCTAATCTGCAAACTGCAAACTTCAGGCCCCAACACCCAGACACGCTGAAACCCTAAACCTTGAAACTCATCAGCACTTCGAACCCTGGACTCTCCAACTGCAGAAGCCCTGAAGCCTAAAACCGAACAGGCCTCAGCCCGCGCCCTCCTCGCTCTCGCTGTCGCACGTGCTCTCTCTCCCTCTCCATGTCTGTCTGTATGTCTGTCTCCCATCTCTCTCTCTCTCTCTTCTGGGTCTCATATTCTCTGTATCTCTCTCTCTCGTCTCTCGACTCGTTCTCTTTTGGTCTGTCTGTACCCCTTCTCTCTCTCTCTCTCTCTGGACTCTCGCTCGTCGGTTATCTTTTGGTCTTGTGATGTATCCCCTCTCTCTCTCTCTCGGCTCTAGCCTCGTTTCTCTTGGTCGTCTGTCTACCCTCTCGCTGTCTCTCTCTCTGGTCTCTCTCTCTCTATCTCTCTCTCTCTCCTCTCTTGTCTCTCTCTCTGTCTCTCGCTTCTCTCCTCTCTCTCGCTATCTCTATGCTCTCGCATCTTAGGTTTCTTTTGGTCTGTCTGTCTCTCCCCTCTCTCTTCTCTCTCTCTCTTGTCGTCTCGCTATTCGGTCTTTTCGGTCTGTCTGTCTCGACTCTCCTCTCTCTACTTCTCGCTGTCTCTCGCGCTTCGTTCTCTTTTGGTCTGTCTGGCTCCCTCTCTCTATCTATCTCAGCTGCTATATGTCTCTCGCTCTGCGTTTCTTGGGTCGTCTGTCTCTGCTTCAGGATCTATATCGTTCTCGATCTTCGTTTCTCTTTTGGTCTGTCTGTCTCCCCTCTCTCTCTCTCTCTCTCTCTCTCTCTGTCTCTCGCTCTTCGTTTCTCTTTTGGTCTGTCTGTCTCTGTCTCTCTCTCTCTCTCTGTCTCTCGCTCTTCGTTTCTCTTTTGGTCTGTCTGTCTCCCCTCTCTCTCTCTCTCACTGTCTCTCGCTCTTCGTTTCTCTTTTGGTCTGTCTGTCTCCCCTCTCTCTCTCTCTCTCTCTCTGTCTCTCGCTCTTCGTTTCTCTTTTGGTCTGTCTGTCTCCCCTCTCTCTCTCTCTCTCTCTGTCTCTCGCTCTCGTTTCTCTTTGGTCTGTCTGTCTCCCTCTCTCTCTCTCTCTCTCTCTCTGTCTCTCGCTCTTCGTTTCTTTTGGTCTGTCTGTCTCTCTCTCTCTCTCTGTCTCTCGTCTCTCTCTCTCTCTCTCTCTCTCTCTCTCTTCTCTTTTGGTCTGTCTGTCTCTGTCTCTCTCTCTCTCTCTGTCTCTCGCTCTTCGTTTCTCTTTTGGTCTGTCTGTCTCCCCTCTCTCTCTCTCCCTCTCTCTCTCTCTCTCTCTCTCTCTCTCTCTGTCTCTCGCTCTTCGTTTCTCTTTTGGTCTGTCTGTCTCCCCTGTCTCTCTCTCTCTCTCTCTCTCTCTCTGTCTTTCGCTCTTCGTTTCTCTTTTGGTCTGTCTGTCTCCCCTCTCTCTCTCTCTCTCTCTCTCTCTCTCTCTCTCCCCTACACAACCTGAAGTTGCATCCTGGTGAAACCTCACTCCGAAGCCCGATAAAGTCTCGACCCAAAGGTCTCAGCCCTAACAACTACTTGGGGGCCTGAATAATTACCTAAATTGTTTTTTTTTTTTTTTTTTTTTTTTTTGGGGGGGGGGGGGGGGGGGGTTCCTTTAAAGGGGTCTACAAAGGCTGCTATAAGGGCTATTGTAAGATTTATTAAGGATTTAGTATAAAGGCCTAAACAACTACTTATATTATTTTGGGGGGTTCCTTTTTGTGATTATAGTAGAATCCCCAAAACCCTATAGTAGGCCTTAGGGACTCGCGGCACTCAGGTTGTGTCATCCACTTCTGCTTGCTGGTCGTCCCTTTCAAGTGCATCACGCAGCACCCTGCAACGTCCTGGGCTGAGTTACGGGGCCGCTTTAGCGTGCTCAAGCCGGGGACGCGTGTTCTGCTTCATGTTTTTTTTTTTTTTGTTTTTTGTTTTTTGTCTTGTGGGTGCGTGTGTCTGCGCATTTTGAGGGGTGGGGGCAGGGGGGTACAGGACGCTTGGTATTTGGGGCTCCTTAATTTTATAGTTTTACAGCAGCCCTTCCAAATCTTGCGTTGAAGCGAAATGGAGGAACCCTTCATTTGGTAGAATAAACTCCTCGTGAAATATGTCAACCCTATGCAGCAGTCACCGGTGCAAGAGTTTTAATATGAGGGGTCCTTCACATAGAATGTACAGTTGAAGTCTGTGTGCATCACATACCCCATGCGCTCCTGAACACATCCTAAGCCTAACAAAGGCCCAAGGTTTCTTAATCAAGTTCCCACATTAACCCTAAACCCCTAAACCCTTAACCCTAGACTCTAATGATTCAGTGGTGGCACTGACTGAGTCCAGTTTGCAGCTCAATGTGAAGCCGGTCTCAAGGGTGGAGGGGTCTAATGTGTAGGGTTTAATTAGGGAAGTGTGTACTCCGCAAATCAGCTGGAAGCCCTACACTCTATACACGAAACCCTGAACCATGGACACTTAGCAATTTCTGGGGAATGATTCCATCAAGCTCAGTCCATGCCCGGAAGCTTTTGATCCTAAGCCAGACAAATCATCGAACATTGGTCTTAAAGATTGAACTCCACCCTAAAACCTAAACCTCTATGTAGATGACAGGATCCAGCTGCCACAGACTCTGAAGGAGGACTGTCAGAAGTTACACCTCTTTCGTTCCTTGGGGTTTTTTTTATGACATGCGGCTCCAGCGTTCATGCACTGTTTCGTAGGTTTAGCAAACAAGGGCTATCATATAAAGTAGAAGCCAGAAAGTTGGAATATGATTATCCTAACCCTTCTATGGTAAATGATAGGGTATCCTACCATGAAACCATATTCCAACTTTCTGGAGTTCCCTGTAAGCCGCTCCTTGTCAAGACGCCCAAAAAGCGTGATGCAACTCCTGGTGCTGCAGAAACCTCTCCTTCCGCGCAAGCCTTACCCAGAGATCCCAATACCCTTAACTAAGGATACCCTTTAATTAAGGATTATAAGGGTTCGTTAAAGGGCTCCTTAAAGGGATCTATAAGGGGGTCTATAGGGGAATTAAGGAAGATGGCTTAAATTATACAGGGCTTCATATTATGATTTTAGCTAGACTCCTTAATAAAGGGGTATAGGGCTCTCTGGGTACGGGAACCCTGAGAGGACCCGTGAAGAAACCCTTGAAGGAGCCCTTAGAGGAAACCTAAGCACTGACTGGAAGGAAGAACCGGAGAGAAGTGCGAGGAAAAGCGCCCGTTAAACCAAATTGAAGAAGCGCTCTGAAGTTCGGATTCAGGTTTCAGGGCTTACACAAAAGGAGTGAATAAGAATTTGACTTGTGGGGGGGGGGGGGGGGGGGGGGGGGGGGGGGGGGGGGGGGGGGGGAGTGTTCAAGTATACCATAAATATGAAAGGACTTTGCGAATTATTCCGACCCTATATTATACATTAGTGCTCCTGTACATTTACTTTTGTCGACGCCATACCCCAGTGTAATTCTAAACAGTAGTTTGATCGTGAGTGTACCGTACACCTACAGAAGAATCTTTGGGGTTTCGGGGTCAAGGCTTATGGATTTTGTATACTCAAAGGGGAAAAGGAGGGACCCTTAATGGGGACCCCTACCCTATAATGGGCTACATAATGGGTATATAATAGCTATATTAAGGGTATATACCTAGGGGTCCTTGTTAAGGGTCCCTCCTTTTACCCTTGGATATACTGTTCCGTACGAGTTCCACAAGGGTTCTATAGTAGGGATGCTTAGGCTTTAGGGTTGAGGGTCTAGGGTTTTAGGGTTTGCGGTTTGGGGTTTGGTTCTACTGATTCTACTGACGTTGTACCGGGGTTAGTGCGGTTATGGTTCAGGGCTTAAGCGCTTAGCAAGAGATCCTGCGCTAGAACAGGGTCACGAACTTGCATGGCAGCTTGGAGAGCCATCCCTGCACCATAAAGTGCACGGTTTAGGGTTTAGGGTAAGTCCGAAACCCCCAGGCATTAAGCCAAGTCTTAAAGTAGGGTGGTCCTAGTTATGATACTTGCAGCTCTACTTCTAACATAACTATTTGCCACGACCCTTGATCCTTCAAATATCTAGACCCTTAACCCTAGAAACCCAAATTGCCCGACAGCCCTCAAGCAAACAAAATGCCCAAGACATGCTACCACAACAACACAACAAGAACACTAATCTCCGGATTGACCCCGAGACCTCCGAAGCCTCTGAAGTAGGACTGCAAACCCCAAACCCTGAATAGATCCTAAGCCCTAAATACAGGGGGCTTGATAATTACCTATACTACTTTGGGGGGGGGGGGGTCCTTCTTATAGTCACAAAATGATGGGCCCCAAAACCCTATTCTAATTATTAAGGCCCCTATACCACAGATCCGTATCTTGGATCCCTTTAAAGGAACCCTATTCTAAGTCTTACGGCCCCTATATTAAAGCTTAAACCAGGAACCCAAGTTGGAGACGAAGCACCATGAGCCATTGTCGCTGTATCGCCTTTGCCTTGGCTCCGTTAAGGGGGTTTAGGGTTCCTTTACAGTAAAAGCCAGAAAGTTGGAATATGATTATCCTAAACCCTTTATGGTAAATTATAGGGGATCCTACCCTGAAACCATATTCCAACTTTCTGGATTTCCCTGTAATTTTAATTTATTGTAGTATCCCTTATAGATCCCTTATAGTAACCCTTATAGACCCCTTTAAAGGAGCCCTAATAAAGGCCCTACATTAAGGGTTCCTTCGAGGCGGTTCAGGGTTCCTTTTGCTGAGAGTTTGGGGCGCCTTTATGGGCTGGGGCTTTCGAGAAGGAGTTGGGGTTTAGGGGTTTAGGGTTTAGAATTTAGGGTTTAGGGTTTAAAGTTTAGGGTTTAAAGTTTAGGGTTTAGAGTTTAGGGTTTAGGGTTTAAAGTTTAGGGTTTAGAGTTTAGGGTTTAGGGTTTAAAGTTTAGGGTTTAGAGTTTAGGGTTTAGGGGGTTCTGAGGGCCTCGGGTTTCGATTTCTGAGGGCCTCCGGTGTCGATTTCATGCAGGGGCCTTGAATCGGCATTTGATATTTAGAACAGGAGGTATACTATACCTGTAAGAAGGAACGTGTTGGTAAGTATTTAGGCCCCTCTATTGGATGTAGGGGTTTAGGGGTTGTGGGCAGTTTGTAGCGTTTCTGGGTATCTGGTTTTAGGATTTCGGAAGTTGCGGTTTGGCAACTTGGGGGGGGGGTGTTCGTCATGTTGTCGGGTGTTACCTAGAGGCTCCGTAGTAGTTCCTCTTTGGGGTTCATATCCAGAACCCGATAAGGTAATCCCAAAAAGGAACTACTCGTACTATGGAGCCTCAGGTAACCCTCAGGCCCCATACGAAGTTGGGGAGAACCGTTTCCATCTTTTCTCGAGCACCTCAGCCATCATAAGCCCTAGCCCAAACCTTAATATAGCCCACCAGGGTCCAGCCCTCAAGCCAAAAGCACCTCCTCACAATCTGCACTACGTTGGTTCAGTCGAAGTTGCAGCGCGACCAGCGTTTTGCAGTTATTCTAACACTGTAAGCCATGTTGAGAGCCCTTGTGACATGCCTCAGTCCGAAGCACAGGCGACGGGACAGTGGACACGTTGCCAATGCAGGTGCATCGGCCATGTCTTTACAGTGCAGCGTCAGGCATCTTACTTAACAGCAGCATCAGCAGCGGTGAGGCTTACTGTATGCATGGGTCGGGGAAGCAAACTACCACCTCCCCCCGCAGCACGCACTGTTCCCGGATGCAAACACTAGGAACTAAACCACAGAAGCCTAAATCGTTCCCGATCGTTGTGGGAAGGATGCCTTAACATGCATTGAAAGTGCCATGCCGACGACTACTTAGTCCTGAACGCTAACCCTTCGTGATCCATGACCCACTCAGATGCAAGCCTGAAATCATTTGAAAGATCTAGGGATCCGGAATCGGTGACCGTTTTCGTTGCAGAAATTTAATGGAGTTTCGGACCTGGGTCTGCATGTTGAGGGTTGGGGGCGTTCAGGGGTTCGCAAGGATTTGAGGCCTCTTAGCTCGTGTGCTGTTTGAATAAACTGTCAAGCGACTCCGTCGGTCAGTCAGTTAAGGATTGGGGCTTAGGCTTTCGGGATCAAGCAAGTAACCTTTTCTGCCCCTAAACCCTAAACCCTATAACCTTGCCTAGTGCCTGCACAGTCCCAGCGGATACTGTAGCATTTAGTCCCCCTACGAAACTGGACAAGTAAGTAAGGCAGACTCTGACGCTTACGCTAAGGGTCTTCCTTCATATTAAACATTAGGATCCAGGTTATAGTCCCTTTTAAAGCAGGCGAGTGTTCAATCAGTGAATCAGGGGTCTGCATTAGGATTAATCAAGTCTCGTAGCCTGCTAAATGATTCGCACCCCGGATTTCAGGCGTACTTACCCCAGTAGTAGAGTCTGCAACTTTAACCTTTCAAATGTACATTGCATATTCGCGAAGCTCGTCTCACGCCTTTCGCTGAGGACGCAGCCTAACTCACGTGGGGTACTATAGCCTCTGTATAAATCATAATATTAATAATAATAATAGTAATAATAATATATATATATATATATATATACACTCCCAAATGTTGACCTGTAGTTCCCCAGGATACTGGACGAGAAGGTTATCCAAGCAAACCGGAAATCCTCTGGCAGGTCACTCCCCTGCTGGAGCTTTACGAGAGCCAGGCGGTTGATGCGAAAGCATCCGAAATCCCACACACAGAAGCTCATAAGGGACCCTTAGGGGGGTAGGGGGTAGGGGCCTTAATGTCCAGAATAGGGACCTAACAAGGCCGATTTAAGGAAATATCCCCCCCCCCCACCCACCCATTAGGGTCCCAAGGACTTAAGGATTAATCCTGGTATGGTATGGTGGCAGAGTCTCGGGATATGGGCTCAGGGTTCAGATCTAAAGGGTGTGTGCAGAACTCTGGGGATTTTGAGCTTTAGCTCTGTTTCCAACCCATGGCTCAGTCCTTTTTCCGCCACAGCTCTCAACCCACACAGGGAGTTGCTGGCTTGTAGGGTGTTGGGCATGCACAGTTAATACAGAGGTCGGAATCATGAACCTTAAATGTATATGATTAACACTCGCACCTTATCGTCCCTAAACAAGGTGTCAAGTGTGCCAAAAAAGTCCCGCCGAAACCCGGTTCCAAGTGTTCAGGCCTCTGACTTCGGTTTGGCGGAATTTCTACACTGGTGTGATCTTTGAGTCATGTGCTTGGGTGTCGAGTTTAGGTTAGGGTTCAGGGCCTCGGGCTTAGGGTAGCGCAGTTGGGGCTCAACACTCGATGAGGTTAAGCTTTACTGCGTAGCTTAGGTTATGCATGGACATAAAACCTCCAAGTTTGCAGCTGGCCCTAGACACCCCATGTGCGTATGTACAAAAACATACATATATACGTACGTACGTTTCCGTCTGTCTGTTTGTCTGTACGTCTGTCGGTCTGCCCGTGCGTCCGTCCGTCCGTTTGTCTGTCTGTCTGCAGGTATGTCTCTATGTCTGCAGTCTGCATGCATGTATGCACGCATGTACATGTGCATGCACGCCACCAAATATGCAGGCAAGTAAGTAGCTATGTATGTAATTATGTATGTATGTATGTATGTATGTATGTATGTGTGTATGTATGTATGTGTGTATGTATGTATGTATGTATGTATGTGTGTATGTATATCTTGGGTTATGTTGGGACGTAAGTATGAGCATATACGTATGTGTACATATGTATGTATGTATGTATGTATGTGTATATACACATTTGTTATGTACCTGGTTGAAAGGTGCATTACTGCAAGAAAGTGTTGGGCTTTGGGCTCGGGGTTCGCAAGGGTTTGGACAAGAGTGTCATGCTTTCTTCTACCATACAGGGCGGGTTTAGCGCTGTTGAACGCTCGTGGGATTGAGTAGCTGGCTTCAGGTAAGGATGGAAGCTTGTTTGGTTGATGCTCCCGGGTCCGCGTAAGTACGTTTGGGGAGGAGGCGAGCCTGCTACGATAGCTGTGTTTACGCGGTCTCTGACCAATGAATGCTCTGGTCATTGCCCCTGGATAGAACTTCTTATTCTTGTTGACCTCTACGTGGCCAGTTGCCTTCTCAAGCATGGTGTTGTTGCATCTGTTGTTGGTCATCTCAGTAGAACCGACGTTGCCTGCAGGTGTGTGTGGCAGTTTTCCTGCAATTCAAGCATGAGAAAGGTAGTTACACAGTAAACCCGCAGCCACAAGGACTATGCAACACATGGCGTTGTGTTTTCTTCACTAGTGTCATGTATAGGGTCTAAGGCTGTAGACGTTGTATTGCATGTAAAGCTCCACCGTAAAACTTTTGGCCACAATCACTCACTACACACACTGTTTGTGGTGACAACCGCGCCAGGTGTCTGGGGCATTCGGGTTTCATGGTGTAGGTTTGTAGTAAGTATGATAGGCAGGGACCATGTCTGTAGTCTGATAGGCAGGGACCATGTCGGTAGTCTGAATAATGCGGCGAAACGGTGATGAGAGAGAGGGTGGGTGAGCTTATCGGCAGGTAGAAGCGTAGCACACGAAGACAACACAAGGTCGAATGGTTCGGCTCCACAGTTGCTTGCCGGCTTTCGGATGCTGGGACACGTCAAAACTGACAGACGTGTCGGTAGCATGGGCTATCGAAGAACAGATCATCGCAGACATTTCGGTTGCCTGTGGGCGGCATCTGAATCAAAAGTTAATGTTCCAGCTCGGGTTGTGTTTGAACATGTCTGGATCAACCCTAAACCAGAGCTTTACGACCCTGCCGCGAGTTCGTTGAGGTCTTCCAAACTTTCCTAGAAGCACGCAGCCAACGAAATCAAAGACATCGAAAACGAGCTTTGTTTCCGACAGGAAAGGCTTGGCAGCAACCGTGCGGTGCTGGGAGCTGAGGCACCACGGTGCGCCTAGTTTCGTGTTGAGGTGTCGCGATATACGCCTCGGGCTCAATTTCTTGGAATCCCCGTCTTGTTTTCGGATAATATGCCTAGACACTCGCATAGTTTCCCGGCCCTGTTCTGCGCTCTGAGCCATGGCATGTCGTGCAATTGCACGAGGGCCCTTCAAAACAAAGCCGAACCTGAACCCAAAATCTCCTTGTCAGTTCGTTTCGCTTGTATTGCGAGGTTGCAATCTCTCGAGCGCATCGCATCCATGAAGGTCATCGCACCGTGCGCCGGCAACATTGATGTCAGAGACGGTGACGTGGTAGATTGGCGCAGTTTGGTACAGTTGCCCAGTACGTGTTGTTTTCGCTGTTTGGTTGTTCTGTTTGTCTCGGATTTAAGGCGTCCTTTTGTTATGTCGCAGAAGGCTTAAAGAACCGCGCATAGACAAAATCATGACAGATCCTTGCCAAGTCGGGCCCCATGTCTGCAATGTGGTCCCCGTAGTTGCAAAACTGTGCTTGGTAGCATGGTTTTCCAATGCTTGTTTTTGCTACAGTATGGATAGCCACCAACGGGCAAACCTGTTTCACCAGATATCCTTAAGCACCACAGCTTTGAAACCCTAGACCCTCGAACGCCAGAGCCGTCGAACCCTAAATATTAGACTCTTAAGACCTTATAATGTAGACTAGATCCTTTGCAATTACTTGCATATAGTATCCCTTATCGCTCCCGCAAAGGAACCCTTAATATAGGGGCCTTCTCAACTACCAATACTATTTGTTTGGGGGGTTCCTTATTATAATTGTAGTAAAAGGGGCCCCAAAGCCCTACTCTACTTGCTGAGTCCGCTAAATTATAGTACGTTATTATAGGTTTCTTATAGTAGCCCTTATAGACCCCTTCAAAGGAACCCTGTTCGAATTCTTAAGGGCCGTAATAGAACCCTCAATCCTAGGACACAAAGGAACCCTTAATATAACCCCAAATCCCCTCCTGAACCCTCAACCCCAAACTAAACCCTAAACCCCGAACCCTAGAACCCTATTTAAAGGATCAGGAGACTTAGTAAGTAGGGTTATAAGTAAGGTAACTATAGTTATTTCTACTTATAACCGTAATTAAGGTACTTATAACCCTACTGACTAAGTCCCATGATCCTCCAAGTAGAGCCCTCAATCCTGGGACACCTGGAACTCAGTTCTTTTGCCAGGCCGGGGGAGACTTGGGCTGCGTGGCTCTATGTGGCCCGGCTTCAAAAAGAAGGGGGGGTTTAGGGGTTTAGGATTTAGGGGTTTAGGAGTTTAGGGTTTAGGGGTTTAGGATTTAGGGGTTTAGGAGTTGAGGGTTTAGGGGTTTAGGAGTTTAGGGTTTAGGGGTTTAGGGTTTAGGGGTTGAGGAGGTTAGGGTTTAGGGTTTAGGGGTTTAGGAGTTTAGGGTTTAGGGGTTTAGGGGTTTCGGGGTTTGGGGTTTAGGAATTTAGGGTTTAGGGGTTTACGGGTTTAGGGGTTAGGGGTTTTGGGTTTAGGAGTTTGGGGGTTTAGGGTTTGGATTTTTCGGGTTGTAGGATTCAGAGTTGCGGGTTTGGCGAGCCCCAAACCCTTAACACTCAAAACCTAAACCCCTGAACTGCTAGGGCCTTTGCGGGCTAAACCGGGAGTCCACCCTAGGGTTTATGGTACTCACAAGACCGCGGCCGCCTGTCGCACGATCAGAATATACTGCAAACGATGGCATATTCTTACCACGATCAGGTACGACTCCTGCTTCTGCCGCTGCTTAACGGTGCCTAAACAAACCCCAGAGACATTCGGGGCGCAGCCTGGAGTGATACAGCGTAACCCCGAAGCCGCCCAAGCCAAAAAACGAACGTCAATCCCGAAAGCTCCGAGATTTTGTTGACCCTAGTTGTTGGGCCTGATTCAGAACTGCTGATATAGCCTGAGCGAAGCGGTCCTCGATTCTACTCTACACCTCAACGCCTAGCCCAGCCGACAGCGAGGATGGTTGGCTGTCGATGGCCGCCTGGGTACCCGTCGCCTTCCCAGTCTGGAGTTGGCCAAAAACCCCACACTTAGAGGATCATGGGACTTAGTAAGTAGGGTGATAAGTACCTTAACTAGGGTAAAAAGTAGATATAACTATAGTTACCTTACTTATAACCCTACTTACTAAGTCCCATGATCCTTTAAGCAAGCAATGACCTGCACCCTGAGTCCCCTAGACCCTAAACCCTAAACCGTGAGTCTCGACTAGACTGGGCTCATTAGGCCGTAAGCCCCGAAGCAAGGAATCCAAGCGACCACGTCAGACACCTCAATTCAGCTGGAATGGTCCTCTAGGTTTCGGGTCGGGGCTCAGAACAGGAGCCTGAAGTATCTCCTTGCAGTCCCTGGCAAAAGTGTAGTAGAGTATACCCCAAACCCTGTTCCAATTCAATCATGGCGCCCTCCTGTCCCCAGCTGTGCGACAGCATTGTTGAAGCACCTCGAGACCAGTGGCTTGAAACAGGAGGCCATCCATCAGGAGTTTCAGCTGTACAACTTGTTGGTTGTCGGGGAGACAAGCCTCAACAAGATCTTCGAGAAGAAGACGGGAAGCGACGCAGATTGCCATTACTAAAATCAAATCGTAGGAGAAAGGGTACCCTGATTGTTAAGGGGCTTCTTGGGAACCTGGGACCTAGAACAGGTGTTTGAGATCTTCGCGGGAGGCCCTCTAGGGTTAGAAGCCGCAAACCCTCTGTCCTGCCCTAAGTTTCCTGTAAAACAGAGACTCCAAAAGCCCGTAATTAAGGAACATACCCTCAAATCGCATCAGGGCTCCTATCCTAATTTAAGGGATTTCTCTGACAAGGGCAGTTAAGAGACCAGGGAAGTCGATCAGAAGTAGGACTTATACCTCCGCTGAAACCTGCCTACTAAATTCCCTGCCCCTGGGCGACGATACCAGGGCGACGATACCATAGAATTTCCCTTAACCTATGTATGAAACCGTAGCAAACGAGCCCCTGAAATGTCTAATTCAAGGGCCTGTCTAATTTCAACATGGGTTTGTGGTATGCTTTAGTGACTACTGTATAACTCTGATGAGGAACCCATGGAATGGTACTGGTAATCATGTTGGCTTCGATATGGGTGGTTGTCAAAATTAGGGTACCCAAAAAGGGGCCATAATTTTGACAACCACCCATATGACTGAAGCTTGAAAAAGCATCATGCAAGAATGGCCCCCTGTACAAGCTGATGTCTGAGAGAGTCTCAGAAGTCCTCGGAGGACCCAAGACGACACTCGGCTTCGTCCAGACGAGCAGACCGAGACCGTCAAGTACGTCAAGGTCGGCAAGACTAGCCTCTCGGTGCTGCCCTGGCTGAGTGGCTCGGCCAGCCGCCAGCTGCTGAGCACGTACAAGAGACGGAATGTCGTGCCGAACACCCGATTTCGCATAGAGCTCGTGACGCTCTGCCGTTTGGCCAAGCATGCGTGGCAGATTTTAGGGTTTAGGGTTTAGGGTTTCGGCAGGGTTCTCATGGTCAGATCGACTCTTGGCCCTGATCTCTGCACCCTACCCCCCGAAACCACCCACCCTGGACCCAAATACGCTGAACCCCAAACCCCTCTGATATAGGAGCCTTTGTAATTGGACTGGAGTTTCCTTGGCTCCTTATCAAAGTGGTACTTGAAAATGCACCAAAACTTTCTTAAGCCTGATATTGAGCCCTTACATAGCGTGTATAGTTGCCTTTATAGACCGCTCAAGGCCCCTTTCTCAGGCCTAAACCCTCCAGCCCGCACCCCCGGAGACTCCAAAGCCCTGTAGTTTAGGACCATCCCTTAAAAAACGAACCTACTTTGATTTCAGGTATATTTCTGAAAAATAGGAGCTCTAAGATGAAGAAAGGGCATATTCCTTTCTTAAGGGGTTTTTGGAGTCCTAATATGCTTTACGGTAGATTCCTGAACTAAGGGGGTTTTGGAGTCTCTGGGCCCCTAAACGCCAAGTTCCTGGTGGTGAGCCTTGGCCTGGTTCCGTCCGTGATCCTGGCTGGCCTGATGATCTTTGATGGCAGGCCGGATTTAGGGTTTTGTGTTTGGGGGTTTTGCGATCTGTGTTTAGGGTTTAGGCTTGAGGGCTTTGATGGCAGGCCGGGTTTAGGGTGTTTTTCTGGTTTTGTGCAGAGGGTTTAGGGTTTTGTGTTTGGGGTTTAGGGTTTTGTGTTTAGGGTTTAGGGTTGAGGGTTTTTTCTGGTTTTGTGCTTAGGGTTTAGGGTTGAGGGGTTTTTCTGGTTTTGTGCTTAGGGTTTAGGGTTTTGTGTTTGGGGTTTAGGGTTGAGGGTTTTTGGGTTTTGCGTTTAGGGTTTAGGGTTTGGGGTGTTAGGATTTGTGTTTAGGGTTTAGGGTGGAGGGCTCAGTAGTTAATGGCTTTCATGGCAGGCCGGGTTTAGTAGTTACCCAGAGACTCCGAAACCCCGGGACCCCTTAAGTAAGGAATGTACCTCAAGTCCTATCAGGGTTCCGAAATTTTTCAGAGATGTTCCTTAATTAAATAAGGGGGGGGGGGGGTTGGAGTCTTTAGGTAGTTTGGTTGAAGGTATGCTACTTACTGACTTAACTGTTATTGGGCTCCTTTTCTTTGGGTTCTCGTCCTTACTAACCACTGATATTGGAGGAGCTAAGGAGCCAGGGGTGATGATAATCCTTACTTAATAAGGAGCTAAAGAGCCAAGGGAACCCCAAAACCATAGGTTAGTTTACCACCGAAAGCTTACCAAGCTGACAGCTGGGCCCTAAGCCCGAATGGAAGTCCTCACACCCGGTTTAGGGTTTAGGCTTTAGGGTTTAGGGTTCACCACTCAACTCAACAGCAATAATCAGACCCAATGCACAAAGCAAGCAAGAATTCCCAAAACAAGATGCCTTAACCACAAGACAGCCTTGAAGGGAAAGCCCTTTTGAAACCACTGGAAAATATGAAATTCAACCACAAAACCCCAAACCCGAAACCCAAAACCCAAAAACCCTATATACAACCCTTGTAGATCCCTTTAAGGAACCCTTTTGGATCCCTTTAAAAAAAACCCTAAAGCCTAAACCCTTAACCCTTAAACCCTAAACCATAAGACAAAGCAGGTTTCATTCCCGGCGGACGGTGCTCATCGCCATGTGGTGCGGCCTGGTGACCGGCACTTCGAGTCTCAGGGTGGCGACCTCGGTTTAAGGCTTTAGGGGTTTAGGGTTTTAGGGTCTGGGGTTTAGGGCTGTTAGTCGGACTTGTGTGTGTGTGTGTGCGCTGTGTTTTTGGTGTAGCTTTACAAGCCTCTCATGAGGATTTGTTTGTTGGGCTCTAAAGAGCCTTAGGTCTGAGGATGTTTTGGGTACAGGTAGGTTGTACTTCAGTTGGATCTGATACCCTACAAATTCGGGACACTTCGTGGTTTCTCCCGGATTGGACTGGGCCTTGGGGTGTAGGGTGTAGGATTCAGGGTTTAGGGTTAAAGGATCAGGGGGGCATTGTTGGCCGGTCGCCAGTATACCTAGGATGCCCAGTAGTACCCTCCATCTCTTTTTGTAGTCCTAGGTTGCTTATTAAGTTACAGAATACCATAAAGGGAGCCCTTTTTATTCCTAGGTTACTGGACATCCTAGATACTTGACTCAAGCCCAAATGAGGAGCATCCCTGAAACCCCGCAACGCTCGGATCCTGAACCTCAAACTTGTGAAACTGATAAACCTAAGCCCAAATGGGAGTTTCCGAATATGGGGGACCCTAATACCCTAAGTAGTAGGATCCTTATTTTAATTTGGGCGTTTCCGAATATGGGGGACCCTAATACCCTAAGTAGTAGGATCCTTATTTTAAGGACTCCCAAAATAAGGTACCCCTTCTTTTTCGGAAACTCCCAAATGAGCCCAACCCCCTAGGTAAGCGTAAGCCCAGCGTGAACCCAACCCCACAAGCCCCAAACCCAGAACCTCGGAACATGATATACCCAATACCCCTTAATTAAGGACTATACCTTAAATTATAGGGTGATTAAGATTATGATTTAAGTAAGGTGTATTCCTTGATTAAGGGGTATTGGGTTCTCTGGGTATAAAGCCAACCGCTCCTGAGCTCAGACCGCCGTGTTCGCCAGCGTGGCAAGGCTTGGCCCCCGTGCATGGGTGTACACAGAAGCAAATACAGCGGACAGTTTCTCTATGCCTTAGCTGAGTGGATACACTTTATTACACTTTTTGTGACAATATGACGCACTATAAAACTGAAAGTGTGCACTTTTGGGGGGCTTACGAGCTCAGTAACTAAGATGCTGGGTCTGGGACAGGATGTTGGGTTTTAGGGTTTAGGGTGTGTGCAGGATTGCAGGATTAAGGGTTTCTGCGCACTCGCTGTTGGGTGTTCGGGGTCAGGGAACTCAGCAACAGGGTTAGTTTGGAAGCCGGAAGGGTTCCCTGCTGCTCGAAAAAATAATTACTTATGTAAATTTAGATTACAAAAACTATTACTTAATTATGTGAAGTTAGATTACAAAAAACTAAAGCCCTATTCTAAATCAGCAAACGTTTTGTAAAGGCTTTTGTAAACACCCCTGAGAGAAGGAGTGCTCAGCATGCGCAAGGGATCCTACTGGATCAGCTGTGATAAGACAGGGTCATCAACAAAAAAACTTGCTAGCAGGGTCACCGGGATCTGTCAATGACATGCCGGGTTTAATATCGCTTGCTTGGAGGATCATGGGACTTAGTAAGGAAGGTTATAAGTACCTTAATTAAGGTTATAAGTAGATATAACTATAGTTACCTGACTTATAACCCTAATTACTAAGTCCCCTGATCCTTTAAGTGTGGAACCTGATATTTATCAGCCTACTTAGCCTCCCCGAGTCTCGAAGTAAGTCTGCAACCTCTAGACCTTAAATGCCAGGTGGCGTGTTCAACTGTGCATGAACAAGAACTACATGGTCCTGCTGGTCCGTGGGCTTAGGGATTAGGGTTGAGGGTTTAGGGTTGCCGCTTTTTGTTTGCCTCTGTGTCCCACGGGTCTAAACGATTGGTACAGCAACCCATGTCTACAGAGGCCGTGGTCTACCGACTAAGGCCAGTGAACCTAAGCTCGGAAAGGTGGTTGGGCCCGGCAAGTAGGGACAGTAGCTTTGCCGAAGCTACAAATACTAGTGGAAATACTAGTAGTGCGAATCCACAGGGATTTAGTATAGGGGACTTACCAATTGCCTATACTACTTTGGGGGTTAATTACTGCCATTATGGTATTATAATGGTCCCCAAAACTCTATTCTAATTGTTCTTAAGGCCGCTAACCTTATGGATCCCTTATAGTAACCCTTATATAGAGCCCTTTAAAGGAGCCCTATTTTAATTATTCTTAAGGCCCTACATTAGGGGCTTCCCGTTGTGGTTTTAGGATTTGGTGCTCAAGGGTTTAAGCGTTTCGGTCATTGCAGCGCGCAAACCCTCAACCCTAAACCGAAACCCATAACTCGGAGGCCTCACAAGGTGGGATGAAGGTAGGTAGGATTTCGGATCCCTTATATAAGGACTCTTATTTGGGGAATATCCCACCTACCTTCATCCCATCTTTTGAGGCCTCCAAACAACAAATCCTGACCTTGGAAAGTGGCCTTCGGTTAAGTCTTGACTTGTCGGGCATGGGAGCAATCTGGTGTTGCTTTTGCAGCTGCAGTTGAAGAATGATGATGTTTTTTGTCGCTCCCCCCCCTACCCCCAGAAAGTGCCTATGTCCGCGAGGCAGGGCGAGATTAGTATAAGGATTGACGGCGAAACGACGACAGCGCGGCGGCGAGGAGCGGGTGAGTTTAGAGGTGTAGATACTGGTAAGAATAGAGGGCCTCTATGCAGCTCAAAGAGAATCCCAAAACATACCGTAGACCTCCTGTGCGAGAGCGGGCCCAGGACAGCGGCAGCCTGGAGCCAAAAACCTGAGCCCGAACTCCCGATTTAGGGTTTAGTTTAGGATTTGGGTGTTTGGGGTTTAGGGTTTGGGCATTTAGGAATTTGGGATTCCGAGACCAAGCGTTCGAATCTGCCAGAAGAAGACAACGTCGGGTATGTCGGGCGGGCACCACGAGCTGGGCACCCCAGGGGCCTGTGAGGTTTGGCGTAGGGTTTTCCTAAAAAATACCCAACATGGGAGTTTCCGAGAAAAGGGGTACCTTCTTTTGGGGGCCCGTCCCCGTATAATAAGGATTCCAGTACTTAGGGTGCTAGATTAGGGTCCCCTGGTTGCTTGCCCAAGCCCGTAAACTCGCACACACAAAGCTCATAGGCTCCTAAACCCTAAACCCTAAACCTTAAACCCTAAGCCCTAAACCCTAAACCCTAAACCCTAAACCTTAGACCCTAAACCCTAAACCCTAAACCTTAAACCCTAAACCCTAAGACCCTAAACCCTAAACCTTAAACCCTAAGACCCTAAACCCTAAACCTTAAACCCTAAACCCTAAACCCTAAACCTTAAACCCTAAACCCTAAACCCTGATCTAAGCCCTAAACCCCCAAACCTTCAAGCAATGCGCAATGCTAGGCCTCAGCCGTTGAGCCCCTCAAGACATTCGGATCCTCGGGTTTTGGGGTGTGGCTGTGCATATTTCAGGGTTCAGGGCTTAGGGTAGAAGGGCTTTTGTGCTTTAGGTTAGGGTAGGGCAAAGTTTAGGGTTCAGGTCTTTAGACAAGGGGCGTAGCTGAGGTTGTTTGAGGGTTCGTGGTTTCGGATTTCAGGTTTGACTCGAGCGATTGGGACAGCAGGAAATAGAAACTTCATATAGAAGCCTGAATAATTCTAAGAAATTACTTCTATTATTCCGAGTTCCTTTCTTGTCGTTTAGGCTGCCAGCAAACTTGCTTGTTGTGCCGTCGCACTTTTGCTGGACAGCCAGAGTGCACCGAAGCACATCCGTGTGTCACCGGGCATGGGACACATACCCTTATACGGAAGCCCAATTCCACGACCCTAGACCCCAAATCCCAAGACAACAGAAAGGTGGCGGTTTCAGACAAGTGCGTCCGAGTATGGAGCGCTTAGGCAACAGAATTCTCATTATCAGAGCCCCTAAATGGCCCTTCTTTTCAGTCTAGAAACCCTGCAGTCAGAGACGTTAAACTTTACACCCCCGAAAAAGAAGTGCCCTTATCGCGCTATAGGACCCGATAACACGATCACAAAACCTTAAAGCCCCAAATCCAGAACCCAAAAGGCTGACAACGCTGAAACCCAAAACTCTTGCGAAAGCTCTAAAACCCGAGACCCTGACACCTAAAACCCTCCAACCCGGAAGCCCTTGACCTCAAAAAACCCAATCTCGAAGCCCAACAAACTCTAAACCCCAAAACCCGGAACCGCCTATGCTCTATAGAACCTTTTCAGCGTTGCAGAACGTTCTTTAAATCCCTTACAGGACCTACCCTATGCCCCCAAACCCCAAACCCTAGACCCAAGAAAACGAAGCCAAGCCCTCAACTCCGGAAGCCTTAAACTCGGCATAGAAACCCTTGGACCCGTGTAGAACCCTCATAAAACGCTTAACCTTAAAGCCCAAAACCCCTCACCCTTAAAACCCTAAACCCCGAAACCCCTAAGCCCTAAACCCTTCAACTTCCGAAACCCTTTAAAACCCTAAACCCCTAAGCCCTAAACCCTTCAACTTCCGAAACCCTTTTCACCCCCAGGTCTCGCCGGACCAAGCGCCTGGGTGGAGGGCGGAAGGTGATCATGGCGGACCCATGGGAGACTCGCCTCCGCCAAGTTTGGGGTCCTTTAGGGGGATGCCTTTGCGGGTTCTATAAGGATTCCTTTAAGGGCTCCTTTAAGGGTTCCCTGTAGGGTTTAGGGTTTGGGGTTTAGGTTGGGGAGTTTGGGTTTTTAGGATGAGTTTGTTGTCAGGACTGACAGTGGTTTAAGCTTTCTGATTTCAGCATGTGTGAAGCATGCCCCGACATCCAAACTGAGCACACTCTTCCGGGAATGAGTACACATAATGCCTTGGTCGCGGTGCTCACTGTCGTCTTAGGGCTTTAGAGACTTTCACCCAAAAACTATGCTGTGCGTGCTTTGTGCCCCTTACAAGATTGCGGTATCGTAACGTGCTGCTCGTGCATACCGCACCTCCCAACCTCATCCAAAACCCTCGACACCAAACACCTACTATAGGGGCCTTAATCATTACCTATACTAGATTGGGGGTTCCTTATTTTAGTTATAGTATAATATACCCCGAAACCGTGTTCTAATTATTCAGGCCCCTATGGTAACTTCGAAAGTTAGAACTCGAACTCAGGACACCCCCACATCGTCCAGCGAGGAGATGATGGGATCAGGGATTTTTGTAAGTCGGCCAGGTTAAAGTACTATATTTTTGAATGTCAATCTTCTAAGCACGTGCCCAGCCATCTTTTGAACTTGTTCATGCGCCCTAAACCCTAAACCCCTAAACCCTAAACCCTAAGGCTTACCCAAATCCCAAGATTCAAGTCCCTGTTTAGGGACTCGGGACTGCTACAAGTATTTACGCGTGTCGGGTTGAGCCTTCTGGGCTGTGTATGTTTAGTTTAAGGGGCCTTAATAAGTAGAATAGGGTTTTGGGGGGCCATTATACTATAATTCTAGTAAGGAACCCCCAACAAAATTCATTTAGGCCGCCATTTTACGCTTGGGTTGTGTTCCAAAGGAGGAGAAGCTACTGTTGCTGGTCGACGATGGGCACAGTGCTCCCCTGATTGACAGCAAGCCCCACTTGAGACTTTACTCCCTAATCTTTACCTGAACCTTCCAAAACCTACTTTTTGGAGGTTCTTACTATGAACCTTAATATGGAATGTATAAGGATCCTACAAAGAAGTAGGTTCTGGTGAGTTAAGGTAAACCTTCAGCTTGTTGGATCGGCTTTTTCACATCTAGGGTTGGGAACGACTGCACATCTGCCGTCTTCCCAAATCACCCCACGCCCCTCCAGGTGCCCAAGCCCCACGATAAGAGTAAAGCCTTGCACGAAAATCTTAAACTCTTCAAACCCCAGTCTACACCCAAGACCCTCTGGCCGCGTTCATCGCCCCCGTAGCCGCTCCACGTGATAAATACCGTAACCCTGAAAAACTACGTGAACGTGGTGTGTCATCTCGCCTGTCTTCTTCTGGGTTGCGGTTCAGGAGGGAGAGAAGCAGAAGCGGTGATCCATGAGGGAGAAAGTGTCGATGATGTGCAGGATGCTGAGGAAGCGGGCATGCATGGTCCTGACTGATGCAATTCGATGAAGGACCCTATTCCCTAAACCCTAAACTGCGTGTTTTCTGAGGTCTTTTGGTTGAGTAGGGCGGGCTTGCCAGGAATCGAAAAGTCCGATGCACTCTAAAGCAAAAAGCCACCGTAACACTACCGCCCAGACCCTTGATCGCCTAAGTGCGGATCCTGAGGGTCAGCAGGGCGATATCTATGCTAAGTTTGAGAAAAATCTCTACATCTGGGCTCTCAAAGCCATGTTACCACGCCGAAGATAGTCATCAACAACTCGAGCATAGTTCATTCATTCGTCTTCCGATCTGTACCCCTTCCAACTTACATTCAATTGAGAGTTGTTTAGCTTGTCGATGTACCGCAAGTTTTTAATTATAGTATTATGGGCCTCAAAACGTCTAGTTGTTAAGGCCCCTATATCAAGATCATTTCGTGCTCCATAGCGCCAATGACAGGACGATGAGACGGTGCCGTGGGAGCTGCAGCCTCACGCTCTAATGCTCAGAGTTGAGGGCTGAATATAGAGGCCTTAATACTTACCTATGCTATTGTGGGACTCCTTATTTTATAATTATAGTATGATGGGCCCCAAATCCCTAGAGGCCTTAATGATTACCTATACTATTGTGGGATTCCTTATTCTAGATATAGTATAGTGGGGCCCAAATAACCGTACTCTAATGATTAAGGCCCCTATATCAGTAGCCTCGGCGAAGTCCACAGGAGTTTTCATCTCATACCTCGCAGCTGAAGACTTTAAGTTACACACGCCACCATCCCAGCTACATAGAACCTGGCCTTCAATAGCAAAGCCCGAATCATTCATTAGTGTTCGCATTCCCTCGGGTTCCGTACTATATTGATGTTGCAACGTACCTTCATGTTCCATTCCATCAAGATAGGCCCCTATCCTGCTTCCAATGATGCCCCACGCAGATTGGACAGGCTTGTTTAGGGTTTAAAGGGTCAGGGCTGGCCACCCGGAGCACCACTGATAATATTGAAGCTTTTGAAAGTGCGTCGGTTCTGTCTGGGTTTGGCATTTTCGTAGGGGCTCGGGTTAAGTTGACGTAAAAATAGTACAGCATAACTCAGCAGGGTTGGTTGAAACGTCGTCCATCAAGCAGGGTATTGCAGTGTGTCAAGCGAATTTCTGTGGGGCATCGTCGCCTGCAGTCCGCATGTGTGACACAGGTTTGGCTTGCAGGAAGGTTGATACAAGCAGTCCAGAAGGCCAGTAGCATCAGCGCCCGCAACCGCTGCAGCGGTAGTGGGAGTCGTAGTCGGTGCCGGCAATAGTACAGTATTCTCTACTGCCAGTGGAACTGCTAGAGATGGTAGGAACGGCAGTAGCTGCTCTACGTAGCAGCGAGGTGGTAGCACCAGCACCACCAGCATGTAGCCAGGTCCGTGCGGGAGCACAGGAATAAATATCCGAATACGTGCGCGAACGTGTAAGGAAGGCCAGCGCGATTTGACACAAACACTCTGAACCTTTGCACCGACGCTGCAGAAGCGAGGGTCAAAGCGAATTGCAGACGGACTAGCCAACATCCAAATGTCGAAGAAAACACAACAAGTTCCAAAGCCAGGGCTCCGAAGCATAAGACGCCCAAAACCTGGCACTTGGTCGCATTCAGGGCTCAGGCTATGTACCCCCGAGGGTCACGAATCTCAAGCCTTCTGAACTCTCCTTAAGGCGAGTGCACCACTTCATCGTGGTGGACAGCGATCGCAGCACGTAGACTGCTCAGTTGCACAATCTCCAACTGTATTGGGGTAAATCCGCCTACCTTTATGACCGGAATGCGATTCCAGGTGTGGTTCTATGTCGCAGTGGTGAAAGTGAGGCGCACGACCGGGATGATGATGAAAGACATGACGGTCAGGATAACTGTAGCATGGCGACGTGGAGAACGACGATGACCATCATGGTCACGATTGGCATATTGCCTACTTCAGGCTCTTTGGCGAAGCCCTCAAACCTTATCTCTGAATCCCCGCATTTAGAGTTTTTCCATCTTTCTCAAATTCAGCCTCCACCTCTTCTCCCTCTGACTGAAGTTTCGAGCGCGGTGCCCAAAAAGACCTTATCCAAAAATGCCCTAAAGCAGCTTTCAAAAACCCTTGTAGGTAGCCTTTTGAAACCCAAACCTTGTAGGTAGCCGTATGAACACCTGAACCTTGTAGGTAGCCGTATAAGCCCCCTAAACCTCGCAAAACCCCCCACTTGCAACGAGGTCACTGAACCCAGAGGAGGTGCGCTGGAGCCCCTGGCCGGAGGGTCCGAGTGGTTTCTGTAGGAGTTTCCGAAAATAGGGGATCCTAACATACTATCCTAAATAGTAGGATCCTTGTTAATGGGAGTTCTGTAGGCTCTCTCATTGGAGTTTTACGGGGTGGTTGTTGGGTTTTTGGTCGGTGGGATGTATGCTTTTTTATCGGGCTCCATAGGTTTGGGGCCCCAATTGCGGAACCACGCGGAACTTGCTTGAAGAAGGGTTTGGGCTTTCGGGGTCGGGTTTAGAGGAGGAACTGCAGTTGGGACCATATCGAAAACAAGCAAGGCGTACTGTGTATGATCGTGTTTGAACCCCTTTCTTACTTACGGCGGTACGTATTTGCTTATACCTGTCCAGGTCCGGCTGCGCCGTCCTGGTTTACATACTTCTTCTGTCATGCATCGCTCATCCAGCCCCTCGAGCTCAATGTACACGTGCATGATTCGGATACTGTAGGGCCTTGAATAACTACTTTGATGGCACGTACATGAACTTAAGAGATGACTTTATACCTCAAACCCGATCCCAACTATCCATAAACCTCAAACTCTCAACCCTCTTAGTTAGTTCTTTGGGGCTTCGGACTGATAATCCTAAACCCTAAACTACGAAAAAGGGGGTTCAAAAAAAAACCTCGTAGTTTGCGCTTTGGAGTTTCGGGCTACATTGATACTCAGGCGCGCTCTTGACCTCCCTTGCCATCTCCAGCATGGCGAAGAAGCAAGTCCTGTCCTTACTTTGGCTTGGGGCTTGTCAAGAAGGCAGTGATAAATGAATGGCAAGAAGTTTGAATGATAATGAGAAGAAGCAGACTGATACTTGTAGGGTTCGTAGTAACGCAGTATTAGCAGCAATACTTCTTGTGATTGATAGGGTTGAGTCTTTAGAGTGTATTTATTGCTGAGGAGCACTGGGATGTCATTACTCGGTTCAGGGCTTGTGGGGGCTCCGGTGATGCTTAAGGCTAATAATTTGAAATGGAAGCCTAGTAAGATTACCAATAGTATCCTCAGGGTTCCTTAATATGCATGATATACTATATGGGTGGTTGTCAAGATTATGGTCCCATTTTGGGTACCCTAAATATTATAATAAGGACCCAACAGGGACCCTAATTTTGACAACCACCCATATTATACCCCAAAACCCTATTCTAAGTAGTCAGGCCCCTACATGATGGTCAGGGTGATAGGGTCTCGGGGCTTCAGAAGCAGAGGGTCTGCCCTGGCTTTGCTTGAGCTTCTAGGATTTCGGCGTCTACACGGCTGGTCTATGCTGGGCTTAGGATTTAGGGTTTAGGGTTTAGTTTTTAGGGCTTGCAGCTTCACATGCCGGCTGTTGTACAAAGGCATCTTCTGAACTGATGAGAAAGCCTCCCTTAATTACCTGTTTCCGTCCACCAAAAGTTTTCAAGTCTGCAGCAGTGACCCAAATGTAGCATAAATGGGCGTCAAACCGTTGAACCCTCCACCCGGATATGAGGGTTTCAGAAGCAGAGGGAGCCCCACACGGAGCCTAGACTTGGGTTTGGGAATACCGGCAGCCTGCTTACAAGGACCGCTTTAAAGGCACCCCCACGTCTCAGAAAACCTACCAGACCCAGCACCGTTTCATTATCTTCATACTTTTTTGTTGGGGTGAACATCAACCAGTCACACTATTCCTTCGGGTTCCTTATCATATTTACACGGTCATCTACCCAAAAATCATATGCTTAGCATTATAATGCACGTGTAGACCGACCTTGGGATCAGGCTTTGGGATTTGGGGGTTCATCTTGACTTATAGACTCAGTGATGAGTCGAGTTTCGTGATTGGGGCTTTTGCGGCCAGGTTACCCTGATGCAAAATGCACTCTAATCTTAGTATGGTTCTGGATTTAGGGTTTAGGGCCAGGGTTTAGTTGCCTAGTCAGTTATTCCCCTTGATCCTCGAAGTAAGTGGGTAGGGATGGGAACCTCCCTGAACTCCCACTTTGAGACCCTTCCAACCTAAGCCGAGCTTGGAACAAGCTGCTTGCCTCTCCTGGCACACTCCAACATCTAGTCGAAAGATCCTGACGCACTCGGGTGGGTTTGAGGGATTCCTAGACGTCTGAAGCCCTCGTGCCTAACGTGCCTTCTCCTGAGTTCTGGTTAAGGAACGTAATTTAATTTACTATGATATAATTGGGATCTATAGTGAATCATGTGGCTTCCTCATTATGGCACCTGAATCCCAAGCCCTAAACCCTGATCCCTTAACCCTAAACCCTAAATCCTCTAGCCCTAAATCCTTTAGCCCTAGATCCTAAACCCTAAACCCCTTTTCCGTCTCGCAAGGATTCGGGAAGCGGTTGACCGCTGGGCGTATGCTTGCGAGACGGAAACGGGACGTTTAAGAAAAAACTAAGCCCTCGTCCCTTAACCCTACACCCTAAATCCTCTAGCCCTAAATCCTCTAGCCCTAGATCCTAAGCCCTAAACCCTAAACCCTAAACCAAGAACCCAGTCTCTGAGATCAGCGTGTTCTTCACCATCAAGGATCCCTCCCAGGCGCTTTTGGAGGGTTTGGGGTTTGGGGTTCCTTTAAAGGGATCCCCAAGGGTTCCTTAAAGGGATCTATCAGGGTTCTCTATAGGAGTTAAGGGTTTTAGGGTTGGGGTCAAGGGTTTAAGGGTTTCGGTTTTTGGGGTTCCTGGCTGGCCCCGTGCACGAAAATCTTTTGCTGGCAACAAGTCTCCGCTGCATGTGGAAGTTGGGATATAAAAGATGCGATTGTTCAGCAGCCTGTTTGGCCGCTCGCAGCGGAGCTGCTCGGGCGATTGCCTGGCCTTAATCGTCGCTCGGGCTCTGCTTCCAGCGCGCCAACGAGCCCTCGCTCAGTTTCGGGTGTTTGGTTTCGAGCTTTGGGTTTAGGGTTTATTGGGGGTTTAGGCTTGAGGGTTTTGGGTTCGGGATTCGGGGTTTTTTTGACTCAAGACTCAAGAGGATTTAGGGTGCAGGGCTTGCAGTTCGGGTGTTGATTATGTGGTTCTCGATTGAAGTGTTTTAGGTAGGTTAGAGTTGGGTTTACCCGTACACTCGGCCCTGTTTGGGCTCGCTCGAACCCTATAACCCCTTAAAGGGACCCTGAAAGGGATCCGAAACCCTCACTTGAAACTTAAAAAGGAACCCCAAACCCTGAACCCTTATATGCATCAACTCCCTACAGCCGAATCCCGAAACAGCCCTGCGCCCTACAGCCTTGTCTTGTAGCGGTCAGGCCGACAAATTCGAGCCGCTCTTGGCCGCGGAGCTGCGGAAGGACCAAGTTTCGGAGCTGGGTAGGTACCCAGAGACTCCAATATCCCTTAATTAAGGAATATTCCTTAAATCATATTAGGGATCCTATTATATATTTAAGGTATATTCCTTAATTAAGGGATCTTGGAGTCTCTGGGTAGTCTTTACCTTACCAGTTCAGGGCTCAGGGCTTCCATTTTCGTGGGTATATAAGTTCCTATCAAACTTAAAAGGTGAAGCTTGTGGGGGCGAAGGTACTCAACCCAAACTCCAAGTGGTGCATGAGTCTCTCTAGTCTGCATATTTAGATGCCGCCCGCGCAGGTCAAGCAGCGTTGGAAAATTCTCCAATGCCCGATTGCATACATTCGACCTGAACCCAAAACACAACCCGGGAAAGTTAAAGAACAAAAAAAAGCAGTGCCATCCCGGGCTTCAGGCTAGCTTGATGCAAGGGCTGTATTCTGAACATAGTGCATCCGCCGAAATCTGTAAGCCCTACAGTGTTAATTGTCCTACGTGGTACTGTATTGGAATCAGAATATACCAGACCGTACTATACGGTATTAGATTGCTTCTTACCTTACCATATTATACATTATCATACTATATTTATGACTATACTATTCCAGTGGCAGGGTGGGGTTTGGCGGACAGTGTCTAGGAAGCCACGCGTGCTGCCACAGAGAGTGGCGCCCATTTTCGCGCATTGACTTCGCCTGGGGCTTGGTCGAAATGAGCACCTGGAGGCTAGAGGGCTTGGGTTTACGTAGACCCCAGACTTGTTGAAAAACGAACTGTTATAGGGCATATACTGTGGGTGACTTACCGGTCAAAACGGTTAAGACATGCAACTTCTGATTTCGGACCCTTGAGTAGTCTTGGGTAGATGTCATTAAGACAGCATCAGGAGAGTTTCCCAGAAATCCCATAACCGCTCAATCAACGAGTATTTCTAATAGGATGCGTAAGGGATCCTAAACTAGGATTTCTGGGAGTCTCTTGTTAAATGGACTGGTCAAGGAGCATTGGGCCATATTGGGTCTCTTGGAAACTGGCTGTCTGTGCACTCGCCTGTGCACCTGTGGAGAAAGACCCTAAAACCTAAACCCTAAAGGCCCTAAACCCTAAACCCTAAACCGTACCGTGAGATCCCAGATCCCGATCTTAGACCACTAAAGTCCCAAAGCCGGAAGACACTATTGAATTCAATGCCGCAAATCCAAAGGAGCCCAACCAGCAGTTTGTTCAAAAATGCATGTAGATTTTGTGCTGGTTCGTTAGGAACACCGCAGTGAAACCACTTTGTGACGGGCCAATGATTTTAGAATTTGTGGCTTAAACGATTGTCCATCCGGGGTCTACATCCCCCTTGCTATAGTAACCAGCAAGCAATCCTACAGTTACTACCTAAGCCCCAAGCCCTAAACTCTAAACCGTCATCGTAGGCCTTGAACCCTTCAAAAATTCACTACGACGTACTATTGATATTGGAGGAGCTAAGGGCCCAGGGATGATAATAATCCCTATTAAAAAAAAGGAGCTAAAGAGCCACGGGACCCCCCCAAAACCACTAGACAGCCCAATACCCCTTAATTAGGGAATATAGCTTAAGTTATATAGGGCTTCATATTATGATTTAAGCTATATTCCCTAATGGGCTCTTTGGGACGATCCCCACTCCGAGGAGAGCCTTTGCCTCGATCCTGCGCCTCTACGGGGATGGCAAGAATGCCGCAAAGCCGGGGAGCTAAGCCCATCGGAGCCTGGGAGTCTTCGGAAAGGAGGGTCATGGAGCCTTTTGGGTTTAGGGTTTGAGGTTGGGGTTTGGGTTGTGGATGATTTGGGGGGGTTTGGAGTTTAGAGTTTTGGGGAGTTGCGAGGTAAGGCTTCCGGGTTTGGTGTTTAGAGGTTTAGGGATCCCTTCTTCTGGTGTCCCTACGACAGGGAGTCCGGCGCTTGGGTTTTCCTTATTTCGGGTGCCTTAGTCTCTTAACTCCCGCTTCCCACTTCACAGGTTGTTCCAGGTTTTTCGCTTGAAACCCGAAACCCCTAAATCCTAAAGGACCCTAAAGGACCCTAAACTCTAAAACCTTAAACGTTATGCCCCTAAGCCCCAAACACTAGGACCTTGATGAGTCCGCCCCTAAGTGAGGTACTGGTATTCCTTATCACTATCTAAGGATGTTGGAGTTTTAGAAAACCGGGAGCTACTGACATGGCACCCTAATGAGGGATCCGAAGCACCCTGACTAAAAGCACACTAGTTTTACGATAGCCCGATAGAATCGTTATAAAATCCCACGACCGGCTACTCCTTATCCTTAACTCGAAACCCTGAGACCCTTACCCCTAAATCTAAGAAGCCCAGACCCTAAACCGAAAAAGCCTAAACCCTAAACCCTTGGACCTGGCAAGGTGGAAAAGGTTCGTGTACAAAAAACCCTTGCTCCTAACTTGAAGAAGCCCTAAACCCTACACACCAACCGTTAAGAAACACGGGGGGATTAGGGTTCCCATAATTGGGTTCATATTAAGGAATCCCTACCCGAAGAATCTGAAACCGCCCCCCCTTTTGGCCTCCCATCATGACCTGCTTCGCCAAGGCAGGGCAAGGAGGCCGAGATCTTGGCGCGATCCTCGGAGCCGGGCTCTGGGCCGCAGGAATGTCGGAGGCTTTGAGGGTGTTTTGTGTGTTGTGTAAAAAGAGCTGTTAGGTCCTAGGGTCCTAGGGCTTCTAGGGTTTAAGGCGGGTTTTAGGGTTTAGTAAAGTTTAACATTTAGTACTTGTTGGGCTTGTGGGCTGTAGGGGTGTGAGGTAGCGTGTTTGCTTGTTTTTTTGTATTGGATGGTCAGGGTCCGTGGCTGTTGGTTTTGCAGGCTTGTTTAGGTTTGTTGTGGTCGGAGCTGCATGTAACACTTTAGTGTAGTGGAGGCGAGAGTTTGTACTTGCAGCGAAGCTTAGGCCCTCTAATCTGGGCGCCTTGATAATAAATCTTCAGAATAGGGTATTGATTATTACACGGCGGAACCCGGCCCCCTACCCCGTACAACTTGTAGATAACCAAAATCCGAAACTCTGAGCTGAAACCCGACACCCTGGGGCACCCTCAAGTTGATAACCTAAGCCCGAGCTCCCCTAAACCCTAAACCCCTAAACTTAAACCCCAAAACCCTAAATTTTAAACCCCTAAGCCCGATAACCCCAAAGCCCTAAAACCCTAAACCCCTAAGGCCCTGAACCCTAAAACCCTGCACCGTTCGTCCGAGAGGTCTCCTTGCTGCTGCAGCATGCGAGAGAGTTGGACACGCCGGTCTTGGACTCGGATAAGAAAGGCGGAGTCAGAGACTCCAAAGGCGCTTAAATTAGGGAATCTCCCTTAAAGGGTTCCTTAAAGGGATCTATAAGGGCTCTAGAAGGGAATATCGGAATATTCCTTAGATTATAAAAGGAACCCGAATATGGTTTAAGGTATATTCTGGGGGAGTCCAGGGATGTGCGGCTCTTTGGAAGAAGGGGCCTTCCCTTGAGCAGGTACTGGTATTAGCTCTGCAACTTTTTCTTGGGTTTCCAGCAGCTGAAGTGTCACTATGCAGGAAAGGCTTCGGTACCATTGGGACCAAACATCGCGGTTAGCCTCTTGTCTTGAAATTCAGCGTCGTGCAGGGCAGCCCAGGCTCTGTCGTCCTTAATCCCCAGCTCCCCATCGGGAAGGCAGTGTGCACATGGCTTGGTTCCGAAGATGATGAAGCAGTACATGGGCATCACCACGCGGAGCAAACACGATCGCGCGAAGAAGTGGAAGGATCCCTTTGCTGCCGTCAGTGCTGGTGATGCTGCTGCCGGTGCTGGCAACTGCAGCAATGTCGAACAACAACAGACGAGGAGTCTGAGTTCGCTGAGGATTTCCCAAGAGCGAGATCCGCCAAACTCTACACTGCCCTACACCCTCAAATGGCTCAATAATTGCCAATAATCTGGAAGTTAGAATCCAAATTCTACTCCTACTACCCTGAAACTCTACTAAGCCCTAAACCTTAAACCCTAAAGCCATTGCACTTAAAATAAACAAACCTAAACCCTAAAGCCCCAAACCCCAAACCCCTGAAATCCCGAGCCTTGATCCCTCAGAGTCCCGAAGTCCTGGGTTCCGAGCCCGCCGCACCCCCGCAGCTCCTAAACCTTCCTTAGCTAGGTTGGATTTTGGGACATTTTCTATTTTCCTTATTTGGGTTTATAAGGGACCCTAGGTATAGATATTTTTGAGGGTGTTTAAAGGCCAACCCAGTTAGAGGATCATGGGACTTAGTAGGGTTCCTTAAAGGGCTCCTTAAAGGGATCTATAGGGGTACTATAAGGGTTTAGGGTTTAGGGTACTGTAGGAGCCTGATTAAGAAACCCTGGGCCTATGACCCCAAAATAGTAGGATTCCATATAAGAAACCTTAATAAACCCACATTAAACGGTTTAAGGTTTGGGGTTTAGGATTTGGGCTGAGGGTTTAGGGGGTTTAGGGTGTATTTAGATGTTCAAGGTTTCGGTGTTTAGGATTTAGATTTAGGAGTTAGGGCGTACTTAGGGGTCTAAGGTTCCGGGCTTTAGGATTTAGGTTTCGGGGGTTTAGGGTGTATCCAGGGATTTAATTTTAAGATTTCGGGGTTTAGGGTTTGGGGGATGTGAGAGCAGTCTCGTCAGGTAAGATGAGTGATGAGAGGAGTCGGGGAGTGAATCCCCTTTAAGGGCTCTTGAAGGCGTCAGTTTATTTAACGTTAGGGTTTTAGCGAACATAGCATCTTCTCCTGCACAGGTAATGGTTCTTCACGTCTTTCCAAGCTGCATCACTCATGAATGATGAGTCATGAACCACGAAGTAATCGAGCTCATCACCATTTCGATTGAAGGATCCTCTTTGATGGCAGCGAGCATGGCAAGTCGGATACAAAGACCACAGCCTCAAAAACAAGCTTGGGTTCAAAAATGAAGTATGGCAAACTATACAATGCCGAGCAAGAGGCTGCTTGGGTTTTCGAGGACCTCCAACCCTCACAACTATGTCCACTAGGGAGGTTATAGCTTAGTGGGTTTAGGCTTCAGGGTTTCGCGTCCCGCAGTGCAAGGATCATCTAATTCTGGTGACCCGGACGACCATCGATAGCACGCCGCTGGGACATCGAATGAGCATCGGTTTGATTCTAGAACACGAACTAGGCCAGGTCCCAAGCTTCGATGCTTAAGCCGGGGTTCAATGAGTTATGGGCTCCAAACACGCGTGGCTTTGTCAGTCCGAGTTTTCCGCAAGAGGCTGGGCTAGAATCCACTGTTAGCAGATCGAGGTTTCTTCCCCAAGACCCTCAACCCTAAACCTTCAAACCCGAAAAACCCTCCAACCCGCAAGAAGTCTTGAACCCTCGACCTGTTCGGAGGACATGTACGACGAAATCACGTCGATGAACCCCTTAAGCTGGAACAGTAAGTTGTTTGGGATACAAGTTCAAGGGTTCTCTGAACCCTAAACCCTATATATGCCTCTGAAATCTTACCTCACTTTCGGCTTCCTGGTAAGATGCTCACCTCAGGGTCGAGTTTTGTTGAAAATGTTTCTTATGCTCGGTAGCGATTTGGGATAAGTTTTAATTTGCCTTACATAGAACTACCTATGCATTCTGCTGAGAACTACGGGCTTTCGGTGTAGGTTTTAGGGCGCAGGCTTTTGGCGATACCACATCCATCTCCAACCCGAAACCCTAAACCCTAAATCTAAATATTAAGGCCCCTAAAGTAAGTAACCTGAGCTTTTTGCTTTCAGTCCTAGAAGCGGCAGGTTCCACCCGGAGTATCTCAGCGCCGTCACCTACGCTTTCCTTCATTCCGGGCTCAAGTACGCAGTCCCAGCAGTTGCCAGCTGCAGGGTTCCTTAGGGTTTTGGGTTTTTGGGTTTAAGGGTTTTGGGTTTCGGGTTTGGGGTTTTGGGTTTTGGGTTTCGGGTTTAGGGTTTTGGGTTTGGGGTTTAGGGTTTTGGGGTTTAGGGTTGAGGGCTATGGGTATACTAGGGTTTACGGTTGAGGGTGTTAGGGGATTCCGAGTTGTACTTTGTGGGTCTTCGTGGGGGGGCCTTCCAGTCTTTGGGTATCTGCTTTCAAGGTTTCCGGGTCAGGGTATGGAGGCACCCTGAACCCCTACCACGAGTGTATGAAGGGGTTGGGGGGTCGAGAGTTTTGGGCGTCCTTAGTCTCCTCTCGCCTTGTGAAATAGGAACAGCAGCTGTGAGAAGTCAGCCCTGAACCCTCAGACGCAGACCATACCAGAAGCCGTACACGAAAGCCATGCCGGGCATTCGCCCGGCTAGCAAATAACCATCCTCCACAAGAGCACGATCTTTGCTTCAGGTACTGAACTCTCCTCTCCCCATCCTCTTGTCACGGCTCTACACAAGCACACGGACCTCGGGACCTTCCTAGCGAGCACTAAGAACACTCTGTGTCATGTCGTTGCTCTGGGATCTCATAAGGTCGCTGTCGACCCTGAACCTCCAACTGAGAGCTCTACGGCCCTCGAAAAAGGAGTAAGACCTTATCCCTAAACCTCAAAGCCCTCAAGCGCAATCTGTATTTCAGGATGTTCAGGATTCTGACACCCTAAACTACAAGAACCCTTTGACTGAACCTCAGACCCTAAAATCCTAAAGCTGGAGGTTTCAGACGGAGTTGAACTTGGAAGGTTGTAGGGGTTGCCTAGGGATGTAAGCTGAGATAGTGTAGGGGCGTTATTAGTTTCAATGAGTGGGTTTAACACGTTGTTTCGTAGGGGCCTTAATAATTAAAATGGGGCTTGGGGTAATGTATACTGTAGTTCTGCGATCGCGAGTAGCCGATATTACAATTAATGTAATAAGTATTTCGACCTTTAAGTCATGTCCCAGGTTCGAGGGGTGGAGTTCTTAGACTCAGAGAGAATCCCTGCATCCGAGTATACGGAAAGGTCCTCAGACCTGCACGTCGGAGTCTTGTTTTCTTGCTTGCTCAGCCGTAAACCACCCTGTGCCGCAACGACCTCCGCACTGCCTTCACACCGAACACACAGGCGCAGCCGGACCATCTACCAGCCGCCTATCTTCTTCTTGGAGGAACTGCCGGTTGAGCGTTCGAGGGCAAAACACCCGGGCCCCATGAGGCTTATGATTCACCCATCGCCACGACTGCTGCTGCTCCTCCTCCTAGTGCTACTACGATGACTGCCACTACCACTACCACTACTACGACGACGACGGACCACCACCACCACCACCACCACCACCACCTCGCTGCCACTACCACGACTCCTCCCTTTTCTCATATTACGACAACAACAACAACAACTACTCCTACTACTACTACTACTACTACTACTCCTACTACGAAGACGACGACGACGACGACTACTACTACTACTATTACTACTCCTGCCCCTACCGCTACCACTACCGCTATACTCCGACTCCTAATGCTAATGCTGCTGCTGCTAATGCTGCTGCTGCTGCTGCTGCTGCTGCTGCTGCTGCTGTTGCTGCTGCTGCTGCTCTACTACGGCTGGTGATACAAATCCTGCAGTACCTTACTGCTACTAGTACGACTGCTGCTGTCGCTTCTGCTCAGATACCGCTACCTTTGTTCACAGACCACCCGCCCGACGCATATACTGCCACTACCAACTCAGTACTCCTAGTAGCAAACCCGATGCGCCGCACCGACAGGACTACGGTCAGCAGCGCTGGCTGACTCGCTATGCCAGCATGATGCTGGCGCAGACTTCTTTGTCCAGCCTGACGGACGGGCTCCGAACATCTCCGAGCTGCATTCCCACTTTGGCGATGTGAAGCCTATTCTGAGGTTACAAACTAGGGCTTGCAAAGGCCTAACAGCTTCCCACAGGCACGTGCCACTAACGATTCCTCTACTGAGCTTGTCCAAAGCCTTGACGTTTCCAGAACCTCAACCTCCCAAGAGTGCTAGCAAAGATGCAGTAGCATCAACGACAAGAAAAGCAAGAAGAAGACTTAAGCTCTACATCTGGTAACCTCGCATAAAACACCGTACTATTTGAATCACGTGTTCAGCCCTTTCGGTTAAGACTTCCTCAACCAAAGAAGTGCCCCTAAGACGATTATTTGGTTAAGCAGGCACCTCAAAGCAAAGAAGGGGTCCTTCACAAAAAAACGGGGGCTACGGTCCGTGACAGGACCCTTTTGGCATGCCTCTGCCGAAGTCAACTTTTACAATGGTCCTGACACAGCCTCAGAAGTCTGTCGGAAGAGATTTGATTGTTTAGAGAGTTATAAGGAAGACCTTAAACCCTAAGGAGTTATCAGGAATACCCTAAACCGTATGGAGTTATAAGGAACACCCTAAACCCTTGATTGTTTGTTTGACATGATGTTGCTAGATCAACAGGTTTTGGGGCCCTCTAAGTTCGGGGTCTTTGCGGTATTGCCGTTTGGGATCATACACGGGGACACAGTCCCAAGGGTTCAGTGTGTAGGCGAGGGAGAGGGAGGTCGGCTCTACTGGTTTTTCTGGGGTTTAGGGTTTAAGGTAAAAGCCAGAAAGTTGGAATATGATTATCCTAAACCCTTCTATGGTAAATTATTCGGTATCCCACCCTGAAACCATATTCCAACTTTCTGGAGTTCCCTTTAGGACTGATGGTTTAAAGCTTAGGGTTTAGGGACGGTGGGCCGAGTCTCTATAAGTTCCGGCAGTATGGACTAGGTCGCTCCGGTGAAGTTTCACCTAGGGGCCTAAGCAATCCCTTAGTCTTCTTAGGGTTCCTTATGACAGCTGTAGTTTAACATACCCCTTAAAACTATTCCATTAGTTAAGCCCCCTATAGTAACCCATCTGCGTGGAGCGGACGATCCGCGGACGACCCCTGGGAGTCAGAAGCCGCAAAGCCTCCGGGAGCCTCTCTCAGGATTCATTATACCGTATTATACTGTGCTATACTTGTATAGTATCATTCGCGACTGAAGCTTAGTGTATCGGCTCCACATCCTTGATGCCGTGCACTGCGCATGTAAATCTGTTCCAGAAATTTTCTCAAACGGTTCAAAGTTTGTCCAAACCCCTCTGTTTCCACACTGCCACTGCAGGGGGCTGCTCCGCAGTATCGATTACAGCCCGGCGCTATGATGCAATCCGGTGATTCAGCGCTTTTGATACGGTTGATGATAGAAATCCTGCATTACCCACAGCAAGGAATACACCTTAAGTTCCATAGTCTAGGGTCTTTAAGGTAATGCAGGATTTTCATCATCGACCGTAACGTAGGTTTCAGAGCCATGGGGCGTTGTACGACGTTGCCTCGAAGAGTCGGGTGGGGGTTCAGGGGATTTGTGGGCGTCGGGAACTGTGGGTTAGGACAATATAGGGGCCTAACTAGTTACAAACACTAGTTTGGGGGCTCCTTATTATAGTTATCGTATGATGGCAGGTCCCCAAAGCCCTATTCTAAGTACTCAGGCCCCTGTATTATGGCCTATGTTCCGTTGGCCATGGGTTGGCTGGGCTCCGGTGGTTTGCATTGCGTTACAGTCGCTAATCTCGTTCGATCAGAGTCTGCTTGCCAATCTGACCTTGTGCAAACACCCTGTAGTTGACTGTGTTTACGAAAGGCCTTAGAGGTGACAGCCCTGAGCCCCCCATTCATGAATGGGGTCAGAGGTACGCGAACTGAAAGTGTCCGGACGCCAGCAGAGGAGCACGAATCGTTTTTGCCGTTCCGTATGTCCTTGCATAGTCCTTGTGAAATTGACAAAAGCCGTAGATTCGTGCATCAGTGTAGTGAATCTTTTAAAAACTCACCGCCTGTTTCTTGACCATGTTTGGACAGACCGGACCTTGCAGTACAAACATCAAATGCCATACCCAGGTTGGGAGCCCAACATGAACATCAAGAGCTTTGGCTGCATTTTGAGAGACAGCGTGGCTGTAAGACTTATGACTTTGTGATGCATCTTATTGATAGCAACAACCAGACTGGTCGCAAGATTAGTCGCGATGGTGGTGGGGCAACGGCGGCAGAGTAAGTCGTAGCCCGCGTCCTTGTCGCCATAGTTCGTTGGCGTCGTCGTATTCGAGGAAGTAGAAGCAGAAGACGCAGCAGCAGCAGCAAAGAGAGAGAGAGAGAGACAGACAGCCGTAGCCATTTTGGCTCAAGCTTTTTCGGTTTGAAGTGGTAGCGAGGGGGCTTCAGATACGAGCGCCAAAGCCATGCATTTGCCGTCTGAAATCACTGCCACCGAAGACGAGCTTCGTGAAACCATCCAGGCCATCAACAAGGAGGCAAACGTCTACAAGGACAAGGCCATGGCTCTGATGGATCAAATTGCGAAGCTTGAAGGAAGGGGAAAGAAGACCAAGCGGTTGGAGACACGGCGCCGCGAGTCTGAGCAACCCGAACTTCGCGCCTCCGACGACGAGCACCAAGGCGAGCACCAAGGAAACCTCTGCCAGCGACTTCAGGATGCAAATGCCGAAATGCTCATGTGGCACAACGAGGTTCGCCGACTGGATGCAGATGGAGCGTCTTATCTTCGCAAGAAAGCCTCCAAGCGAGGTGCCTAGCCTAGACGCCGTACCCGACACGCCCGTCTGATGACCTGCAGGACCTGGACATCAGCATCGAAGAACTTGTCGAAGAGCGCTACTGAGGAGCAGCTGAACTGAGGAACCAGAGTGAGATGCCTGAGGGGGGACCAATATTTTCGCACGTATCATAGTTAGTTTTGGGGTACAGCCCTTGAAGTTAGGCGACCGCGACATCCACGTTGCCGTGGAAGCAATCCTCGATTCCTTCCTGAACAGCCAGTCTTGGAATTCAGGGGAAAGGCTGTAAATTAGGTTTCTGAGATGGGGCACCTGAGCTGGACGAACGAAGTACGCCGGTCAACCCACTGGGCGGCATGAATGTTTTTGCCTTTGCCCCCTTTTCTTACTGAGAGCCGTTTTCGCTCGACGCGGGGGTTTCCACCGGCCATGATGTTAAGTAGGGGTTTGGGTTGCAGATGCGAGGCTGTTGCAGTTTCAGATGTCCTTGTTTGAATGACCAGCACAGAAGGGGGACGGCTCCTTTTTTCTGCATGATAGGCCGGGAGCCCAGCTAACAAAGCAGAGCCCTGAAAGCCGGAGTACAGATGAGGCCAGTTGGGGGTGATTTAGTTAGTGTAAAGGGGGGATGTTACGGTGTGAGAAACGGAGCTTCAATCCGGCAGCAGTCTCACAAAGACCAGCGGACCCGGTGCGCACGCGTGCGCGGAGGGGTTCACCCCTCTTGTCCGAGTGCAAGCAAGACAGTCGCAGCAGCAGCTGCCGCAGAATGACTGGATTCCTAATTGCATTCACGATCACAGCAGTATCGGCCGAATGAGTTTTGTAACGCTTGGGTTCATCCTCGGAGCAGTGAGGAGGGACAACAGCAACAACAGCAGCCTGAAGAAAAACGATAACAAGAAGAAAGCCCAAGCTCAAATATGATTCCCCACAAACCACCACCAAGACTAACATAGTATTCATAAGGCCAGGGAGAAGAAACGACTAAACATTAATTACACTTGCAGAAAGCTGATCTTGAAAGCAAGAAACTTGCGACAACAGAGACCGCTTCATGATGCCCGATACTCCTACCCCAAACCCTAAACCCTAAACCAACCCCAAACTCGAGAACCAAGACCCGGGGATCCTCCACCCAAGACCTTCGGCATCCCAAAACCGATGCTCCGTGGTCGGGTCTTGGGGTTCCTTCAAAGGCCTCCTTTAAGGGATGAAACGGGTACCTTAAAGGGATCTATGAGGTTTAGTGCTTAGATCATCGGACTTAGCATGTAGGGGTTTAAGGGTCCCTTCCAGGGGTCTATTAGGGGTACTATACGGGTTAAGGGCCAAGGGCTTACTTGGAAAATCATGGGACTTAGTAGGTGGGCTTATGAATACCGTAATGAGGGTTTTAAGTCGGTAGAACTGTAGTTACCTGACTTATAACCCTACTTACTAAACTAAGCCCCCTGATCCTCTAAGTGAACATGTCAACCACCCAACCTCAGAGCCTTTAACACCCTAGTACCCTACATCCAAAACCCTGAACAGACCAAAACTCCTAAACCCAAATCCTAAACCCTAGACTTTGAACCCTAAACCCTTAAACCTACGTCCTAAACCCCTAAACACAAACCCTAGCCAGCCCAAAGGCCCTTCAACATCGGAATTTGGACGAAATGCTGGCTGGCAACGATCGGGTCGGGGCCTAAGTCCTTAGCCCGAAGGTTTACGGCGCTCCAATATCCCTTAATTAAGGAATATTCCTTAGATCATATTAGGGATCCTATTATAATTACTGGTATATTCCGTAATTGAGGGATATTGGAGTCTCTCTCTGGGATTCTAGGGGGGCTCTGAAAGTTTGAACCGGACTGGGTGGGTAAACTGTAACTTTTCGGGGGGAATACACGAAGCTTACACTCCATCGTAGTTACAGGGTTCATCTTTTGGGGACAGGGTGCTCACCTACTATAAGGTCAAGGGTTTCGGGGTGGCGTCTTCAAAAACCTTCGTCTTGAACAGGATCCGGGAACTGCGAGTTTTCCTGATCTCTTGGCCTCGGACCTGTCAGACAGGTAACCAAAGATGGGGCTTGATTGCTCCAGTGCTTCTACTTCGGATTACTGCAGCTCCGAAGAAATTTGACCATGTAAAGGCCTTAGCACTTAGAACAGGATCTTGGGGACGTATATTGCCGTGTGTATGCTACTATTACAACGCCCCCCCCCCATCTTCTGCCCCAGACCCTAGCAGGGGGTTCAGCCCATCTGAATGACGGAGCCCTAAACCGTAAACTATGGCGTCGCGGGGCTGCTGGTGTTTGCGCCTGGAGTGTGCATCTCAGATGTGTTCAGTTTAGACGTGTAGAGTTCACAGTGTTATCGATTTCTGTATATTGGAGTCCCTATCGTCTCTGCAAGTTGCACTGATCTGCCGGGCGGTGTTTCTGAGGTATGTTTGCTTAGGGCTCTCACAACTAAGCCCTTCAAGTAAACCACTGAGGCCCAAAAAGCCTTGGCCTTCGTGGGCCCGAAAACATGTACACCGCAAAGCGCTAGAGCCTTGAAGCCCCACACACTCCTCGGGACCTAACCCACAATGCTCAAAGAAAGCCGAATCTTCGATTTCGGTTTAGGTGGGTGAGGTTTGGGAGTAATGATTGGTATCGATCACTGGCAAAAATGGAAAGTCGTGAAGGCGCATGTCTCTGCAGCCGATCTTCCTACCAGTTTACCGATCCGGTCGCCGGGTCCTTGGGTTCTCGTATGGGTGGCGTCACTGCTCTTTGGGAAGTATTGGGGCCTAAAAACATACCAATACTATTTCGGTGGGTTCCTTATTATACTTTTTAGTATAATGGGCCCCAAAACCCTATTGTAATTATTAAGGCCCCAATATTAACCCCAAACACCTCTACTCTCGAGCCCGAAGAGCACCCTGAAATCAAGATCCCATCTCCCATAAGCCTTAGCGTTTCCCCTAAACCCTAAACCGTAGGTTAAAGGCTTTCCCGCCTCTACATTGAGGCTTCTGGTTTCCCTTAGTTCGCAATGGCATTTCGCTTGGCCCCGCCTACGTAGGGATCGTCCCTTTCAAAATATGTTACTATATACACCAAGATACCCACCCACCCCCCCCCAAAAAAAAAAAAAAATAATAATAATAATAAACAAAACACACACACACACACACACACACACACACATGTTCGAGTCACAACGGCACGCCAGATCCTATCACCCCCACCCTATGACGACCTATTGCAGGAGGCATCAGCAGCCGAGATTGAGACAACTCTCCCTGCAATCCTAAACATGGTTCTAGGTTAAGTCAGAGGTGCTATCAGAGTTTTGCTCGGTTCTCAGAAAGGTATATAGGGTGTCAGGAGAATAACATCCGTTTCATATCCCATATTTCGGTAGTTGACAAGACCCACCACAAAATCACCTTGAAGCGCAAACTAAACCCTCAACCAACGTACAGTGCAGTGCACAACAACCGCGAACCCTGAAACACAAGATAAATTAGAACGAAGCAGCAACAACAGTCACCGACAACCCCCACTGCCTAAACCTTTCGCCATAAAGCACAAATTCGACAAAGTCCCCTAAACCCTAAACCCTAAACCCACATGCCAAGGGAACCCTGTTCTTGACGACAACTCGGTGCGTCGACCCGAACAGGGGCCTTTCTGGCATAGTCCCCGACTCAGCCTGGCAAGTTCGATAGATGGCCTTAGGGTTTAGGGTTTAGGGTTTAGGGTTTACGGTTTAGGGTTTAGGATGTACGGTTTAGGGTTTAGGGTTAGAAAAGGCAGTTGCTTTGAGGGTTTAGGAGTTCCGGCCTACAGGGTTTATGGACGTTTGTGGTTCAAGGATAAGGGTTTTGATGTTTATGATTCAGGGATCAGCCTTTAGGGGCTCCCGACATTGTCCGGGAATGTTGAGTTCGAGTGTGACCTTGCGGACTTAGGGGGTTCCTGTGCACGAGAATGCCTTGGACTTTCGAGCGTTTGGGGCGGGTTGTGGGTTTTGTTTGTTTAGGGTTTAGGGTTTAGGGTTTACAGGGTTTAGGGTTTCGGATTTTGTGAGGGAGGGCATATACTAAACTTCACTTGTGCCTTTGTATGGAGGGGGTGCAGTTCGAAGGGGTCTTTGGCTATTGGCCATTGCATTGTTGTAGTACGTCAGGATTATACCTCATCCCAGCATAGTTTAATTTCATGCTATCAGACAGCTATACCCTGCAGACCTCCAGGATTTGAGTGAGGAGGGGGCACTCGGAGCACCGCATAGACCATAAACGCAAAGCTCAAACCCTAACCCTGAACCATAACTCGTGTGGGAGTTCCGGCACCCTAAACCCTAAGCCCCAACCCTCAGCTTCTCTGGCGGAAGCCCTAATACATGGTATGTAGAAGCTGCTTATGAAGGCCTTGTCTATGGTAGTCTTGTATCATAGAACCCCTATACGAACCCGTATAGAACTAGCTAAGGCACTTTTCAAGGGGCCCATTAACATTTTCTTTCGAACCGAGGGAATTCCGGGCCTAGGGCTCAGGTTTAAAGGTTTAGGATGCCTACAAGGATCCCTTAATTCTCTTGGTTCCCATACTTAGAGGATCAAAATGTATCTATAGGTATGCATTACGGTACTTACCACCTTGCTTACTAAGTCCCAGGATCCTCCACGTAGGGGATCCTGAAAGTGTTCCGTAGAGCCGTCTGCCAAGGGCTTAGGAGTATCTAGTTCGGAGGTTTCGGGCTGCAGAAGACTCGATCACCCTGCAAGCCTACACCCTAAGCAAAAGCCCTGAGTCCTAGCCGGAAGCGCAACGAGCTCGCAAAGAACATCCAGTAGAAGTGGTGATGTTCATTGTAACGACATTCATGACGGGAAAGATGCTCGTCAATGAAGAGGCTGATATGATTCAGTTGTAGTTCATGGGTAGTGTCTATATCCCCATGTTTGGCTGTCTTTCTTTCATCTACCGCTCGGGCAGTTGGCTGGCAAATCCGGGGTCCGCTGAAAGCCCAGGTGCCCGATGCCCAGACTCTTTTGGTGGGGTAGCGTCCCTGTTGCTATGAGACCCATCCTGCATGATCTTAGGAACAAACTCCGGAACTTTGGCACTCTATAGCCACGCATGGTCCCTCTCACTGTCAAGAAAGATGTATTCGTCTACCTCCTATACCCTCAAAGAGTTTTTTTACGGTTTCGGCGTAGGGTTTAGGGAGCTAGGCAGGTTGCAGCTCATGTGCAATGTAGAAGCCTCAGTGCACAGAAATAGTATTCTCTATGGAGTTTTCTGTTGCGGTTATAGTCTAATCAACAGCTTTGTTAGTATATTGTAGCATAACTATCATAGTATAATACTATACTATAGTATCATACGATGATACCCTTCAACATACTTTGCTCGCCAAACCTGGGTCCCCTGCTTCAGGCTTCGAAACCTTTCAACCCAAAAAAAATTAAAGTCCCTTTTTGGGTACCATAATAATAGGTGCCGTATTAGGGACCAAAAAGGGACCATAATTTTGACAACCACCCTTCTAGTTTAGGGGTTTAGGGCTTGTGGCTTTGAAAGAAACTCTGTAGAAACTCTAGTGAAGTCCCTAGATTACGAGCACATTCAATACCTGTTGGGGAAAGCATGCGTTCGACTTTCTGACGTTGATATCTTGTTTAAGGCTTGGGGGTACAGGATGCGGAGAGCTATATTGTAATTATACCGTAGCATGCGCCAATACCCTGTTCTACTTGTTCAGGCCTCCATGCCAGTTGGCGTAACTGAGACAAAAGCAGAAATCAGCACTGTGTACTGGAGCGATCCTCTCCACGTGGCTTACGGTCTGTTGCTAGGGCGTTAATTGGGCTCGCTTGGCATCACGGGATGCATGTAATCGGGACTCACGACATGCAAATTGTGAGAATAGGGCCTAGTTAGGGTTTGGGGGGGCATGCCCGGCACCGCAGAAATCTGAAAAAGAAATAGAAATGAAGGTCAAAATCCTAGTTTGCACTGAGCCGTCTCGATTCACTTGGTTGCACCAGAGCTTATGCACACATCGACGCGTGAGTCTGCATTCTCCAGGTTGTCCATGCTGGAGCTGGTCCACATGTGGACGGCTCTGCGCTGAGGAACTGTGGCGAAGACATTAGCACTAGTGCTCACGCTTGTCGAATGTGATTTCAGCAGTTCGCGTGTTGACGTCTTCTGAGTGTTGCATGACGCATGTGGGTGGTTGTCAAAATTACTGTACTTTTTTTGGGTACCCCAAATATTAAGTGCCGTCCTATATTAGGGACCCAAAGAGGGACCACCATTTGGACAACCACCCATGTAGTTAGAGTTCGCAGCATGAATTCCACAGCTTGGGGCGCCTGTGCTGGGCAGAAGAACAGGGAGAGAGAGAGAGAGAGAGGCCGCTCGGATGAGCGCGGAAGAGGGCGAGCCTCTTCCTCTTGCCCCTGGGCAAGGCGCAGAGACACAGAGAGAGAGAGAGAGAAGAGAGAAAGAGCGCCCTAAACCCCTAAAGCCTAGACCTTCAACCCCAGACCCCTAAGCCACAACAAGCTCTGCTCAACAACTCAGAGTACCTGAGGCCCGGAAAAAAAGAATCAGCCCAATGAGAGAAGATGAAACGAAAACACTGTAACAATCACCGTCTTGGAAACAAAAGTTATAATGACGGTAAACATAGCGTAACATTGCAGCACTATGGAATACTCGCGAACAAAGATCCCCAAATGGTCATAATAGTTGTATTACTAAGTGTGTACCGCCAGTTAAAAATGCGATACAAGTAGTAGTTGCAATGATATCCACAGGCAGCAAACAACAGATAATCAGTAATACGTATAACAATGTAAAGGTATTAGCTTCGTGCAGTCTTCTTCTGTTCCAGCATCTGGAAGTATTGGCATGTAGCGGCTACTTCTAAGAATGCTACATCTCCTGTTTCTTTGTTCTTCCGGTAATCTCCCCATAGCCCAAAACCTAAACCCTAAACCCTAAACCATAGCCCAAAACCTAAAACCTAAACCCTAATTGAAAGAAAGCCTGAACTCCAGAAGAACGAGGCGATCCCTCTCGCTTGGTACAGTGGCAAGGAGAGCGCCTAAACCATAGCCCAAAACCTAAAACCTAAACCCTAATTGAAAGCCTGAACTCCAGAAGAACGAGGCGATCCCTCTCGCTTGGTACAGTGGCAAGGAGAGCGCCTTGAAGAAGGCAGCTTTCAGGGTTTGTTTGGGATTCTAGAAATCTAGTATGGTTGTAGTACAAGGTTTGGTCTTTGCTTCTTTGGGTCTAGTATGCGTTTGGCATCGAGTTTCGTCAGAGTTTCATTCAGGATATAGTTTGGGCGAGTTTGTGATATTCACAGTTTTTAGTAATGTAGCGTATGTGTGGCAGTGATTACCGTATGCATTCAAATCTGAGGGTTCTTTACGGATTCCTTCAAGATTTCCTCAAACGGTTCTGTCAGAGATTTAGGAGTTTAGGGTTTACGGATTTAGAGTCTGGGCTCAGGGTTTAAGGATTTAGAGTTCAGGGTTCAGGGCTTCAGTAAGGCTTAACATGCACGGGCTCCAAGTAGAGGTGGGGTGTGGGGTTCAGGTACAGTGCAGGTAGGACTGTGGGTTCAACGGTTCACCCTAAACCGTTCAGGGTGCAGGCAGGGCTTGGGAGTTTGGGATGATCAGTGTTCCGGGATTGGATGATGAGGGTTCCAAGTGTGTTCGCTAAACCCTAAACCCCAACCCTACCCTAGGGTGTCTGCCCATAAAAAGGAGTTCAAAAAAAAACCTACACCCTAAATTCTAAAGCCAAAACCCTAACCCCTACACCCTCAACTGTAAACCCTAAACCCTAACCCTACACCCTAAATTCTAAACCCAAAACCCCAAACTCTAAACCCGAAACCCTACACCCTAGACCGCTGTTCTATGAGGGGGTTGACAAGGCTTTAAAGGAGTCTTCGGGTTGCTGCTCTGGGTTTAACATACTCAGGGGCTTCAATAGTACACTTCTGGAGCTGCATATTCTAATAACCGTATAATAGACCTTCAAGCTGAATTCTAATTCTCAAGGCCCCTAACTTATGGTTTAGGGCGCAAGGTTCGGGTTTGGAGCTTGAGCGTCTCAGCTTAAAGATTGCAGAGGGCTGTGGCAGAGTTCAAGCTGCCAACGAATAAAGATACAGGGATGCCATTCTACCACATGCGGTGCGGGGGCAACCAAAGGTGTGGCATTTCAACCCTGAAAACAGAGTCCTTGGCACCCTGATTCGTTACAACTTTTAAACCGGCTTAAGGTTTAGGGTTTAGGGTTCCAGGGTTGGCCCAAAGCCCGAGGATGTTGAGGGTTTAGGGCTAAAAACCATGGCCGAACCCGAGGCCCATACAATAAAGCCGTAAGTAATTGAACCCTAAGGTTCTTAGGGTTCAGGTGGATCTAGGGTTTAGGGTGTTAAGTTTTTTAGGGTCATCTTTAACTTGGAACCGTCGAAAACCGGACTCCATGCGCCGTTTTTGGAACTTACCTTTGGATAGTTGGGATTGGAAGAATGGGGTACAATTATAACTACTAGTACTACCATTCTTCGGCTCATGATATATATCCTGCATTACCTTAAAGACCCTAGACTGTGGGAATTATGGTATCTTTCTTATTATGGGTAGAGCAGGATTTATATCATCAACCATTGCATTCCCTACTCTACCATGTTATATAGTTATATACTACTATATAACTACTCTATAACTACTACTACTACTACTACTACTACTACTACTACTACTACTACTACTACTACTACTACTACTACTACTACTACTACTACTACTACTACCGTTCTTCCATTCCCTGCTAGCCAAAAGGTAAGGGAAGGGTCCCTCCAAACCAACAGGGCCCCCTGAAAAAGGTGCCTCCGGGACCCCGCCCCCCCCCCAACGAGCTGATTTGAGCGTTTTAGGCTTTACAATTTAGGGCTTTGGGTAAAAACAGAGGGTAGTGTTCGGGGGTTTGGGTTTACGATCTTTCAGAGGGTAGTTTTTAGGGTTTAGGTTTCAGGTAAGGGTTTAAGGATCTTTACGATGGTGGTTGAGGGGTGGAGTCAAAGCCTAAACACTGCACTACCCTAAACTCTAAACCCTTAACCCCAAAGCCTAACCCTCAAGAAAGTTTAAAGCCCCTGTCAGCGCCGCATCTTCTCGCTCATGGTGAGGCCTTTTTCTCAGATGTGGGCTCCAGGTTTAGGTTCGGCATTGGGGTTTAGGGTTTACGGGTTTAGGATTTTGGGTTGGGTTCCTTCCCCCAAAACTCGCTGAAAACTCCGACCGAAACCCGGAACCCCAGACGCTGAACACAAATCATTTATAAAAACCTTACAGAACCCTTTAAGCTTTTATTCCGAACAGTTTAGCACCTGGTAGAATCCCTTTAAAGTCTTCGGCCAAGTAGTGTGCATCTCGAGCCCAAGGGCGTTTTATCTTCTCACCGCGGGAATTGGTGGTACCTTCACGAGCTTTGTTAACCCTCATGAGCCATGGACTAGCACCGTACCCAGAAGCACCGAAGTCCACTTTTACCACACCGCCACAGCCATAGTCCCGGTCCTGCTTTATAGCCTCTAGATGCTTAGATTCCTTGACGTTGACGGACAAGCAGCCAGCTTGAAAGTACAGCTCTACGACAGCAGCTTCTTATCCTACCCTACCCTACCATACCACAATACCACCCCACTACCCTATGACCTTATCTAGGCCAGCGGCAGAACGGCCTGAAGATGTCCCGGAGTGCCCGGTGAATTTTTCGCGGACAGCGAGCGCGGTTCTGCTATGTTGGAAGTCGTCCTTGCTGGCGAGCAAGTTGAACGGCTGACGTCCGTCCAGGAAGAGGGAGGAGAGGCCATGTCGACTCCTTGGACGGCACCGCAAAGCTCGAAAATGTCATACACCGGGACGTGCTTCGTTTGTTGTCTGGCGTCGGTGAAGAACTGCATGCTAGTCTCCTCGACAGCAGACACGTGTGGTGCCATCTGGCAACAGCAGGTTGGAAACGATGGTGGAGCAGCCGATACCAGGCCTACGGCCGAATGTTCAGTTGCTCGAAGTACGACTGGGCAACCGACTTGGCCCCGGGCAGTGGAAGATGCGTGCCAACATCATCTCCTTCTGGTCAGATCATACTGGCACAGGTCACGAGTATGGCCAATTATGCTTACAAACCCACAAACCCTAGGCCGCATCCGGATCTTCACGGGTGCACAGCCCTAAGCCGCATCCGGATCTTCACGGGTGCACAGATCCCCCCTATACAGGCCTACATCGGAGGCTACGGTTCCCATTTGTTAGGGGTTCGGGCTTTAGGGGTCCCTTTCGAAGGGTGTGAAAGAAACAGGGCGTTCATAAGCATCTAGGAGGTCTGAACAGGTTTTAACAGGATATTTTGGGGTGCTGTGAGGCTTAGGGAGTAGGGTTCAGGGCGTCGGAGGCTGGAGGGAATTCAAAGGAACTGTATTGCAGTCCGCTTTGCAGGGCCTTGCGTGAGGATGGGGTTTAGGGCTTAGGGCTCGTCATGGCCATCCACCAGCCTCTAGCCTTAAAAATTTTAAAACCTTCAGCAGCCCCACCAGTGAGAGGTTCGGAGTGTGACCGTATTCACTTAGACACTGAGTAGTAGGATCCCTTATTTCAAGATCCCTGAGAGGGCGTCCTTCAGCTCAAACCGTAAAGCTCTTCAAACGGTTTTATAAAACAGAGCTCCGAGGTCGGTTCCGCCGTTTTGCAGTGTCTGCTGGGCACACATCGTCTTGAGCCTTCCGGCCGATCCATGGTGGGTATTTTTAGGGTTTTACGGTGGGTTGTTTTAGGGTTTTAGGGTCTTGGAGTTTGGGTTTCGGGTTTGAGGTTTCGTGGTGTGGGGCTTCAAGCTTGTGTTTGTCTAAGGGGGGCCTCAGGTCTTACGTTGGTGTAGGGTTTGGGCTGACGGCTGGTTTAGAGAAGGGTGTTTCGGGTTTTGTTCGAGCTTTCCTATAAGGGTCCAAGAACGCGCAGGGACATAAACTCGAACTGGTGGCAGTCGGGCTCATGAGTCGTTTGAGGCCCTTGATCATTAGAACAGGGTTCCTTGGGTTGTCGTTCTCACGATCGTAGAACATACTCCTAAACCCTCTGCAAAAACAGAAAGCCTCTGCAATATTGGGTGGGCGGGGGGGTGCCTTTATTTGGGGGGCAGTACCCAAGGTTTAGGGTTTAGTCTAGAGCTGCGACTTCGACTTCGGCCTTAGGTTCATGTCCGCAGGCTCACGGATATCCTGGATTCTTGTTAAGAAGTTTATTTATTTTGATGTAGTTTAAGTTACCATAATAGGGATCTATAGTAAATAGTATGGTTTCCTTATTATGGTAACTTACACTAAATCCCTAGACCCCTAAAGGAACCCTTATAGATCCCTTACAGACACCCCTTATCGATCCCTGTTATGGTAAATTAAGCTAAGCCCCTGAACAAGAACCCAGCACAGTAAACCCCATAAAGTCGGAAACCGGAGTAAGGCCAAATAGTGCTGGGATTCCCGATACGTTGCTCTTAAGGATTGAGGCCCTGGCATTGGGATCGCAAGCTTTTTTAAGGGGATCTATAGGGGTCTTTTGAAAGGGATCCATAAAGGATCTTTATAGGGCTTAGAGTTTTAGGGTTTCGGGTTTAGTTCAGGCTTACGGTTTGGAGTTTAGGATTTAGTGTTTCAGGCTTGGAGCTTTTGACTCCGACTTAGGATTAGGGTTTACGGTGTAGGGGTTTGGGGTTTAGGGTTGAGGGGTTTAGGGTGTATGGTTTTTGCTGCTGGAGGCAATTGGTTCATCGCCGTTCTCTTGAACCTCATCTGTGTGGTGCATGACTTGCGCCCGGGATGCAGATAGTATGCAAGTGTCATCAAACTAGATTTGAGAGCTTCCGTTCACTTGTGGGACCTTATCCTGGGGTACTTATACTAATAATAATAATAATAAGGATCCTACTATTTAGTAGGGTAGTATATTAGGGTCCCCTATCTTCGGAAACTCCCCTTTCTGAAGTTCTGAAAAGCTTACACAAGCGTAGCGTACAGTAGCCGAAACCCCGGTTTGGCTACCCGAAAATGGAAGCCTCAATAATCACAGTCATCACAGTTGCAACGACTGTCAATATTGAATATTGTTCCTGAAGGTTCCCTTACAAAAACACAGTAATTATACTACACTCCAAACCCCATTCTAGTTCTAAAGGCCCTACATCAACTGATTCAGGTTCTCAGAGACGCAACTCGTCGCTCGACCCTGTGCAACCCTCAAAGCTGAATAGCGAAGTTCCCGGTCATGTGAATCCTTCTTCGGGGTTCGAAGTTTCTAGAAGCCTTGGTATGGCCTCTAATATCGAAGCCGAAATAAATTATCGGTATTCCTTATATAGGATTCCTTATATAGCTATATATTATACAGGGGCCAAAGCCCTATTCTAGTTATAGGTCCCGAGGTTGGGGTGTTGAAAGGACGCTTGAGCTTTTGGTGCTGATTGTGCTTGTCTGGTTCTTGTTAAGGAGTATAATTTAAGCTACCATGACAAGGAAACCATATTATTTGCTATAGATCCCTATTATGGTAATTCAAATGAAAATCCTATACCCTTGAAAGATCCCTTAAAGGAGCCCCTATAGATCCCTTAAAGGGGCCCCTCTAGATCCCTTAAATCCTTAACAAGAGCCCATGTGGGCTTGAGGATGCTGGGTTTTTTTCAGGGGCACTGCAAGGAGATGCTCTAGAGCCCGAGAACCGACTCTTTCGTTAAGAATACAGAATCTAGGTGGCCTCAATAATTACAGGTTCCCTTTAAAGGGATCTGTAAGGGTTCTATAATAGGGTTCTATATTAGGGGCCTTGTACTAGTGGTCTTTATTACATTTATAGTATAATGGGCCCCAAAACCCTTGTCTAACTATTAAGGCCCCCAGAGCAGAGCGATTGCAACAACGGTCATTGCTGCTTCGTTTCCAACAGTTCAGGTCAATCTGATCCACGAAGCAATGTCGGACCTAAACCCCAAGACGAAGCCCAAAACTCCCACACTCCGAAAACCTAACCCCAAACCTCAAACCCTGAGCCTTACAACGCCCCGAAACGCAGATACTGGAATTGGCCACCTCACAACGATGAGTGGTGCCTGTCGTTCACGCTCCATCCTCGGCTTATTCTCGATTTCTGGCCATCGAACTTCAGTTTTCCGGTGCAAGGGTTTGAGTTCAGGGTTTAGGGTTTAGGGAGGGTGGCTTAGGGGTGTAGAGTAGCAGATATAGACGGGGCTTTGGCACTGAGAAATGGCGCGAGATTTCGTGGGAAGGCTACTTGATGCCACAGTAGGCAAAGTGGTTCAGCAGTCGGTCACTTTTTCAATCTTCAGGGTACTGGTGGTGCTGGTTTTGCTGTTCATCACGCAAAAAGTTGTGTTTAGCTTCGGCATGCCTGGGGTTACTGCTCTCTTTCTAGTGACGATGATGATGATGATGATGATGATGTTGATGATTGAGAAGGTGCTGGTGCTGCTGCTGAATTTGAAGGTGAGGTGAAGGTGGTGACGTGGTGATATGGTGATATGAGGATGGTGATGATCATGCTGATGATGAAGGTGGGCATACTAGGCATATTGTAACATTCACGGTGCGTGCTAGCAATATTACAAGCGATACCCGTGGCGGCTCTTTCCCGGTTGGTGTTGCACGTGTAACAACGCAGAACTCGGTTGTCAATGCAGGTGTTAGCAGGTAGGTTTGTAGCAGTTGTCTGATGTCACCTGGTTAACGAAGTTTGCAGTCGTCAGCAAGAACTTAGAATTAAAACATTGTTTCCTTACACCGTACTTCGGGCTGTTTTGGACTTTGGGGCTGGTGCCGAAATCCTAGACCCCCAGTGCAGCACAGCTTTCTAACTCCTGGAAACCCAAGCCAGCACCCTTCCAAAGAACCTCTACGCAAACCACTAAACTCTAAACCCTTAAGCCCTAAGTTTGATGCTTAGTAGGGAATGGGGGAATGAATCCCTATAGTAGTCCCTGCATAATTCCCAATAGCAGTCCCCATAACCCATTCTCCCTACTAGGAACCTATACTTTAAGGCTGAGATCCTCTATTTAAGGAGGTGTAGCCCATAATAGGGACTACTCGTACAGTATAAGCCCTATACCGTAAAGTCTGCGCTTCGAGGCTTGGATTCACTGCAGTTTTCCTGAGCACGACACCGGCGTTCTTCTCGATCTTCGCACACGTCGGGCCCTTGGAAATGCGCTTTTAGGGTTTAGGGTCTGGGCATAAGATTTGAGCTTTACGACATTTTAGGGTTACGATTGTGGGGTCTCGGATTTCGGCGTCTGTATGGGTGGGGGTCTGTCTTTCAGGAGACTGACACATCCTCTGAACCCTGAGGCAACTCTCTAAATTCCGAAACCTGCGGCCTAAGCCCCAACCCTAAACCCTTGACTTTTGAACCCCAGCCCTACATCGTGGATTCTGAAACAGCCTAGGCCTTGGGGACCCTGATATAGAACTGCCATGGAGGAGCCGGGTCCCACTCCCATTCAGAAGACGAAGACAACTCTTAAAGCAGCTCCTCTCTTAAACAGGCCCTTAAAGGAGCCCTTAAAAGATGCCTTAAAGGAGCCCTTAAAAGATGCCTTAAAGGAGCCCTTAAAAGATGCCTTAAAGGAGCCCTTGAAAGGCGTCTATTCCTAGAGACCCCAAAGTCCCTGAATTAAAGGAAGATACCTTAGCTTCGGTCGTGGAGGGTTTAGGTTTTAGGTTTTAGGGTTTAGGGTGCACGATCTACTGTATTCCTTAATTGAGGGGGTTTGGGAATCTCGAGCTTCTGGGTCTAATTACAGAGTTTATGGTTAAGGGTTTTTATACGAGTGTCATAAGTGGGTTTAGGATCCGGGACTTTGTAGTCAGTGGGTTGGAAAGATGTTGGAAGTGTCGAACCTACTCACTAAGTCCGAAATTCCACCAAATACGACAAAGCTGCCACACTGACAGAACAGCATACGAAGTAGGATTCTAGCTATTACCCGTGCTGGTGTGTTCCTAGTAGGAATACTGTTGAGTGTATGGGCTCAGAGTTCAGGGTTTACGGTCATATTTCAGCGGTCTGTGCATCAAGTAGGACCTGATGCTGTTCAAAATTTGGCTCACAGACCTGCTTGGAGGATCAGGGCACTTAGTAAGTAGGCTTATAGGTTCCTGAACTGGGGTTTTTGTAGATACAAACTATTGTTACCTTACTTTTAACCCTACTTGCTAAATCCCCTGCTCCTCTAAGTAGTCCTGGTAGAGGAAGCAGTCTAGAATCCTGGGCCCAATCTGCTAGAATGCCTTGGCATCACTTCGCCGAACTATCACCCGAAGTCGTACGCATCAAATCCTTTCGGGTTTAGGTGCCTCGATCCGATCTTCTAAACCAGACGGTCTGAATCCTGAAGCCCTGCACTCTAAACCCATGACGGAAGACGGTGCTGTCCCAGTGGTGGATGTCCAGAGGTCCCAATATCCCTTAATTAAGGACCATACCTTAAATTATACGGGGCTTAATATTACAGTTTAAGGTATAATCCCTCATTAAGGGCTATTGAATTCAGGCTCAAAGCCAAGCCTTTGCATGCGCTCGACACAGGAGCCCCCACCCGTAACACAATGCTCCTCTTGGGCCCATACAAGGGTTCCTTTATGGGTAATGAATGCACCCAAAGCCTGTTGTAATTCAGCTCCGGTCCGAATGTGGCTTTGCGAAATGGGCGATAGTACAGTAGCTTAGTAGAGGAGTTTGTGTCAGCAGTAGGTATGGTACATCATTACATTATGCCCCCCTGTGCCGGCTTCAAATTTAAATCGCCAGGCCCTTACATAGCAAGGGTCGCAACGGCGTACACCCGTCATGTGAGAAACGGGCAGTCTCCACAGATAAACCCGCAAGCGGTAGACCCTTGCGTTGGCAGAGCTCCCAGAAGCGTTTGGAATGGTGGCCAAGCAGAAGTCTCCGAAGAAGAAACCGGCGACGACCTTGAAGCCCATCACTCAAGGCATCGCTGTTCTGGGCCTTTCAGGAGGTACCGCAGGGGCCTTAATAGCCTTAAAACTTAACTACACTATTCTGGGGTTCCTTTTTCAGTATAGCATAATGGGCCCCGAAACCCTGTTCTACTTATTAAGGCCGCTACAGTAATTTGAGATGATGAGTGCAGGGCCCTATCAACCTGAAACCCGAAGCCGAGACACGTTGAATCGCGTTTGCGGAGGTCAAAGAAGTAGGATTACTTTCTTTACTAGTATCACAACGACAGGTGCTATAGAGGCGTGCAGCACTAGTGGCATATAGAACAGCACTCGCATTATGTCTCATCAAAAGCCTTTCGAATAGAAACCCTAAGTTCCAAGCCCGAAATTTAAAAGAAAGCCCAGCCCCATGCAATCTACCGGCCTTAATACTTGCCAATACTATTTCGGTGGTTCCTGATTATAGTTATAGTATAATGTGCCCACAACTCTTATTCTAATCATTAGGGCCTCTAATATAGTGTGTGAGATCCTGATGCCCGTGAGTTTGCCAGGGGTTGGCCTAGTCCGGCCTCAGCATGTAATCCGTCGAAGATCGGGCAGAGGGCAGTGTGAAACTCAAAGCCCAAATCCCTGCACGTTTATACTTTTCCGGGCCGGGGGTTCAGGGTTTTCTACAGCTTTGGGAGTTAAGCCCTCAAGTAGACTCGCATTCTGGGGTCTTTTTCATAATTACACGCGTAATGAACACGAAGAAGCATACCCCGACTATCAAGGGGATACGGGAAACCAAGAGGGTCTAGCAACGAACCCCCTTCTCTGCTGTTGGGTCTCCTGATGTTAGTGGAGAGCCAAAGTGGTCAAGAATGCCACAAAGATGAAGAGCCCCGAAGCTAAACCCGGCACCTTGAATCCCACGCCGCCGTACGCGACGCCCGAAACCCTCAACCCAAAAAGCCCCCTGTAGAGCCCTTACAGGATCCCTTACGGAAACCGGTAGAGAAACCCCCTTCCCAAACCTCAAACAAACTCTGCACATCGCTTGGAGGGGGGCTGGGCGACTTCGCTCCGCGGCCCTCAACTTGCGAGGGTTGTCTGAGGTTCCTGTAGGAGTTACTGGTACCGTAAAGTTATGTAAGCTTTTTGGCTCGGAGTTTATGGTAAAGTTACTCTGGGTTAAGGGTTTATGATTTAGGGTTTTAAGGGGTCGCATGCACACGAGATCTTGCAAGAGCTTGCCGAGTGAAACTGCGTTTTCCTTCGTTTTGTCTTTCTAGCGCTGTGAACCACTCTTATGTGCCGCTGCTCGATACGACGTAGTGAGGGGCCACTGGTGTTGCGCACGTTTTGCGCAATTGGCAGTGTTTAATGTTGTAGTCGTCTCCCTTTAGTGGGCCCTTCAGTTTCTAGCGTTTTCGACGAAATTCTGTTCTGATTTCCGATATCTCACAAGCTGTCAAGTGATAAAGCCGCTCATGCTATCCTAACTGAATGTGTTGACCGCTTCAGACACCCCAAAGTGCTGAAATCAGTCTTGTCCCGCTACTGTCTCATGGTTCATGGTGGAGAAGACGAGAATGTTGAAGCTAGCTCGTCCTCACAATGCCCTCCGTTGTCGTAGTCTTTACAGTTTCGCAGCCTGTGCATCATAGTGCCGGGGTGCAGGTTCGTTTCGAGCATTAACGAAGCCTGAAACGTCTACAGCATGGAGCATCTATGCCGGTACTTGGGATCAGGACCCCAGAAATCATCCAGCACCTCCCCCCCCCCAATATCAGGGACCTGAGACCCTATTCAAAAACTCCACGTTACGCTCAGCGACCCTGGGCTTCGGGACTTCAAGTCCTGGAGACTTCAGCTATTGAGGAAGAAGATCTTAATCCCGGATTGTGGTTGAGGGGATTGGAGGTTTGAGACTGAACTCTTGGCGGGACGGGGGAGTGCTGGAATTAGGGCTTCAGGTTTTGAGTTCGACTCAGCTTGAGGGGCTTTGGGGGTTTGAGCCTGCATCCATTGCTTCGAGGATCATGGGACTTAGTAAGTAGAGTTACCAGTACGGTATCTACCCTATATCTACTTATAACCCCAATTAATGTATTTATAGCCCTACTTACTAAGTAGCAATGATCCTCTGAGTAGACCCTAAACCCTAAACCCTATAGATCCCTTTAAGGACCCTACTAAACCCTAAACCCTTATCGATCCCCTAAAGATCCCTTAAAGGGATCCTTATGAGCCCAAGGAGCAGGTAGACGTGCGCAGTGTGAAAGATTTGGCGCGCTGGCTGAAGGCCCACCACACGCAGGAGCTGCGGCTGAAACTGTAGAGTCGGGCTTTTGAGCCCCTTACGCTGTCAGGTAGGGCTTTAGGGGTTTAGGGTTTAAGGGTTTAGGGGTTTAGGGTTTAAGGGTTTAGGGTTTAAGGGTTTAGGGTTTGGGGTTATTCCAGCTTGAGGTGTTGGCTTCTGCCCTCACCTCCGAGTCCTGGTAGTTTCGGTCGGCATGCACACTGACCTCACTCCTGCTATCTCCTGCTTTAATTGTACTTTCAGTTCCACTATTGCTTGTGACGACAAGAAACTAGAGCCGCCATCAGTTCGTGGAGCATGCAACCCTATGAGCAACGGGGATGAGGAGGACGAGGAGGAGGAGGACGAAGATGTTGATGTGACGTCGAGATGAGGATGATGAGGAGGACGAGGAGAGGAGAGGAGGAGGAGGAGGAGGAGGAGGAGGATGCTGATCATGGAACAGGATTGTGACGTGATGATGATGATGATGGTGATGACGGGGCTGAAGATGATCATGAGGAGGAGGAGGAGGAGGAGCATGAAGTTTGGATGATTCGAGGACAATGAAGCTTGGATGGTGATGAGGACGATGCGGGCGCTGATGATGGTGGTGTCGACGACAATTGATGTGGACGATGATGACGAGGTTGGGATGACGATGACGATGACGATGCTGGTGCTGGTGCTGTTGCTGCTGCTGCTGGTGCTGCTGCCGGTGGTGGTGAGGGTGAGGGTTCTGAAGGTGAAGGTGAGGAAGTTGATGTTAAGTACGTTGATGACGATGATAATGACGGTGACGATGATGACGACGATGATGATGATGTTGATGATGATGATGCCGCGACAACAGCCGGGAAAGCAGTATTAACTGCCTGGGCCATAGATGCAACGAGAGAACGAATGCCAGTACTAAGTTTTTGTCAGCTTGTTATTTGAAACTGGCTACACGGACCATGCGATGAGGCGTTTCGCCGTTCAGGAGAGACTAGCCCGTTGTCCTTCACCACAGAAAGCGTCGCGTGACTAATTCGCTTACAGATAGATTGTTGCAAAGAGCCCTAGTAGCCGAGCTGCCGACTTACTGCCCACACCTTGGACCCAAAACCCTGAGCCCTAACACCTAAACCCTACAGGATCCTTGCGAGTCCAAAAAGGGCCTTAAAAAACTAGAAGGCAATTGGCCCGAAAGCATCATCAGCGAAGATTGTGGGGTTATGTGGTAGATCCAGTGTATAGGATCGTAAAGTCACAGAATCAAGAGTCATAGAGTCCATGAGTCATGAGTCATAAAGTCATAGAGTTGCAGTGACATAGCGTCATAGAGTCGTAGTGAGATAGAGTCAGTGTATAGGATCGTAAAGTCACAGAGTCAAGAGTCATAGAGTCCATGGGTCATGAGTCATAAAGTCATAGAGTTGTAGTGACATAGAGTCATAGAGTCGTAGTGAGATAGAGTCACTGTATAGGATCGTAAAGTCACAGAATCAAGAGTCATAGAGTCCATGGGTCATGATTCATAAAGTCATAGAGTTGTAGTGAGATAGAGTCACGGAGTCGTGGAGTCATCTTTGTACCATACACTTGACTCGATGTAGTTCACTCTATGCCCTGTGTGTGGGAACGCTTAATCAAGATCCGCCTAGCGTGAGGGCTCAGAGCCTGACTCAACAGGTCAAGTGGCAACTTGTCAGAGGGATTGGCAAATGCATAATATATGGATACTATACATATAAATAAATAAATATATATATATATATATATATATATTATACATATATATATATATACACATCTATCTACTATCTATATCTGTCCATTTATATACATACTATCTATCTATATATATATATATAGATAGATAGTATAGATAGATAGATATATTAATAATATATTATATCTTCCATTCATATCTATATATATATATATATGTACATATATATATATATATATGTACATATACGGATGGAAATGTGCCTGGCCAAGAACTGGCCACTCGTCCTCGGCATTCCTGCCTCTCAAGTTATGAAGGGTGGAACGCCTCACATCGTCCTCATTGTACCAGCGGAAACACCAGCTGCAGAAAATGGCGTTATTGCAAGAAGCTTCACTGACTTCACAATAATAGAGCTGCGAATGAGGACAGAGTCACAGGTGACTGACTTGTTTACATTCTGACAGCACTGAACTGGTCTCTGATCAGCCATGGCACATCTTAAAATCTTCCTGAAGACTTGGCTTTTTTTACACACACGCACATTCTTCTCGTGGCGGCGTCGTTGCTTGCTTGCTCTTTCGCAAGACAGCGTCGAAGCAAGCAAGCAACGTCCCAAAGACCGGCATCGGAGAGGCGGCCTGAGGAGGTGCCGGGAGAGGTCATCCCAGGGATTACGGTGGTCCGGAGCCTCGTGAAAATGGCTGATTGTAGTTGCAAAGGTTCGTCGGGAGCCCCGAGCCTCCATAGCACGCATTATACCAAGCCAGGGTATAGGGGTATAGTATCATGGAAGAAGAAACATAGCGGCAGCTGACAAACATCCCCAAACGGAAGCCGCAACACTGGTCTCTGAAAGGAGTCGGGAATTAGGGTTTCGCTCTTCATCTCAAACCACAAAAGGCCAGCGTATGTTACTTAGCCGATTCAACAGACTCCAGGGGAACGCCAGGGGCTTATGGGTCCTTAGGCCTAGTAGTAGGACTAATGCAGGGATCATGGTGGTCCAGAGCCTCCTCCAGAAAGATTGATTCTAGCTGCAGACATTCATCGAGAGCCCCAGGCTTCGGTGACACCCTGTGTATCAACCCAAGGTATACTATCTCAGAAGAAGAAACCCGGCGGCATCTGGCAAACATTCCCAAGCGGCAGTCACAACACGGGTCTCTCAAAGGATGATTGGGGATTTAAGATCTATCCTATACCACAAACGGGTCCACCTCGCTGAGCTGCTGCGCGATCCGTGGCGCCGGGATTCCAGCAGCGAAAGGCAGTGCAGTCATTAGGGATTTGGAAAGACACCGTTCCGAAGTGAAACACCTTACTTCACCAGGAAACCCGCCAGATGCCGCAAAGTATTTAACGTGCCACGCAATCGAGGAGCTCCTGCGTCTCGATGAGCCTTTGTCTGCTCACAGGACGTCGCGGCCAGGAGGAGAACACCGAGGCATTGGGAATCACTACGCTTCCGCCGCACCAATGTACCAATGCGAGCACTTGAAGTTGCCGTTGACGGTTCGCCCATCATAGTTCTCGCTCGGCAGCCTTCGATTGTCAATCGGCCTGAGACGCCCACGGTACCTCACAACTTCATGGTGCACTCCTGCTCCGTTGACGGATCCATGTGCTTCATAAATGCACGCTTCGTGCAATGCGTTGTCTCTTTAGCACACAAACACACACACACACACACACACACATACACACATACAACTGGTTCGTGGGAGTTCGCAAGATCAAGTGAGACCACAGAAGCCTTCGATTTGACTTCGATCTATGCAGAACAACAGACCTTACACTGCATCACGAAGCATTTCGGAGTCGGGTTGGGGGTGGAGAGCCAGCGCGGGAGGAACCTGGACCTAGACCGGATTACTCTTCCCAGGCGACCCTCCCCGGCCTTCGTCGTCAGCATCGGAGAGGTGGCCTGGTGAGGTGCTGGGAGAGGTCATACACGAGTTACGGCGGTCCGGAGCCTTGTGAAAATGGCTGGTTGTAGTTGCAAAGGTTCATCGGGAGCCCCGAGCCTCCATAGCACGCACTGTACCAACCCAGGGTATAGTATCATGGAAGAAGAAACATAGCGGCAGCTGACAAACATCCCCAAACGGAAGTCGCAACACTGGTCTCTGAAAGGAGTCGGGAATTAGGGTTTCGCTCTTCATCTCAAACCACAACAGGCCAGCGTATGTTACTTAGCCGATTCAACAGACTCCAGGGGAACGCCAGGGGCTTATGGGTCCTTAGGCCTAGTAGTAGGACTAATGCAGGGATCATGGTGGTCCAGAGCCTCCTCCAGAAAGATTGATTCTAGCTGCAGACATTCATCGAGAGCCCCAGGCTTCGGTGACACCCTGTGTATCAACCCAAGGTATACTATCTCAGAAGAAGAAACCCGGCGGCATCTGGCAAACATTCCCAAGCGGCAGTCACAACACGGGTCTCTCAAAGGATGATTGGGGATTTAAGATCTATCCTATACCACAAACGGGTCCACCTCGCTGAGCTGCTGCGCGATCCGTGGCGCCGGGATTCCAGCAGCGAAAGGCAGTGCAGTCATTAGGGATTTGGTAAAAACACCGTTCCGAAGTGAAACACCCTACTTCACTAGGAAACCCGCCAGATGCCGCAAAGTATTTAACGCGCCAAGCAATCGAGGAGCTCCCGCGTCTCGACGGTGGCCAATCCCTGTGGAGACTTGCAGACGGTGCCACCCCTTGTGCTAGCGGCGCTCCACAGGAACCGTCATCCGCGCCATCGCGGCTGTCATCATGCTGATACCACCAGAGCAGGTCCAAGCCTCCAAGCGGCCACATTCTGTGGCGAGGCAGCCAAGATGACTGCAGGGCAGAACGTCAAGAGCCAGCTTCTCGTTTGGCCAGCACGACGGACTCGCGGGTTGGACAAGCCGCGCATTTGGAGTAGTGCTGCCTAGGCGAACACAACGGACTCGCAGGTTGCTTGCACAGGCCGCAGGCACCGTCCCGCCAAGACAAGCCGCGCATTTGGAGTGGTGCTGGCTAAGCTCGTCTGAAGGGTTGCAAAGTGTGCCATCTCAATGGCGACTTCTCAAGAGGAAGAACGGATCATTCAAGAATCCAAACAGTAGCAGTGGGCAACGAAGCTAAACCGGGACACCGGGTTGAGCAGAACCCCGAAGACCTTTCGGCCACACAACGGAAATTCTGAACTTGAACCAACCAAGCCCAGCAGTCCGCAGTGGGAAACTCAGGAAATGAAGAGGTTTCTGTTAGACCGACCCTCCCAGCCTCGAGGAATCCAAAGCGACCGGGCAGTGCAGGCAACCTCAGGAGCAGGGTTGCCCCGCCCAAGCAGCCGCACTTTCGCAAGTCGCGGCGCCAGAAACAACAAACAAGCACACATACACACATACAACTGGTTCGTGGGAGTTCGCAAGATCAAGTGAGACCACAGAAGCCTTCGATTTGACTTCGATCTATGCAGAACAACAGACCTTACACTGCATCACGAAGCATTTCGGAGTCGGGTTGGGGGTGGAGAGCCAGCGCGGGAGGAACCTGGACCTAGACCGGATTACTCTTCCCAGGCGACCCTCCCCGGCCTTCGTCGTCAGCATCGGAGAGGTGGCCTGGTGAGGTGCTGGGAGAGGTCATACACGAGTTACGGCGGTTCGGAGCCTCGTGAAAACGGCTGATTGTAGTTGCAAAGGTTCATCGGGAGCCCCGAGCCTCCATAGCACGCATTATACCAACCCAGGGTATAGTATCATGGAAGAAGAAACATAGCGGCAGCCGACCAACATCCCCAAAGGGAAGTCGCAACACTGGTCTCTGAAAGGAGTAGGGAATTAGGGTTTCGCTCTTTATCTCAAACCACAACAGGCCAGCGTATGTTTCTTAGCCGACCCAGCAGACTCCAGGGGAACGCCACGGGCTTAGGGGCCCTTATTTCGTGTCTACTCACACCGGATAATCCACGAGGGCCTAGTAGGACTAATGCAGGGATCACGGTGGTCCAGAGCCTCCTCTAGAAAGATTGATTCTAGCTGCAGACATTCATCGAGAGCCCCAGGCTTCGGTGACACCCTGTGTATCAACCCAAGGTATACCATCTCAGACGAAGAAATCCGGCGGCATCTGGCAAACATTCCCAAGCGGCAGTCACAACACAGGTCTCTCAAAGGATGATTAGGGATTTAAGATCTATCCTATACCACAAACGGGTCCACCTCGCTGAGCTGCTGCGCGACTCGTGGCACCGGGAGTCCAGCAGCGAAAGGCAGTGCAGCCATTCGGGCTTTGGGAAGACACCGTTCCGAAGTGAAACACCCCACTTCACTAGGAAACCCGCCAGATGCCGCAAAGTATTTAATCCGCCAAGCAATCGAGGAGCTCCTGCGTCTCGACGGTGGCCAATCCCTGTGAAGGGGTGCATTCCCGATGGACGACGAAGGTGCCACCCCTTGTGGCGGCGGCGCTGGCTTCTGGCTTTCGCTCGCTGTCGTCGTGTTGCTGGTCTTCGTACCACCAGAGCCCCAGCCTGGCCACATTTTGTTGGGGGGCCGGGGACGTGGCACCTAGACTCCTCGCGAACGGGAGACAGATGACTGCGGGGCACAAGCCGTCGAGGTGGTATATATACCACCAGAGCTCCATGAAGATCTTGGCGCCAGATGACTGCAGGGCACAGTGGACTCGCAGGTTGCTTGCACAGGCCGCAGGCACCGTCCCACCAAGACAAGCCGCGCATTTGGAGTAGTGCTAACTAAGCTCGTCTGAAGGGTTGCAAAGTGTGCCATCTCAATGGAACTTTCTCAAGAGGAAGAACTAATCATCCAAGGATCCAAACAGTAGCAGCAGGCAACGAACCTAAATCGGGACACCGGGTTGAGGAGAACCCCGAACACCTTCCAGCCCCACAACGGAAATTCTGAAATCAAACCAACCAAGCCCAGCAGTCCGCAGTCGGGATCTCAGGAAATGAACAGTGAACAGGTTTCTGTTAGACCGACCTTCCCAGCCTCGACGAATCCAAAGCGACCGGGCAGTGCAGGCAACCTGGGCAACAGGGTTGCCCCGCCCACGCAGTCGAACTTTCGCAAGACAGCGTCATTCTGCCACGAGCAGAAGAAACAACAAACAAGCGATTTTCTTCTCGTGGCGGCGTCGTTGTTGCTTGCTTGCTCTTTCGAAAGACAGCGTCGAAGCAAGCAAGCAACGGTGGAAGCTAGCCAGAGCAAAGAATTCACAGCCCGCACGGCTCACCGTGGAGTCAAGGGCCGCGCCACCCAGTCGCCCCAGCTCACGACTTGGTCGTTGTCAAGAACGGCAGCAAAACCAAGAGC
>CAJNDT010000729.1:0-149187 GCA_905221615.1 Symbiodinium sp. CCMP2592 | reverse complement strand
TCGATGGTTGTGGAGGAGGTGCCGCAGAAGATGATGACGCCGATGCCGTTGCCTCGTCCGTCCTTGCCCTCTTTGGTCCGTGGCTAGGGGTGGCTCGAGGCTCAGTAGCGGATCCTTGCGATTGTCCCGGCGTTCTTCCATGCTCAGGGTGCACGATTCCTTCCGGTTCGAGGTTGCTTGCCGTAGGCATCGCCACCCTCCCCGTTGAGTACACCCAGCTCGGATGCCGTTGAAGGTTGGGCGGAAATAGGCCATCATCTTGCATAAGCGGACTTGGTGCCCCCATCTGTTGGAATTCTGCTTCCCATATGCTCAACGTGGCGCGTTTGGTAGAGCAGTCGACCACATACCCAGATTCAACTCCGCACTGATTCCAGGTGTAGCTTCGGAACGCATCCGGCAATTGGAAACCGTTCCTGTCTTGATCTGCACATACAGCATCCACATGGTGCTTGAGGAAAGAATACGTGGTGTAGTCGGAATCAGGGAGCACATCGTTGGACCATCTGTAATGCGGGTTTCCAGTGTCTGGATCAACCCATGATACGTAGGAATGAAGCACGTAGAGACAAACACTGAACGCCTGGAGCGAGTTCATCGCAAAGGCGAGCGGATGTCCCATGCCTTGAGGCATTGTGCGCATCATCAAAGCCAGCTGGTGAACGTTGATTGGCGTAGCGCCGTCGTTGTTCGCTGCACATTCTTGGTTGTAGGTCCGTAGTCCATATCCAGTGTGTTTTGCGAACATGTACATCAGCTTGCACACCCTACATAACGTAGGCTCCGCCAACAGGTCTGATTGGTCAGGTGCTCTACCCGACATAGGCAACTTGTGATAGTAGTCCTGATTCACCGTATACCATTGTTGAATTCTCGTGTCTGTCACAGTCTGGTAGGGCGTCTCCACGGAGTTGATGAGAACGGCGAGGTTGTAGTACCCGTCCGCACTGACGATGTTCCTTGTTGCAGTGTTCAAGTCGAACCGAACTTGCTTTCGTTCTTGTTCCAGTTCAACCACAGCCAATTTTGCATCATCACGGATCACTTCCTCGTCCACCATAAACCTGGTGATGGCATTGAACTTCCCCTCGTAGTCAGCAACAATGTGTTTGAGACCTCCACCAAACTTGATGACCATGGCGAGTATCTCCCCATAGGGTTTGTCCATGTACTCCTCAGGGGCAGCACATAAGCAAGCTTTGAGGATTTCTCGGACTCGAATGGAAAGATCCCCTCCTGGCGACAGATTTGCACACGTGAACAGCAAGACCAACGGAGGTGCTTTGAACGCTGCCCATGTGCGAATGAGATCATTGTCGACCACTTTGTCTTTCGTAATCTTCGGCGGGAGCGAGACGCTCTGCGACGGATCCCCAGACTACATCTCCAGGAACTTGTGGAACTTCAGAAACGTTCGCATCATCCCACCAGACGGGAAAACTTCTACGTGGTCCACTCCTTCGAAGGCCAGCTCGTAGGCATTGTAGCTTTCAGCCATGGCTCGGGTTTCGGTCCTTCCTCCGTAGGAGGGAAGTCCCTACACCATACTCGACTTCACGGTTCCGGGTTCTCCGTAAGAGGCACCCTTCCCCGATCCGTCCGGTCAGACCTTAGTTGTTCCTTAGTTGGGGCTGTCTAATAGCCCCTTCATCAGCGTCTACACACTGATGTTGCTGCCATGCAATGTCCTCAGATTCATGTGCATCGTGACTGACACCGACATGAGCTCGAACAAGGCTGCGAACATTCCTCGCAATCGACCGCCATGAAACATCAATGCGCTGCAACAAACTGCTCTTCGATTCATGGTCCAAGCAATCATCCAGTCTCATCACCAAACGGTCCGCTTCAGGCATGTTAGAGAACATGATCCTGCGTCCACCCCCATCGCCATCAGCACCAACATGATCATCAACCTTAACCTTCGTCACCTTGCCACTTGAAACAAGAGCATGCAACTCTGGCCAAGACCAACATGAACATGAAGAAGGCAGGTCAAGCGAAAAATAGACGTCGGAAAATTCCGCACACTTCTTCAGCAGGCGTTTGAGAGATTTCAAGACACTTCTGAAAACCTTGTACTTCCCACCAGAACGTTTCTCACCCCCCACGCAAGCCCCTTCACTACTTCCAGGACCAGCACCTGATCGCAAAAGCGATGCCACGAATAGCACAGGTGTGCGCAGGTCGTTCCGGCACGCATCCTTCATCGTACCGATAAGGTTGTCCTCATCGGCTTTGGAGCTGATCAGCTCCTTGCAAGTTATGCGAGAGCAACCCTTAGTGGACTTAGGCACGGCGTAGCCATTACCCAAGCCACAGAGGTCAACAATCATGCGGTCTGGCTTTCGTCCACCAGCCTTCGACGGCATGGCTACCAATCTCCCATCGCCAGTTGCCTGAAATTTCAAGGCTTTAAGCAATCTTCTGGAGATTTGGCTAGTCAACTCGCACTTATCAGATCGATCCTTAGCGTCCGAATCAGTCATGTGCAAATGTTTGGACGAGCACACATCAGACGACTTAGGATGCAACGCGACGTTTGCGGCAATGTACTCCCATTCATCCTTGCAGTAGCCGAGCTCAACGGCGGTTCCGGGAGACACAGGATCCCGAAAGGTATAACGTTGCCCGTGAGTGCATCCTTGGATCTTGATGCTCTTCCACATGGCATCTTCCTGAAGTCCCTTGTACTGCTTGGTTTCCTGGACTGGTACTCGAGGAGGCACTTCGATGATGATTTGGAACCCCCATGATGCCGCTCTGCGCGCAATTCTTTGGACGACCTCCCCCCATGGGTAGTCTGTCCGCAATTTGGCCCTTTCAGGGTTGTCAGCGATTTTCCGACTCAGCCACGAATTCTTGCCCAACACCCCTGCACCAATGAAGATTACGGAGTTAGGGTTGTCTTTCCTTGCTTCCACCACATCAAAGATGTAGGCGCACATGGCGTCGTCAACTTCTCGCCCCATACTCAGAACATTTACTTGCAGCCCAGGGTCGTAGTGAGAATCGGGAGCATGCTGGGCGATGCAATCCTTGCCTGGAGCATACTCGTTCCACCAGTTCTCCTCATCGACTCCTATCAATGTCCATACCGTCACTGCCTTTGGAGCATCTTTGATAGTGATACGGTACTTCCACCGGCTGTAAGGATTCTTGTAAGCATGGACCAACCTTCCATCGTGGTCGAGGAATTGGATCACCAGACCCTCCTTGGGCTTGTTTTCGGCGAAATTGACCACGTGAGGCACAATTGCTCCATCATATCCTTGATATTCCCTTTTCTGTTCCGCCGCATCATGCCATACATCTTCGTACACCGACGACCATTGGTCATAACCAAATTGAGAGGCTTGACTTTTGGATTGGCCGTTGAAACAAAATCCCTGGTGCAATGTAAAGCCCTGGTACCCCCCATGGATGGCACGCGCCAGTGTGACAACCACCGCTCGCCATTTGGCGGGCAGGGCGCGCACATAAGACTGGCCTAGAGGCGGTTCAGGAGGAGGCAAAAACGGCGGCGCAAGGACGTCCGCGATGGCGGCGGGGCGCAAATGCCCCCGCACCGGATGGTACTGAAACACAGCACGCTCCACGTAGCGGTCGAACTTGCCCGGTGTGTCAAGGATAGCAGCACGATCCTCCATCTGGTGCCACTGCCCTTCACGAAGAATCCAAGTCGACCGAAGGTAACGACCAGGCGGCAACGCGGAAGGCGGCCCCCGCAACATGCGCGGGAACTTGACAACCAGGATGGGGTCCACACTGTCATGTTCTTGCAAGCCTTCCTTACTCGACAATCCAGCGCGATACAACACCTGAGGGAGGATCGGCGTCTGCGTGTAAGGAAAACAAGGCACCTCGCTCTTGAACGAGTAGTGCTGCTGACCCTTCTCATCCGTGCTTTGGGTATGAGTAGGGCGCATCAGATCCATAATCTCTTGGGAGCCGATGAGATCCGGCGGAAAGATGTTGATGAGCTGACACGCATGTGTCCAGGACACGGAATCCTTGAACGACTTGGTGTGTATGTCCGCTGACATCTTGGCAGTGACCTCATAGGCAAGAGAAACGTAACCTTCCTGAAAGATAGAATGCATCCATCCAATGCAGATACCGTGGGTACGTTCCAAGTGACGCATAGTCGGATTCTTGCCCGTGCGAATCACCCCGATCATGGTCTGGTTGTCGTCGTAGAAGACGAAGTTGGGGTCTTGCCCCCCAAGCTGCTGCCACAACGTGATAGCAGGCAATCCAAGACGTGACATGGCAAAGTCGGCCGCGACAATCTCGGCCTCAGGTGTGGAATGACTCAAGCATCCCTGCCTTTTGCTAAGTCCCGCCAAGGGAAATCTTGTGTGAGAACCTTGAATGTGCAAGTGAGCACCGGAGGTAGATTTCAAACTTTCTCCACAACCTGCATAGTCCGCATCTGCAAACAGCCCGATGGACGAGTCCTCCAAGGAGTTCCCGACCCATCCAATCATCATGTGATGTTTGGACTGGTGCACATAGGCCATGAGATGATGAAGAAGAGCATCCTCCTTCTTGGTCCATTTCGTGATCTTGCGTGCGAGATTGTTGATACTGCGCAGAAGATCAAAGCGGCAAATGCGCGCGGCATAAAGCAATTTCATGAGAATGCTGGCTGCCTGCGGAGCAAGTGCGCCGCGATTGGCCTCGTTGATTTCCTCTTCCTCGGGCGCCTTGGGAATAGGTGGAGGCGGAACGAGCCGACCATCCTTATCAACAGGCATGGTGTGTCCACACCACGTGCATCGATGGCTTTTACCTGACTGTGCCGGAGCGCGAGCTGGGTGATTCTTAGTCTCCTCAGCCGGACTCGGCGATGGTACCGTCTTGAATTTTGTCGGATCGAACCCAGTCACGTCGCAGTACTTCTTGACTGTCATGTCCAGGTACGTCTCCATGTCGTAGGTAACGGTCTGCACCTTCGTTTTGTCATGCAACGTTGCCTCGCCCTTGGAGATGCGACAACCCAGATACAAGCCCAGCGGCGTTTCTTCTTCCAATCGAAGTTCTTGGCGCAGCATGTCCCAACCCTTGGGTAGATTCTCTTTGGGTCCTGCCATCTTGAGATCATCCACGTAGATGACAAGTAAGAGCTTCATTTGCGGGTGAAAATACAATGATGGCCATTCATCGCCAATCGGCTTGAATCCTACTTTCTGTACCGCGGTGTGGCAATGTTGTTCCCACATGGTTCCTGCGTCAGGATGTCCATATAGAGCTTTGATCAGGCGACATACCGGCCTACGGAATTTGTGCCGTTTCGCAGATGGATGCCAGGCTTCATCAGGCAGTTCAACCCAACATGGAGTGCCCGATAATCTAGCCTGAATGTATGCTTGGATAGCATCCGCCATCTGGACATCGTTGCCAGGAAGGCATCCGTAATAATCTGCCCACCGTGAGGCGTCAAACGTAGCCGGGGAATTCCCCAAATCCTGAAACAATGCGGCTTCCATATTTTGGTCTTTGACCTGATCACCGAGTAGTACACCTCGCCCCTTGAACTTCCTGGCAGGATCGTCCTCTTTGAGCTGATAGTTCTTCTCGTATATCAGTCCATGTACTCGCGCCATGTGTACTTTCTCACCTTTCTTCTTTGCCTCAGCGACGACGTCGTCATATTCACGCGTAGTTGAGAAGTCGAACACCTCTTGGTCCCACAATCCCTTCCATTCTTTCATGAAAGCTTCCATGGCCTTGGGATTGTTGATCATCTCCTTGCGTGTGACGGGTCGAGTGACCATGGCATTGAAGCACGATCCTCCTGCATGATTCTTTTCCCGATGTACGTTTCTGTGAGAAGTCGTACACGGCATAGAAGGAATCCAGTTATCATCCATGACCATATGCGCCGGAACGGCCGGCACTACATCTGCCAAGAATTGTTCCTGTGTATATTGATCCACATAGGACTGTGCCCATGACCAACCATCGTCGTCATCAATGGACACGTTGAGTTGCAGATCAATTTCTTCACACGGGACAATCTTGGGAAAGATCATGTTGTCCAAAATCTTGGTGACTATCTTCTTTCCTATCACAGCCTTCTTCCGGTCTTTCTTGGCAACTCGAGCTTTGTCTCGCTTTTCTTTCTTGTATGCTGCCTTCTTCTCCGTTTCGCTCATCTTCTTCCATGCTTCCGGAGAATAAGAATGGATAGGTCGCCGTGTAGGAAGAGTTCGTCGACCGTCACTTCGGATCTTATACGGAACTCCCCTTTTGTCGATCTTGCAGGCTTCACCGTCATCGGTGAGATATACAATGCCGTCCCCTTTCTTCCCCGTACTCCAATGTTCAATCTCCTCGGGAGCCAACTTCTTTTCTTTCAAGATCTTAATAATCTCTCCAGGTTCTTCGATGTCTCCTTCGGGGATGAGTCTACCGGTTGGACCGACTTCGCGGGGCGATCGTCGATCTTTCCCAGTGACCTTTGGTTCAGAAGGAGGCGGTGCTGCACGTAGACCCAGCTCTTCGTCTAGTTCTTCGAGTCTTTTGTCTCCTATGGCATCAATAGCTTCATGTTCTGCTGACTTGAAGACTTCGCCGAGCGGCTCCGTCTCAATGTCAGATGGATCTATGTCCTGTAAGTCAGGATCTTCTCCGGGATCCGGTGGAGGAAGAAGTCCATTTGGATCATCGTCATCCCCGTCGCCACCATTTCCTCCGGGCGGACCGTCATCACCGTCATCGACGTCTTTTATCTCCTTGCCAGCGAGGTCAACGTTGTCCCTGAGTCCCTCAATGGTTGAATTCATCCTTTCGTACTCGGCTTTCAGGGGAAACGTTATCTCCTCTGGGAAGTAGATAACTTCTGTCTCGTACGGTCTCATCAACTTCCTGGGAACAGATGCGTCCATCGACAAGTTCGCGTTGGCAAATTCCTTCATATCCCAGACGCGATACTTCTTGGACCACCCTTGACCAGCAGTGATGATGTATCCGGCAAAAATGCCTGGAATCCCCTTTGGATCGAATTTGTTGCCATATGTCTTCGGCCTTGTGTCCGTCGGCTTGAAGAAGACTTTGGCCCCAAAGGGTATGGCTTTTCCCTCGAAGTCCTTTCCAGTCATTCGCTTCCATGCTGAATCACCATCGCCCTCCACGTCTTCAACGTTGAGGTTCTGCATCACGCAATTAAGCGCAAAGGACCAGTATTGAGCGGGCAATCCGGCGTGTAGCATGGATGCTGCGACTGTGTTGATCACTTCTTGATTTGATCGTTCAGCGAGTGAATTGTTACTGGGTTTCCCTGGAAGGGAATGATCTATCACGATCTTCAACTGCGCCATAGCTGAATCGAACTCTGGTGCTTCATCACTATACGCCATATGAATCTTGCGTCTTCCCATAAGGCGTCTGATGGCCATGACGACTTCGTCAGTGCTCCTTGAAGCCGTGGGAATCGCTGCGATCATTTTGGTGGCGATGTCCCTGATGACTAGAACTTCACGTGCTCCGTCATCGAGTCCGATGCCTGCTTCGGCGGCCTTGCGCATGTCAAGGAAGTCGAACGTCACAAGATCTCCCCAGTGTTTGATCACACGTTGAAACGCACCTCGTTGTGTTCGCAAGTGCTTCATCTTCGCGCGTATGCACGATTCGCAATATGGATTGCGGTAGCGATGAGTACACAGATGTGCCAATGTCTTCGCTTCGGCTTTCAGTGTTCCGACTCTGGCCTTGCGGCTCGGCGCACCGTCGCCTTCCACATCAATGATCACCTCATCGTCACCATCCAATGGAATTTCACCCACTCCTTTTCCTTCGTCGTCGTCCGGAGGGCGTCCGGCCTCGGACTCTGGTACTTCTTCTATAGGAGGTTCTTGGGGTTCAGGATCAGGAGGTCGTTCGTGATCATCACCTTCTTCTTCTGCTTCAATCTCGCCCGGTGCAGCTTCAGCGGCAGCTGCGACGCTGACGTCAACATTGCCCGCTGTCAACGCACCCTTGAAGATTTCGGTGATAGCTTTGGCCTCCGGATCATCATGAACCAATGACTTGGAACTCCCGGCACGAACGTACGGGATGTCACCGTTCACGAACAGAGATATTCTCTTGCCCTGCGGGTTGATCATGAATGGTTCCCTTCCGGGAGGCCACACAAACCCGTAGTTGAAGTTCATACATCTCTTGCCTATGGAAAGCACCGACGGTGTGTCGTCCAACACATAAGCGTTGATCGGTTCCTCGAACGACTCAGTCTGGAAATTCGACACGAGATCGGTATCGGTGATTCCATTGGCTGTCTGAAATGATATGGGCTCTGGAGTCACGAGTGTTTCGAGACTGTGCTTCTCGATCTTCTTCTGAGATATGAGGTCATGACCACACCCAGTGTCCATGAGAAACTTGATCTTCTTCTTGAGGATGACTGGTTGAACCATGCATTTGAATAAGCCCTGATTGATGATCCGTTTGCTGTGTGCAGCATCGAGTTCGCGCTCAACGATGGAATCTTCACCGTCGTAGAACGAAACTTCTTCCACTCGAGACGTTCCTGGGATTCGTACGAATGAAACTCGATCTCCGCATTGATCATCATCGTCGTCAACCATGTCTCTCATGATCTGTGCCCTCAATCTCGCTTTGTGCTTGGCGAATTCCAAGCTCACGGCGCGATCCTCATCATTGATAAACGCTTCCATGTCGACGTACTTCACCTTCCGCTCTTTGTCTTTCTTCGATCGTCTAGGACACGAAGAAATGAACTTCACGTCGTTGGCAAATGTCACATTGCGCTTTATCACTTTTCGGGTCGACGTAGTCGTTCCCGAGGATTCGTCATCTGTTGAACAATCCGAATCAGCGTCGCTGTCAACGGATGGACAATCTGACTCCTCCTCATCTTGTCTTGAAGATCGCTTCCATATAGCCGGAGCTGATGGATTCCACCTTCGACACAATCTGATGGCGGGTGCCGCAGGGAGTGCCTTGGCCTTGGCATTCGGCTTCGCTGGAGCTGCCTTCGCTTCGGATTTAGCTTTAGCTTTTGCCTTTGGTTCCGGAGCTGGGGTAGCTGCTGCCTCATGCTTGAAAGGACAATTCTCTCTTGAGCACGAGCCTGTGTTCTTGAACGAGTAGCATATCCTGTTTCCTCCTCCTCCAGATGGACTTGGAGTTCTCGTCCTCGGCGTGAAGGGTCGCTCTGGAGTCTTCTTCGAGTGACTGAATGGACACTTATCGCCATTTCGACACCCTGCATCTGTGAAATGGAACTTGCAGCGGATTTGCTTCTTGCTTTTGTCACCTCTGTTGTCCGCTGACTCACTCCTCGTCTTCTTCTTGGGCTTTGGCTTGGTCTTCGCATGACTCTTCGCTTTGCTTTGAGGTAGTACAGGTGTTGCTTTATCCGGCTTGGTCGGCGAAGCCTTGACCTTTGCGGATGGAGCTGCGTTAGGCGTAGGTTTCTCGGGTACCTTGGCCGGTGCAGCAAGCAAATCCTTGCCCTCAAGCATCTGGCGCAAGCCAATTTGGGTCTGAGTGAGATTTGACTGTTCTCGTCTCCGCATGATAGTACGATCAATGATCTTCATCAGGTTGTCGTACGATCGGTCTTCATGATTGTAGGGCAAGTGTTCGTAATGCATGCCCAACTCCATCTTCATTGCGGGCGAGTCCTTGATCTTGCTGTACAAGCAATCACGGAGAGCTGTTTTGGATGGAATGTCCTCTGGTCTCATCCGTCCCAGAACTTCCAACCACGTCTGCTTGAACGTATGAAGCTTGTTGTCGCCTTGATACTGGAGCTTCACCAAATACTCAAGAGTGATGATCATGTCAAGACGATCATGCGTTCGAAAACTTTCATACATCATCGCAATGACTTGTCGCCCTTTGATGATCTTCACGTCAGGCCTGCTGATGTAATCGTTGGCCTTCCGGTTCACCTCAAGGTACAGGTCAGCTGATTTGTCACCACCGGCGCGTAGCATTGCAACCATGGCGATCCCCAATTTGACGTCTATGCTCTTGAACTTCTTGTGTCCTGAATCATTCAATGCTTCGACATCAGGGAATGGGTTGAACGCTGGTGCCAGCCATAACATCCAGTCCTCATGATGTGGGTCGGCTGATGCCCCTAAGACATTGGCCGTGCACACGGATCGCCAGTTGTTGAGATGAGTGAGAGTAGGCCATGGAGGAACGGTCACTTTGTCGGCTTCCCTCCTGGAAATTCTCACCTCTGTGACTTCAGGATCCGCATCTCCATCAGGATCGCGTGCATGCGAACCAGGATCCGATTCAGGTTTGCCTCCACCGCTTTTCTTCTTATCATCATCATCATCGTCAGGCGGATCTGGAGGGTCATACCCCGTGCCGGTTCCTTCATCATGCTCGTCCTCTCCGTTCTCGTCGCCAGCTTCATCACCGTCATCGTCTCCATGGTTTTCCTGAATCGTTTCAGCGAATAATCTCCACTCATCACGATCAGCTCTGAGACGTTGTTCGGCTTTCTGAGCCTTGAGTACTTCACTTCGCAGATCAGCAATCTTCTCTTCGTACTGTTCCGCGATCTCTTTCTCGATCTGACGCCTCCTTGCCTCATGGATAGAATCGTCATAGGCGACAGGGGGACCAACGAGGTCGTTGCCCTTCGTAGATGCGGTAACACCGTCGATGCCAACAGGTCTTGAGGAGCTGGCCGATGCTGTGGACTTCGATCCCAACATCCCGCGATCCCCCAAGAGTTCGCGTAGCTGTCGATCACGCACGGCTGCCGCATCACTTTTCCCATGAAATCCGCTTGGTATGCCGAACAAAGTGGCTGCACTAGGCGTGGAACGCGCAAGTGCTGGGCTGCTAATACCTGGCACGTAGTGCTCGGGCATTGCATCCGCCACGATTGGCATTGAACTGCGGCCAGTGAAGAAGTTTCCACCGGTGAATGGAATTCCATCCATCACAAGGTTCTTGTCCTTGTCCGATTCCGAGAATGCGAACTTCTCTTTGGCGACTGGACTAACTTGACTTGGGGACCGTATTTCAGGGGATCGTACCTCATCTCCTACGGAAAATGCAGGCATTACTTCCTTTCCTACGTGCTCCCAGCCAGACTCAGTAGTCCTCGAAGACATGGGCATGCTCGAAGGTCGCGTCGCTCCTCCTTGATTGGAGTTTCGCGCTGCCTCCAATTCGCTGCGTGTCCTCGCTTGAAGATCTTCTTGTGCTTTGAGCGTTTTCCTGAGTTCACTCAGCTCGTCGTGCAAGGTAGGCAATGATCGCCTTGCATGATCTTCATTCTGATGAAGTCGATCCTCTGCTTCTTGCATCCTCTTCACAGCCATTTTGCGGTACTCTTCCTCTTCACCAAGACGTTCGCGAAGCCGAAATCGTTCTTGTTCAATGGCTGCGCTGTTTCCAGCTAGCCCTTGGATCTCGTTCACAGCCCGCAACTCCTGGTTCTTGACCAAGTGGAATCGTTCCTGCATTGCTTGTAAGGCTTGTTCCGAACTTGCTGTGTTTGACCGGAGGACCAAGTTCTCTCTGGCGTGTTCATGAAGTTCATGAGTCAGACGCTCATACTCACGTGCCATAAGCTCACCATCGCCTTGCGCTCTTGCCTCCAACTGCACAAAGTTGGTGGCTGCCTCCGTGCGGAACACGTGTAGCTGTTGAGCTAACTCCTCGGCAACGGCATGTGCTTGACGTTGTTGAGCAGAGTTCTGTTCATCCATGCGAAACAAAGCTGTTTCATAGTCTCGCTTCATCTCCTGATTGACATTGTTGATGTGCCTCATGGCTAAGCATGCATGGTCACGTTGTCGTTCCAATTCTTCAATGCGAATTCCAGATCCTTCATCTTCTTGTTGCATCTCCTTGATCTTGTCCATCAGGGTCTGGACGATTCCTTCGTATTCTTGCACCTGACTGCGATAGTACATCTGCTGTGCAAGGTTCGATGCTTCGAACTGTTGCGAAATCGTCAGTTCCTGGTAGGCATTCGGACCATCAGCTATTGCAGGCGTGGCCACGGATGACGCATCACCACGCGCAGGAATCGTATCCAGAGTCATGTCCAGATCGTCAGCATCGCGTGGTTGATTGGTAACCATCCGATTCCAAGTCATGGACTTGTCACGCCCACGAGTAGCCGAAGTCCTCGATCGTGCTGAAGAGCTTCTCGAAGATGATGGTCTTGACTTCTTTTCCAAGGTCTTGACTCCTTTGTCCTTGGCCCTGGACGTAGTCCGAGGTGCCTGAAAACCAGACGCTTCGGCCCGTCGTTCTGAAGCCTTGCCCGTCCTCGAACCTGTGGATGTCGGACGCGAAGGCGTAGATGCTCTTGGTAGACTCTTTGCTTTCCCCTTGGGAACTGCCTTTGCAATGGCAAGCGCAGAAGATTGACCTTTGTCATCTTCCGTGGAGCTATCAACGGATTGCACCACTGTGTCATCAGCTGTTGACTCACCAACGGCTGGCGCTGCCACATCGGCACCGAAAGTCATTGTCGTATCTTGGCTTGATCCTGAGTTCATTGTGGTCGTAGTAGATCAAGTAGTCGTTGCTGTAGAAAGGCAGAGCCGCGTACGGCTGATAACCTGCGTGGGGGATTGATCTCGACTTGGTTGCTGCTCTCCCCACCAGAGCTGTAATGAATGTAGGTGTGGCTGGCTAGCACTCTCCACAGACTGGACCCTGTCTCTCCCTCTTACTTCCACACGTGCGATCCTATGCAGGCAGAACCGGCGGCCGTTCCTTTTGCACTCACTGCCGGCGGCGGTTCGTCTGTGCAACGGGATAGCTCTGATTGCTCAGGATAGAAGACACATATAGCACTTAGCTATGGGCATTGACTTGAGCCAAACGTTGCGTTGGCGGTCACATAGAAAGGTAAAGATGAGGGATGCGTAGCATGCCCCCTAGAGTCGAGGGACGCGTAGCGTGCCCCCTTCTCTTGCACTTTACACGGTCTTGCTCACAGCTCTTATAGTGACACCTTAGAACTTGACAAGGCATCGCAGTCCGTTCGCAATTCGAATCCTTCCTGAACTAGCTAGTAGAGACCATATCCATTTTCTAATCACCCCCAGCCCCCAAACCATAACAGCCGATACATGAACTCCCAACTCACCAAAAAATACCCAACCCAAGACCCACATGATGAAAACCATACTGTGGAAACATGCCCAACCTCAACCCCATACACCAAATACCCAACCCGAAATCCCTAACCTTAGAAAACGGAAAAGGTCTTCTTGGATAAATATCTATAAGAGGAATAAGGTTTAGGAATAGGGTAGGAATAAGAAGCAAAAAATAATACTATATTGTTGAAATGGTATTATTATTGGTTCAAAGCTCCCACCGGAGGGGCGGGTCTTGCAAAGGACAAACGGCACGCATGCGCATGGCACTGCAGACATCGACCACTGAACCAGAATTCTTGTGCATGTAGAATCCCCATTTAACCCGGCAAAGCATGGCAAGCGTCCGCAACCAACTCGACGCCTATGCAAGGGAAGCGATTGCGCTTGAAGCGACTGGAGGCCTAGACCCGGTACCCTGCAAGTGCTTGGATTCCAGGAAATGTTTATTTCGTGAGTTTAAGTGTGAGGTTGATTGTGAGCGAAAGTGTGAGCGAAAGTGTGAGCATGGATTTCTTTTTTTTTTGCACCTGCATGGTTTGGGTTCCTGCTGCATGCTTTGTGCGCGGAGCAGCTGTCTACACTACGACACTTCATCCCTATTGGCCGCCCGCGCCGTAGATGACGAGGTCCAGGCGGCGCCGGTCGTCGGAGCGGACGTTGGGTGCGGTTGTGTGCGCTAGCCACTGCTGGGGGACCACTTGTCCGTCCGGGCCGACGGCTTCCCGAGCCACACGCACCCATGCCCGCTCCACAATCTTGAAAGTGTGACCATGAATGGGCCACTCCCACTCTGGATCCCGCTCACACTCCCTCTCACACTCCCGCTCACACTTCCATTCACACTTCCGCTCACACTCCCGCTCACACATTCTTCCTGTAAAACACAGCAAAAAAGTGTCACACCCCGGATCACACTCCCTCTCACACTCCTGCTCACACTTCCGCTCACACTTCCGCTCACACTCCCACTCACACTCCCGCTCACAAGTTTTTGCTGCAAAACACAGCAGAAAGTGTGAGCGGGAGTGTGAGCAGAAGCGTGAGCATGAATGAGCCACTCACACCCCGGATCCCGCTCAGACTCCTTCTCACACACCCGCTCACACTTCCGCTCACACTCCCGCTCACACTCCCGCTCACACTCCAGCTCACACATTCTTGCTCTAAAACACAGCAGAAAGTGTGAGCGGGAGTGTGAGCGGAAGTGTGAGCATGAATGGGCGACTCACACGCCCGCCCACACCCCCGCTCACACTTCCGCTCACACTTCCGCTCACACTCCCGCTCACAGTTCCGCTCACACTCCCGCTCAAACTTTTTGCTGTGTTTTACAGCAAAAATGTGTGAGCGGGAGTGTGAGCGGGAGTGTGAGCGGAAGCGTGAGCGGGAGTGTGAGCGGGAGTGTGAGCGGAAGTGTGAGTGGGAGTGTGAGCGGAAGTGTGAGCGGAAGTGTGAGTGGGAGTGTGAGCGGAAGTGTGAGCATGAATGGGCCTCTCACACTCCCACTCACACTTCCTCTCACACTCCCGCTCACACTTCCGCTCGCACTCAGAATCCCCGCCCACACTCAGCCTCACACTTCCGCTCACACTCTCGCTCACACAAAACCCCACACAAATAATGTTTTCAGACCATCGCAAGGGTTGCAGGGACTGGGTCTCATAAGCCTAGGAGCCACAAAGCGACTGCGTGCGCTGGTAGTCCAGCGTCATGGTCCCTTGCCCAGGAGGGCTCCTCCGCCGGACGGGGCACAGGTTCGTCTTGAGGTTCTCCTCGGACAAGTTTTGGAAACCGTAGAAGCTCCCGTGCAACGTGCGGCCAGGAGCGATGTGCAATCTCATTCTCAGAAACAAAAACCACAGAAACTTGTGTGTCAAACTTAATACTAACTTGGGACTTAATCGTGTTCTAAGCCAAGTCCAGACTTGTCCTCCAACATTTGTCAGCTAAACTGCCAGTGCTCCCCATGCTCTCCCTCCGTTCCGTGCCAGCTCCTTCCCAATCTTCCATCTCATCAGCGTGTCCGGTGGTACAATTTCCTACTCGTGGTTTCCATCCCAAGTGTTGTCAGGGAGGTCGCAATGCTTTGCCCTCTTCGGAACGATGCCACCTACGTTCTTTTTTGCGATGAGCTTCGCAGCAGCATCCAGGTCAAGATCGTAAACCGGAGACCACCCCCGGTCCAGCATCTTCTGCAAATGATTCTTTGCATCAGCATCAGCAGCGCAAGCTGGCAAGCCCGGGCACTCTACCATGCAAAATGGATCAAAACCACTCCCTTTGCTTGCCAACTGCTCGACCGCTTCGCCGCAACAAACGACAATGTTTCCACCGAAGTAGCTGAAGAACTCCTTCGCAAGGTCTTGACTCATGCCCCACGTGTGATTCATGAGACGCAGCATGTCCTGCTCGGGCGCTTCGTTTACGATGATGATGTTGGTTATGTCTTTCAAGATCATGCCACAGTCTTGAAGCGGGAAAGGATACCCCAGCTCTGAAGTGATGAGCACCACACCTGCTTGTCCTGTCTCTTTGGTGAACATCACGAAGTATTGCAACGCTTGCTTCGCCTTCTGCTGGTCGTCAGGGCTCTCACCTGCCAACAATGCTAAGTTGGCTTCATCCACGAGGATGCATGTGTCATTCCCCTCCTCGCGGAATGTCTGTACTTGCAGCGGCAGGCACTACAAGCCCCGGATACGCGCCAACTGCAAGCGCACCATTTCCGGTTTTCATGAACCGAAATGGAGGATGTGGCGTCGGTCTTCCACCATGACTTTTGCCTGAGCTGCATAAGGGAATGTTCGAATGGGTACCTTGACATGGTGCACAAGTCACGGGCGAAACATCGAAAATTAAATAAAGCAAGCTCCTTTATCGAAAGCACGGTGGCGAATAACGTCTGGGCTTAGAAGGTGCTGCCACATGCGAAGAGCGCAAACTGCAGAAGGTGCTGCTGGGCGCCAGTCCTGCATCTGCCGCCAAGGTGCTCGAAACTGGCAGAATGCCAAGGCTGCGCATACTGCATAGACATAGCTGCTACTGCTACTGTAGCAAGCTTGCAGCAACCTCCCGGTTTCTTTCCAAACGTTTTCGTTCCCAACATTGGCTGCGTGGAAGACGAGGAGCGGTCAAGCAGGGAATGCATGCGAGGGGCACAGGGCCTGCACCGGTTGCGCCGATCAACGGCTGTTTCACCAATACAGCCGCATCGAGACGCTTTGAGCATGGAGAAGGAATGAGCGCTTGATTCTTTGCGAAGCCGGTCTTCATTTCCAAGCATGTTTTGGGACGCTCCAAGCCCAACAGCGATTGGTTCAAGCGCATCCGAGAAGAGGACGCGCGGCGAGACCGCCGTGCTGCTGGACGCCAACAACCAGGCTGGCCCTGGACCAAACCATCTCGGCGGGCTCTGCCAACTTCTTCATCGAGGCCAACACCGGGGCAGCGACGGGGAGCTTCTACGGTTTCAAGATGAAAAGTACAGCACTCTCGGCTTCTTCGTCGAGTCTGGCTCGAAGATGACAGCGGACAAGCAACGGCATTGCTGGAAACGAAAAGCGGTCAGAAGCTGCTACGCGGAACGTGGGTTGACATGCATGACAAGCCCGTCTCGTTCAATGCTCGGAAACATCACATGCTTGAGAAGCATCGCGGAAACATGTGGGCTCTTGCCGCAAACACGCCTCAAGCATACAAACATGCTCATGAATCTCACGTCCCTGAACTTTTGGAATTCGGCTTTCCCGTTCCGCCGCTCTAACAATTTTGCAGTATCGCGCATAATTGTGACAATATTGAGTCATTATAGCGTCATTATTGTGACAATATCGAGTCAAAAAAGAGTCAACATAGAATCTTTTTTTTTAAGGCTGCTTTTGAAGCGAAATTGGGCGATTTTTCAGCCTCGAACATGCAGCTGTTATTTCTCTCTGGATCGAAGAGGCTGCTTTCGAGCGAAATTAAGCGATTTTTCAGCCTCGAACACGCTTTTCTTTCCTCTCTGGATCGAAGAGGGTGCTCTAGAGTGAAAATGAGCGATTTTTCAGCCTCGAACATGCAGCTGTTTTTCGCTCTGAATCGAAGAGGCTGCTTTGGAGCGAAATTGAGCGATTTTCTCAGCCTGGATTGAAGAGGCTGCTTTGGAGCGAAATTGTGCGATTTTCAGCACGAACCTGCCTCTCTTTGGGGACGGTGTTCCAGCACTCCACTCTGTGATAGCTACAAGCCTTAGTTCGAGACATAGGTCAGAATTCGATATTTTGGAGCACTGTCGATTCGCGGGCCTACGGCCCGCAGCTCTGACGATCTTAGGGGCTCTAAAGTCTTTGCAAAACGGGCTTTAGAGGAACTGTAAGGGCGGGCCACTTGCCAGCAGCTGACGAGCACTCGCCAGCAGCTTACGAGCTACTTACGAGCACTCGCCAGCAGCTTACGAGCTACTTGCTGGGAACTTACGAGCACTCGCCAGCAGCTGACGAGCGACTTGCTGGCAACTTACGAGCACTCGCCAGCAGCTTACGAGCGACTTAAGAGCTGCAGCCCAGCAGCCTACGAGCAACTTAAGAGCTGCAGCCCAGCAGCTTACGAGCGACTTAAGAGCAGCTTCCAGATTCGGAGGTGCTACGTCTAGCATACCGCCCCTCTGGTCTCGATCCCTCGAGCACCTCCGAAGCGCCTCCGCGCCAACAGGCTCGCGCGCGCAAGCGCGCGTCGCTCCCTAGCAGCTCGCGAACCCTCCGCGTGCCCTCGAACTGCTTCCGATGCCGCACGCGCCGATTTTGCAAGCACTTTAGAGCCCCTAAGATCGCGAGCCCTACGGCCTCCAGCCCTCAAAATCGACAGACCCTCCGAGTATCGAATTCTACCCTATGTCTCGAAACTAGCCTCGTCGCTACTACAGAGTGGAGTGCTGGAACACCCTCCCCAGAGAGAGCGAAAAGGCGCTTTTCTTTACTTCCTCCGGGTACAAGCCAAAGGAATGACAAGAATGACAAGCTCCAGCCGGCTCGAAAAAAAAATAAATAAATAATTAATTAATTACAGCCTCGATGCCTGGAAGGTCGAAGTTCGTCAAGTTCACTTCGGAATTCGTGAAGTTCACTTCGAAGTTCACTTAATTAATCAATTATTGTTTTTCTCGGGCCGGCTGGAGCTTGTCATTCTTGTCATTCCTGTCACTTCGAGAAGTTAGGCGGTAAGGTTCTTCCGAAGCGATTTTGCTCCCGAAAAAGCATCCGAAGTGCAAGGTCGGAAATACCGACGTTGCAAGGTCTGAGATCCGACCTTGCTCAACGGGCAGAACAAGTGCCGAAAAAAACCGAGTCCGCCGCCGTCTATCCTACTCTACTCTACCCTATAGTGGGGCACGTCGAGCCGCGGGTCCGGCGATGATCCCGCATACTGCCGGGGAGCGGGCTTACGACAGCGGAGGACGGTCCCAGCGAGTGGAGGTGGTGCCTGACTGTTCAAGGCTCAATTGGCGGGTCATCAGTAACCACCAGCCACCGATGAAGCTCGCGCCGGTCCGTGAGGCACCGGGGAGGCGTCCAAGGAATGGGGCGCCTCCGAAGCCTCACCGCCCCCGCCAGGCCTGTGCGCCTGGGCGGGATACCCTCTCAGTCCCCTCCAAGGAGGGCTGTCGGGGGACGGAATGCTGCCCGTTTTTTGCAGCATCTGTCGCCCCCAGTCGGGGCGTGTGGGGAACGAAACTATGCCCTTTTTTTTTCCAGCATTTTCGACAAAAAAAAAAGCAAGGTCGGTATTCCGACTTTGCTCCCAATCAACTCATCAGATTTGATGAATGCTGACAGTGCCACATGACAGTGCCTCGTAAGCTCGCTACTTATCGATCAAAAACAGCTTGTTTAGACTCCATCGGATCCGACGAAGTCTGAACAAGCCTTGCTCCCAACACTCACATTTGGCCCATTTTTTCATCAAAAACTGGGCCACTGCCACAACTCACCAGATTTGGTGAATGATGGCACCCCCGCAACTCATCAGATTTGATGAATGCTGGCACCGCCACAAAGCCGCGCTCAATTTCATCAAAAACGGGCCTTGTTCAGCTTTCCCTGAATTCAGGGAAGCCTGAACAAGCCTCATAGGACGCTCAAAAGCTCCGAATTGGTGGCCCGGGAGCAGCCCATGTACAGATGCTTGAGCGTGAAATGCGGGCTCTCCACATCGTAGAGTCGTAGAGCCAAACCCGCCCTCTCAGGGTCATGAACCGAAGCACACGTAATCGTTATCGTGCTGCAAAGCCTGGTGTGCTTCAGCAGCTCCGGGCCCGCGAAGCACTGCCCGCTCCCAGGCGCACAACGTCCCCCTCCACGGCTTCCACGGCCAGGAGGAAGGTGCCCTTCTGCACCTTGCCGCCGGCCCCGATCAATCGCAGCCCCGGCCAGACCCGCATAGTCTGCGGCGCATTCGTCGGCACGCCCGCGAGCCTCGTACTGCACCACCAGGGCATCGGCGGGGCGCGAGCCTGCGGTTCTCCCGCTCGTTGATCTGCAGCCGCTTCGCATGAAAGATGACGAGGCTCACGTCGGGCTCCCCCCGCCTCGGGAAGCGCCGCCGGGCCTGCCGCACCGCTTCGGGCAGCGGCACCTGCGCCGGCTCGTCGACTCTCAGCCAAGTCAAGAACTCGAAGATCCGGAAGATCCGCTCGTCGAAGCGCCAGCGCTCCGAGAGCTCGTGGCACCAGCCCCCCGCCAGATCGTGCAACAGCTGGCTCCTTGCAGACCTCCGCCCCGGCGAAGCTATCCAGCACAGCGGGCAGCTGCCTGAAGTCCCGGAGCAGCAAGAGGCGAATCTTCTTGTTCATGCTCAAACAAGCTATGTCAGCCCACAGGGGAGTATCCAACTGAGTGAGTTCTTCGATGACCAGCCAGGTGGCGCTGCAGTGGCCGTTGCGCACATTCTGCCGCACCCAGTGGTCTGCCGTCTGAGCCCCCAGGCCCACGTTCTGCACGGCCGCATGGGTTTTGGTGATGATGTGCACCGTTTCCCCTTCCTCCCGCAAGGCTTCGACGATCCTCTTGGCCAGGTGGGTCTTGCCGGTTCTACTACTTTAGTTGTGCTGGCTAGGCGTGTATCCCGAAGGGATTAAACTCGACTAAGCGAAAGCTTTTTCATGGAGTGCCGTATGCCCACAAGGTCCGGGCAGCAAGTCAAGCAAGCACTACGAGGTTGATGGGTGGTCCAACCGCACCATCAACGAGAACGTAAAGCGATGCATATGCGTAGCGGACAAGCGAACAAAAGCAAGCAAAGAAGTAGCAACGCAACGACAAAGAAAGCATTTGCATCTGTGTGTGGCTTGTAGAGCATGCAAGAGAAGCTGCAGCGTTTTTGCAGTTGTATATGCAAGCTGGGCAATGAAGGCCCAGAGACCAGCCCGATGATAGCAGCATACCTAAACGTAAGGACAGAAGGCCTGGGGGCGCAACACAACTCGGGATTTTCGGGCTGGTGTGAAACGCACGGTGAAGCACTGCACTCTAGATACGGCTGCCCCGAAGCCGAAACTTTTGACTTTCTTGTTACGGGGATCTTGAAACGTTCTTGTGACCAATGCCGGTGAGACCGAAAAGTGTGAAATGGGCGGGAGGGTGAGGATTTCGAAGAAAGATGCCTAGCCAGCACAACTGAGCCAAATGTTCGCACGAACATAAAGTAGTAAAACAGATGTGAACAAGTGCACTAACCGTTCTACTACTTTAGTTGTGCTGGCTAGGCGTGTATCCCGAAGGGATTAAACTCGACTAAGCGAAAGCTTTTTCATGGAGTGCCGTATGCCCACAAGGTCCGGGCAGCAAGTCAAGCAAGCACTACGAGGTTGATGGGTGGTCCAACCGCACCAATCTTTAATTTACTCAGTTGTTCTTCCGATTGAGCAGAAACGGCAGCGCTAAAATAAAATGATTCGTGAATCTATTTGCAGCGAACCGATATACATATATGTATTGCATAAATTCCTTCAGGAAGCCACACTCGCACTGTCTTCATTTTCACTGGTGACATCGGGCAACACTCCAGTACCGACATGCTCAACCGCGGCTGCGATTGAGACATGTCGTATGTGCAAGCGAGGTTGGGCATCGGGGACTCAGCAGTCCACACGCACACAAGCTACGGCAGGCATAGTCACCCCTCAAGGGACTAGACAGTCCAGATGCACACGGTGGAGCATTGCTGTGGAGACACAGCCTGAGAGGCCCAAGGCAAGAGGAAACAAGCAAGGGCAGATTCTCAAGTCGACAAGCTGGAGACAACCAGCGGCCCAAGAAGCAGTGTAACAAGGGTTTGCGTCATTATCACTGGGCGGGCGGGCGGGACAAAAATTTCTGCCCATGCCCATGTTGCATGCTGATTTCACTTGCTCCCTTGAGCATGTCCTCGCGGCGGTGTACACAAGTAATCACATGCTCGGCTGCACACAAGAAGTGTTCAAAGCTCTTGCTACCCAGCAACCTCGCTAAGAAAACACCCCGAATTTATGTGAGGTTGGTGGGCACTCCATGCGAGCGAATTTGCCACGGAAGCTGAACAGACGAAGGTGACACACTGATCATTGGCCGCGGTAGCCAAAGATCCTGCAGCGTAGCTGAAATGCGCTCATGCTGCAAGCAATCTTGAGGCAATGGATGCTCTTGTGGTCTAGACAGAGCATCTGCTTTGTCATTGGCTTCACCCGGTATGTGCGATACATCGGGGGTGACTCTGTGCACTGCTGCAAGAAGTGAGATCCGCTCCAAGAAAAAGCACAAAGGCTGACTGGTTGTCAAGGAGTCGTTAACACCGGATTCAGCACCCGTGTTATCAGAGAGAGCTCTGAGAGTGATTGGGATGCAACTGCATGGAAGCAAGGCAGATGCCGCCAATATCAGCGCTGCCTGTGCGAGAGCTTCATAACACGAAATCTCCCTTGCCATATCAGCTTGAACCCCAATGCCCAAAGCTAAGAAATCAGCGTGAGCAAAGGTTTGTTGAAACCAGCGATGACCTAAAGAGGGATGGCGCACGTAGCCACCTATGCAGCAATGAGAGCTTTTGGCACTGGCATCCGCACGTGCATCAAATAGAGGGCTGGCAGGCTGCCGCATCGAGCGGAGTGGTGACATACGCAACAGCCAACGCTCGAAGATGCCAAGAATGCGCAGCGAGTTTAAGCTCAATTTCCGCTTCTTGCTGTTCTGACTAGAAACCCGAAGCCAGAGCCTACGATCAGATACCCGAACTTTCTCAAGATCCTGAAGAGAGTGCAAGTCTTGGTGACGTGCCGAAAGCAATTTGGAGCCGAGCGGTATACCCGTACCTGGCGGCGTCACTGTGAAATGCAGATCGGGCGACAAGTATCTAGCAATTTCACGCCAGCGCTCTGGCGGAATGCTGTAGTTCGTAGCAGCTGGGCTGTAGAGATCGTGATAGAAAGTATGCAGCATGCTCTTCATGACCGGAAAAAGGCTTGTAGCCCACAGTGCTAAGCCAATAAAGCGTTCCAAGTCCTTTTTGGTCAAGCGAGGGTTTTTACGCAAATCCTGCACCATGCCCAGCAGTTTTAAGCGCTTGGATTCTTTAAGCAACACGATACCGGCAGAGTACTGAAAATCCCAGCCTATCCAAGTGACCCGAACGGATATCTGAAGTTTGTGCCAGGAAAGAGGCACACCCATGATCTGCATGAACATGCAAATCATGGCACTCGTTGCTGGAAGAATGGACATCTCCTGAGAAAAGAGATAATCATCTACAAATAGATGGCCTGTGTGGGCTATGTAGATGAGAATATGAAGAATGCGAAGGATGCAGGAGCCGAGTCGCCCCCACCAGTGCTGGGCAAACGTAGCTCCAAACGGGCATGTTCGATAGAAGTAGAGGGCGTTTGACCCGTCTGGTTCCTCACATGTGAACCCAAGCAAGCCTTGTTCAGCATCCTTGACAACGCAGCGCTTATGAGCGCTTTTGATATCTATCGAGAGTGCACCTTGAATCTTCGAGCACTCACGCAAGGGATAGGAATGCAAGACGTCTCGAGCTGAAGGCATGTGCTTCTTCTCAGGCACGGTGCAATTTGCGTTTGTGCCACAAACCGAATTGTCAAGACAAAGCCTTTCTGATCTACTACCGGGAGCCCTAAACAACCGAAAGTTTGCCAAGCGCAACCCCTAGGGGCCAGCGTCTCTGGGCATCGGCCAACGACCCGTTGAATTTGAAGCAAAAACCTTGATCGAGTTCCTCCTGAAGCAGCCTGCGAGTAACAGAAGGTTCCACCGTAGCAGAGCGCCAATTCTGCAAATGAATCGAAAGAGGTATATCATCTAAAGATTCGCGAGTGTTGGGCCAAAAACTATGTGAAGGCGGGATGTCCGACTGGAAGCCTGTTGGCACGCCTGTTTTTAAGGCTGGGAACAATGTTGTATCAGCGTCAAGGCATACTTGAGCAACAGCTTCCAAGGCATTCAAACAGAGAGGCTGATGTTCCCTCTGTAACCAAGCATCGGCCGGAGCCGAGACGCCCAATGCCGAGAAAAACCCTGCCCTAACCGAAGCAACCTCTGAAGCTGAGAAAAGCGGGTCTTTGCTGGGCTCATAGCGACGCTGAAGCAGGCGGGAGGGACCGTTCATAGACGCAGTGGCCTTAAGCAGGAAAGAGCGCAGGTTACGCAACAGATCTGGCGTGCGGGGAGCACTCCAGTCGGCGTGCGAATGACGACCTGCCCCATCATGAACTGCATATGGTAGTTGATCCATGGGCTTACGTGGCACCAGTATGAGGGGCGCCGGCAATGTCAATGCAGGGCCTGGTTTGTCCAGGAGAACTTGAATCTGAGCCGCAAAAGTGGTTGCAAGCGCGTCTGGATACTGAGCTGTAAGCCTGCTTCGGAACACGCCAGAGCTGTCCATACCGCGCATGACTTGATGTGAATCTCGCCCATGCTCGCAAACACAACCCATGTTTCGTAATGGCGCATAGCTGGAAGCAAACAACCAGGATTTTGCCCAAGGCAGGCCATAGCCGCACGCAGCCACCCAGACCAGAGAGGCTGAGCATTCGTGAATCCAAGACTGTAGGCAACTTTCATCCCAGGACATCGCTCCTGGAGGTTGTTCAACATGACCGTGCCCACCTGCTGAATAGACTATGGACACACACTTGCAGCAGCGAGACAGAATTTCATGGCTTTCCTGAAGCTTAGCGAGATCCGAAGGACCCAGGCCGGGTACTCCATCCAAGTATTCCGGCGTGCGAAGCGGAAAAGGTGGCCCACCTGAAAGCTTAAGCCGCGAGTAATGCGAGCAACTTGGAGCCGCCGCGCAGTATCCCACAGCGCCTGAACCGCAAATGAACAGAAGCTGTTCATAGAAATCATCTTGGAGCAAGTCAAAAGCTGGGTCCAAAAGGATATCAATCGAAAGCGTAGCGAGGCCACACGCCTCCACAGCACAGGACAGTGGTCTGTGCACACCCGAGCATAAGTCGAGGAAAAAACGCTGAGGGATGTTCGCTAGAGCATCCAGTGCATGCGAAAAGCTACTTGGGGGCGGGACAGGCGGAGGGGGCCTTAGGGAGTGGTGTCTAAACCCGAAAGCTGAAGGTTGACCCCAATTCACAGTAGACCCTGAATCTGCTGGTGGTGGCTCGGCCCGCTGCAACATCAGGGGGCGCTCAGAAAGCACCTGGGGCGAGGATTCGAGAATAGGGAAATTGAGCGGGCCAAGCAGAGCATTATCACAGTTTGCCATAGTGAAGGCGGTCAGGACCCATCGTTCACCACAAAAGGGTTCTGTCATATGCCAAGAATGTGCCGGAAACTTGATGGGGTTTTCTTTCGTGCTAATGATCTTGCCTTTAAGCGAGGTGTTAAGCATTGGTATGAAGCGCGAGTGGTCGCCTGATTCATCCTCAAGCCAAAGCGAACCTCCAGAGAAGGGACCCAAGCTAACCGAAAGATTGAAAGACCCCGGCACGTTAGCTGTATCTCTGTGAGCAGAAGTGACAACATTCTTAGCCACGCACAGCGTATTCCAGGAATCAGCTGGGAACTGTAAGCGCAGAAAATCATTGAGAGCTTTGCAAACAGACGGCAGAGCCCGAGACACACGAGTGAGTGCCGAGCGATCGCTGACCTGGCAACCAAAGTTCCAGTAGCCTGATGATACAGAATTTGCCGAAACGACCTGGCGAGACTGCGAGCCTGGCGGTGGCCAAGAAGCTGACTGAAGTAGCGCTAGGCATGAAGCGTAATCATGAACATGTACTGCAGAAGCTGAGGCTACCGAGGTGGTCGAAACTTGCGAAGCACTGCTGGGTGTACTGTGAAGCGAAGCTGCCAGCTGATGCATGCCCGCAAGCTGCGGAGCATTGGGAGCAACATGCTCCGACGCCATGCCCAACCCGGGCAATACGCCAGGAAAAGATTCCCTGCTAGAAGCACCTCCGAACACCGGAGCACAAGCGGTGAGGCATGATGATGGAAGCAAAGCTGAGTGCTGTGGTGCCAAAATGGCTGGTGAAAGCTGGCCCCTGCACGGGGAAGCAAAAGCAGGCCGAGAATTCGCAGAATTGGCTGAGGGGTGCCGCGGGCCCTGGCTAGAAGACTGAAAAACACTAGATGTACCTGAATTCGAGTCTGCCAAGTATGATGAACAACGTTGCGATTGAACTGAAGCGGCCGGTCCTAAGGAGCCAGCCGGCCCGGAGGCCGGTGAAACTAGCAGATTTGCGGATTGTCAGTGTGAAGTCGAAGCGTGATTTAGAGCATTGTGGGCCTTGCTCATACAAGCGGAGCCATCGCCCTTCGGGTACGCACAGTTGTGCAAGAATGCACAGCTCGCACCCCTACTGCATTTCCCAGATTGCCACTGCATGCACAATTGTTTGGTCTCGCCATTGACCTGAACGTGCTTCACCCAGGCACCTGCGCCCCCTTTGCCTGAGGGTTTGCCTTTGACACCCTTATATATCTTTACCGAAGCCTTTGCCTTTACCGTCAAGGCTATGGCCCTTCCAATGCTCCGACATGAAGCGACCAAGCCCCTTGCCCTTGATGCCTTTCTCATTGGAACGCGGGGGCGGAGGGGGCCGAGCCCTTGCCTGAAGCAAATTTGACATGTCACCCCTGATTTCGGTATACTCGAAGATAGCGTCGTTCAATTGCCAATCCTTTTCAAGAACAAGAGCATAAATCCCCTGCCACAATTTGCAGTCAGCTTGTTGGGCCTCTAGAATCGTAGGAGCTCGCAACCCTGATGAAGCTTCGTGGCGCTGAGACAGAAGAGACATGAACTTGCTGCTATAAGCTTTGAGGCGAGCCAGGTGACAAGAGCCTACCATGGCCAGTGCGACGTCGTGAATTGCTAAGATCCTCTGCACGGCACTGACCCCCATGAAGCTATCGCCCACCTCCAGCGTGGGAGGCTCATCAAGAAGCAAACTGGAAATGCCGAGAGCTTCCAAACGCGGTTGTTTTGTGGGCCTGCTCAACTGGAGCTCGGCCGCTTTCTCTTCAGACATGCGATGCTTCCAGGGGATCCACTTGTAGTCTTTCTTACTTTCTTGATGAGCAGCTAGAGATACCAAGCGAAGCGAAGGCATTGTGCATGGGGACAAAATCTCGCTCGTGTATGCAGAAAGAAAGGCTTTCTTGTACTCTGTAAGCTTCAAAGCTGTGATTTTTGGCGCGAAGGTTTCTACCCAAGAGCTAGTCTCCGAAGCGGATGTTGGGCCTGCAGGTGGGGCGGAAGCCGCACTGCTCGACAACCCAGCCCACGCTGCACGAACTTGCGCAATCTGAAGACGGGAAAGCTCTGAAGAACCAAATATGTCTGGAATGACCTTCTCAAGATCAGCTGGGGAATCCGCCGCATGGCGGAAGGTGGACAAAGTCCACCCCGCATCGGTTGCCACCTTGATGAGAGCTTCCGAGAGGCCTTCAGCTTTAAGAATATCGCTCAGGGACATGGCGCACGAACCCCCGTAGGCTAAGAAAGCATGCGGCACTGAGGGAACCCGAGCCGAGACTACAGGGACGCGCGTAGAGGCCTAGGCCGACAGCTTGACGCAAGTACGCATATTCAGCAGCTTACGGCCAGTTCGGGTACCAGCCAGCTATGCGACCCAAGCCCAGGATAAGGGAAACGCACAAATGCAGCCCAAAATGCTTTATGAAGCAAGGAAAGGCAAGCAACAATGCGCATATTCATCGGCTTAACAGGAAGCCCGGCAGCCAAAGGCTGAGCCTAAGAAAGCAGCACAACCAGTGAAGCCGCATCGCTTCGAACCCCCGAGGGAGCAACCCGGTGTAACCTGCACCCATATGACATTTTTGCGACTGCTCACGTTCAAGGCAGCCAACGCTACTGGTACAGCGGAATTCTGAAACGGTGCCAAAAGTAATCTGATGTCTGCAAGAGCTGCTGCCACGACCAGCTGGAGAGATATTGAAGCACACGCGCTGATTCCCGTACCGATTGAACCAGATAAAACCAGTCTGCAAAATAAAAGCGAACAAATCTGGATGTGTAGGGAAGCCGCACCAGCCTGAGAAGCTGAGCCCGACGATCAGCGATTGTTTCCTGCAGTTCCATGCGATTGCAGAGCTAACCTGAGCGTCCCGAGGCAGCAACGTGTTTGAGCCAAACGAACTACTCCGTAACAAGTGTGCAGCACAAAGGACTGACGCAGACGCAAACAAAGACGCAAACAGAGAAAACTGTCTAGTTGTTTTAGCACCTGCGCAAAATGCGAGTCACTGCTGAAGCTGGCTATATGCAATGCAGCAGGCCCTACGCTTGCAAAGCTGAAGCTGAGGATTGAAATCCGAAGAGATGCGAATGTGATCAGCCGGAAGCGAAACGCCACATGCTGGCCTGACAAATGCACCATCATAAGGAATACCTGACCTTTCGATGCAGAAGCACGAACCAAGACATGCTGGATGTTCGTCAGTGAGCCGAAGAGAAACTCCTCCGCGGGCCCAAGCGATGGCCCTTCATCCTCTGAGCTATCACCCGACTCCTCGTCGGAAGACTGGATATCACGTAATTGAAAAGCCGGCACGTGCTGCAGCTGCTCCTGAGAGAAATTCTCCTTGGAGGGAAGATCTACAAAAGGAAGTCTGTTGCCAGAGCGAAGCGAGAAATGCCGAAAATAACGCCAGCTGCAGGGCCCAACCTCTTTGGAGTAGTTTTCCAACTGGACCTCCGGTTCATCCATGGGAGATTGAGCTCCCCTATGTAAGGGGGTCATGAAGCGAGCACCAGCTCGAACTGCATGCTGGATTTTCATCCGTGCCCTGAGCGAGGGGACAACATCGTCCCTGCTATAAAGTTGGCTCGAAGAAAGCCGATGATGGCCTTGGCAGGACTTCTCAAGCTGGGATATCTCCGGGTGCTGGCCAGACCATGACAGCATTGTAGTTTTTAGAGAGTGTATTGTATAATTCAGCACTGGTGAAGTTACTGAAGAAGGCCTGCTACTTTTCCAGGGTAGAGTTATCACGTGACGCAAATGGCGAAGCGCCGCAGCGTAGCTCATCGGCTGCAATGGTAAAAGAATATTGCCTGAACTGTCCAACGAAAGCAAGAGGCTTGAGGGCAAAGGAATCCCAGGATGATGGGTAAGATGCTGATGTACTGCATTGTCCAACGCCTGCAAAAAACGATGGCACCACGAGTGATTGCCGTGACTCAAGAATCCATGGCACAGCAACCCGAATGGTTGTCCAAAACTGGTGGTCTTCGTTTGGAAACAGCTCCCACGCAATGATTGCCCATCGTAAGCCAAGGAAGTAAAGTGGACCCTCTGGCCGTCCATAAATCTCAGGGATGCCCAAATGAGCACCAGGAAGGATCCCAGCAACAGGATCTCGGGATCCGAGGCCTCTCGAGAGAGAATCCGTCTTTCAATTTGGATGACCACATAGAGTGATAGTGGAACTGCTTCCTTCCTCTCGCGAGGGAGCTTGCTCTTTAAAAAACTGGTGATAATCTGCGAATGGCTCACTGAGAGACATGCCACTTCAAGCATTTTGTAAACCCAGCGAACAGCTTTAATCGCAGTAGGAGAGTGAGATCAGAGCCACGAGCCAAACTCATCACAACCAATACATCAGAATTTGAAATGAAGTGAGAGATTCCAGTGGAATCTGCATATCACGCAAAGTGGCCAGGAATTGCTTGAACGCAGAGCAGTAACGAAGCACTGTCGATGCCACGCAAAGGGAGAGCAACCGAGGCAAGTGATCTTGCTGGCTCCCTGCAAGGCCCTGGCCTATGACACTCAGAGACCCCAGCGACAAGATGATTGTTAAGAAGGCTTGCCTAGCAAGTGGAGACTGCGAAGCATTCACACTGATGCCAGCTTGGGAGCGTTGCTTATCGGCAGGGGCAGGGCCTAGCCTAGAACCCGAAAACTTAAAAGCGGCAGCGGCTTTCTGAAGATAAGAGGAAGCCAAACCTAAACCCAAGGGAACCCCAAGTGAGGACCCGAGCTGGTTGTTCAAGGCCCCCGACTTGTCGGAGGCTCGGGAAGTTCCAGGCCTTTGGCGGGCAAGGGCGGGGCTGAAGTTCTAGGCTGGGGTGTTAAGGCCGGCAAGGCGGCACTGGAAGCAGGCAATTTCGGGAATGTATGCTTGGAAATGCAAGCGGGATCGGCAGGGCGCTTCATGCTTACAATCCTGCCGTCTCAAGAGCTGCCACTCTAGCACGCAAACTATTGATCTCGTCCCTGGATTCTTCAAGCGCCCGCAAAAGCAACAAGCTGCAGCGATTAAGGCGGGTGATTTCACGCTCACAGCGGCTCACACGTAACAAAGCACGCTCTACCCTTGCAAGGCGCCTGCCAAACTCGTTCAGCCACCGACCATGTGAAAAACGCAGAGCAAGTCTCTTTTCACTCCACGCTTGAGCCAAACACCGAAGTGTTCAGTAAGGTCTCTTGCGGAGTCTCGCGCAGCAAATTCCGTGTCAACTTTGCTAAACAAAGGAGGAATGACATGCAACTGTCCTAACGCTTCTCAGGACTTCTGTACTTTTTCAAACAGCAGTGCACAGCCACTCTGTCCCTTGGCCTGTTCCCACCGGCACGAGCGAAGCGAGGGTCGGCGGAAAACAGCAACAGTGCAGTCAGAGCAACACGCACTTCTTCAAGGATGCCCAAAAGCATCAAGGGCACGCTAAAAGGAGCAAACTTTTTCACATGATTAGATTGTTGGTCCTCGGCGTGCGATCGCAACCGGCCGGCTTTGAGTCGCAATGACTCTGGCTCCGCATGTCTTGAAGCTGGAGCCTGGTCTGGGTTTCCAAACCATTGCCACAGTAGTCTTCTGGTTCTAGCAGCTGCTCTGCGCTGGAGTGAGGAAGATAGAAAAAAAAAAGAAGGGAAAGAGAGAGAGAGAGAAAAACGGAAAACAGGAACACGGGAAAGATGTTCAGTCACTAAGCCCGTCCGGTCTTACTGGTCCATAGCCTTTGCGGTCCTGCCGCAGCGCCGTGCGGCTGCTCTAGGAGCCCTCCGGGGGGGAAGTCTCGTGACGAAGCCAAGACGCGTGACTACATCCAAGTCTGGCCAAGCCGCCGAGCAAAGAAAATGTAGAAGAAGCAGCCAGAAAGCGAAGCCAAGAAGCATTGCCACAGCACATCTGCTGCTGGCGAGGACTGTAAACCTGCTTGCGCTACTGTACATTCGTTGGACTTCTAGCATTACGTTGCATGCAGATATTCCAAACAGCCGGTGCGGAGCCGGCTCCAGCCAGCGGCGCAACACTGGAGGAGGCAGTGTTGAAGGGACACAGGGAACTCCGCTGCTGCACTGCGGTGTGCCGCACCTCCACAGCGAAGACATATGACATCCATCAGTGTACTGTACCAGACTGAAGGAAATCTACATCGGCCTCTTAGTGTTTGCGGGTGGCCAGACAAGTTCGATGGATGCGTGCATCATTCATACTTCCGGGCAATGACGTTTACGGAGGTGCCCTGCCAGTTTGAACTCCAAGCGGAGGGGCGATGACGATTTGGGAGCCCCTGTGATGTCGGGAGGAATGCGCCCTTAGGCATGACCCCGTATGTAACGGGTGCTGCTACTCACTCACTTTTCAAAATGCATTTTCATGTTTCTGCTTCTATTCATTCGTTTTTGACCCTCTCAAACGATTTTGTGAGGCATCTGATTTTGTGTCGAAGAAGGCTCTTCACGTTCTTTATGTTGATTTTCGCAAACGCGGGAAGTTTGCCAAAGGGAGGGGGTTCGAGGGGCAACCGCTTCCATTTTTCAGGTCTTGGATTCTTTTTATTTGCGTTTTTAGTGATTTCGTGGCATTTATTTCCTTGCTTTTGAACCCTATTCTTTTTGTTTTTTTTTCGCTTTGTAGTTTACGGTTTAGGCGGCTTCAAAGACGCGGAGAGTTTGCAATTTGCAAAAAAGCGGGGGGTTGGAAGGGGGGGGCGCAGCCCTTCCCCCGTTGAGCTTTCTGAGCGGACCCGCTGAACGATTTAGTGCGGCCTTTGTGTGTCTCTCATTTTCATGTTTCTGCTTGTTTTTTCGCCTTTAATACCCCTTAAGCGATTTCGTGTGCGTTTCCTTTCGAAGAAGGTCCTCCTTCAGGTCTCTTCCTCAGCCTCCTTTAAGCTTTTCTTCAAACCAAGCCTAGGGCCCCAGGGTCAAACCTGGGTGCTTTAAACTTGGGTTCCAAACCTGGGTTAGAACGTGGGTTTCAAACCTGGGTTCAAAGTTGGGTTATAACCTGGGTTTAAACCTGGGTTATAAACCCGGGTTCCAAATCTGGGTTAGAACCTGGGTTTCAGAACCTGGGTTTGGAACCTGGGTTTAACCTGGGTTTTAATCTGGGTTAAACCTGGGTTCATTAAACCCGGGTTCCAAACCTGGGTTAGAACCTGGGTTTCAAACCCGGGTTCAAACCTGGGTTATAACCTGGTTTAAACCTGGGTTTAACCCGAAATTGAACCCAGGTTCGAACCCAGATTTCCAGGTTCCAACCCAGGTTCAAACCCAGGTTAAACCCAGGTTTGAAATCGTTTTTTGAGCTCCTCAATCGATTTTGTGTGGCATCTGATTTTGTGTTGAAGGAGGCGTCTGTTCACGTTCTTTTTGTTAATTTTCGCTTTTTGTTGTTTGGGGTTGAAGGTTCACGGTTTAGGCGTCACAGGCGCGGGGAGTTTTACAAAAAGGGAGGGGGTTCGAGGGGCGTAGCCCCTTCCATTTTCAGGTCTTCGATTCTTTTTATTTGCGTTTTAAGCCCCCGAAAACGATTTCGTGGCATTTATTTTCTTGCTTTTGAACCTTATTCTTTTTGTTAATTTTTTCGCTTTGCACGGTTTGGGTTTGCAGTTGAAGGTTTACGGTTTAGACGGCTTCAAAGGCGCGGAGAGTTTGCAATTTGCAAAAAAGCGGGGGGTTGGAAGGGGGGGGCGCAGCCCCGCCCATTGAGCTTTTCTGAGCGGACCCCGCTGAACGATTTTGTGCAGCCTTTGTGTGTCTCTGAATTTTCATGTTTCTGCTTGTTTTATTCGCCTTTAACACCCCTTAAGCGATTTCGTGTGGGCGTTTCCTTTCGAAGAAGGTCCTCCTTCAGGTCTCTTCCTCAGCCTCCTTTAAGCTTTTCTTCAAACCAACCCTAGGGTTAAACCTGGGTGCTTTAAACTTGGGTTCCAAACCTGGGTTAGAACCTGGGTTTCAAACCTGGGTTCAAAGCTGGGTTATAACCTGGGTTTAAACCTGGGCTTTAAACCCGGGTTCCAAATCTGGGTTAGAACCTGGGTTTCAAACCTGGGTTTGGAACCTGGGTTTAACCTGGGTTTTAACCTGGGTTAAACCTGGGTTCATTAAACCCGGGTTCCAAACCTGGGTTAGAACCTGCGTTTCAAACCCGGGTTCAAACCTGGGTTATAACCTGGGTTAAAACCTGGGTTAAACCCGGGGTTGAACCCAGGTTCGAACCCAGGTTTAACCCAGGTTCAAACCCAGGTTCAAACCCAGGGTAAACCCAGGTTTCAAACCTGGGTTCCCTGGGTTGTTGTTGTTGTTCTCTTCCCCCCCGAAAAGAGGGAACGCAGGTTCAAACCAAGGTTCAAACCTGGGTTAAACCCCGGGGGGGATTGCAAAGACTTTCGAGCCCCTAAGATCGTCAGAGCTGCGGGCCGTAGGCCCGCGAATCGACAGTGCTCCAAAGTATCGAATTCTGACCTATGTCTCGAACTAAGGCTTGTAGCTATCACAGAGTGGAGTGCTGGAACACCCTCCCCAGAGAGAGAGCGAAAAGCGGGTCGGCTCGCCTGGAGTGCTATCCACGACAGCATGCGCGCGGGCCCTGCCGGCCCTGGAGCCGCCCGCGCAGGATCACTACGCGACGGGCTCCCACAGCCTCCATTACCACTATAGAGACGGTGCTGCCCTCGCCATTGCCGAACGCCGCAACCGCGCTGCTTACCCTTAGCTCCGCCGGCGAGGGCCGCAAAGGCTGTGCGTGCTCGCGTGCGAGATGGGGGGCGCTGGAATGACGAATCGCTCCTCCTCAGCTCGTGGGCCCTGCAAGCCCCCCCAGCTAGGGCCGGTGCAGGCGTTGCATTGGTGGAAGCCTTTCAAGCGTGGCTGCGCAAAATGCGCTTGCTGCTGCCACTCTGCTCGGGTTACCGCCCATCAACGCCCCTATGCTTGGCGCACAGGAGCCGCCTCTGCAGGACGTCCTGCACAACGCGTGCACGCCTTTGCCCACCCGCCTGCCGGCGCGCTGAGCCGCTGCGGCCGTAGTCTGCACGTGCACTGGGACCGCGCGTGGATTGCTCGAAAAGTCCGTCGGGGAAACAAAAAAAAGCTGGGTGTGAAGGCGTACCACCACAAGCACTGACCCTCCAAGATGCGGCTCAGCCAGCCGCCAATCGAAGCCAGCGACGCCTTCCCCGCGCGCACCCCTAGCGCTCCAAAGGCGCAGAATCATTCCGGCTGGTCTTTTTCCAGACCCCGAGATGTCTTTTTCCAGACCACGCGATCTTTTTTGCTTTTTGTTCGACATCCACGGTCCAAAAAAAGAGCTTGATTTTTTTCAGCCCCAAGCAGAGGCCAGAAAAAGACAAGGAGGCCGGAAAAAAGATCTTTTGTCGTGTGTGTGTTTTCACTTTTATTTTTTCATTCTTATTTTCTTTGTTTTTGCCCCCTAAAGCGATATCGTGTGGCTTCTCCTTCCTTCGTGTTGGAAAACGTGTTTTTCATATTTTTCGATGACACACTTATATTTCTTTCGTTCGCTTTCAGCCCCTAAAAGCGATTTCGTGCTTCTTCTTATTTTTGTGTGTGTGTTTGTGTGTGAGAAGTTATAGTGTGGTTAAGTTAGTTTTTGTGCGGTTTGCGTTGCAAAATTCATATTGTGGTGTTGTTTGATATGTCATGTGTGCGTGCTTTTATCTTTGCCATTAGAGGCCCAGAAAAAGATCCACCGGGGTCCGAAAAAAGACGCGGGGTCAGTTACGAGATATTTCGGGACCGAAAAAAAGATGGCTTAAATCGTAGAGTGGAGGTCGAAAAAAAGATCGTAATCTTTTTCTAGACTTGGTCGCGGGGCTGAAGAAAAGATGGAGGTCGGAAAAAAGACATTCCGCGGTCGAAATCAAGATGGACCAAGCGCGGGGTCTGAAAAAAAATATTTCGGGGTCGAAAAAAAGAGCAGCCCATAAAGTCATTCAGCACGATGCTGCGTGCCGTCGCCGTGCCGGAGGAGGGCCAGTACCCAGCGGTTTTACAAGAGGGGTTGTTCACTCTCTTCCTGGGCCGACATGGCACTTCCGCTTTGGAAAAGGATCGATGCGCTCCTTCAGCCGGGCGTGCTACCGAATCTAGTGCATCTGCCCGGCGCACTTCCCGAGGTGCATGCCCAGCGTATACGCCCGCAGAGGCGTCCGCTCCACAGGCCGTGAATGACGCCTCGACACCACGCGCGGGCACCTCGCGACCGCGGGCTTCATTGACAGGCGTGCCGGGATCCTAAGCATCTGACGACTGCCTCGACGAAGCGCTCCCAGACGACCACCCTTGCCGGAGCTTCGCAGGGAGGCGCAAGCAACTCAGCCCTCACGGGGTTCCCGGCTCCGGCGTGGTCCAGTCTCGATGCTGTTGACTTCGCTGCAGAGTTCGGCACGCCGGTGCAATCACTGTCCAAAGCGTACCGGCCTATCTGCGAGCTGGCGTGCGACAAGCGTTTGTCTTCGTGTTGATTGTGTTGCGAGCTCTTCGCGAAGCGTACGCCTGCGGCACGGCCCCCCCAGCAAACCCGCGCTTGGAAACTTTTCCCACTCGCCTCGCTTAGGCTGCAAGCGGCCACGATGTAGTAAACAAGCTGTTCGATACAGCTTCAGCGCCGGAGTTATCGCACCAAGAATGGATTCTCACCGAAAGCTTTGCGAGTCAATGGACCTGACCAAGCAGCCACACTAATGCAATTTGCGCCAGGCACTCATAACAAGAAGTGTCACGCTGGGCTTCTGAACGCAGAGGAATGTCAGCGAATAGAAATCTGACATTGTAAATTTTTCGGAGAACCAAAAATCGCCGGATGGCAAAGCAATGTAACCTCCAATCGCAAAAGTGTCACCAATGCCCATGGCGTCTGCAGCCGCCTCCGCCTCGAGACGGGGATGGGGCTTCAACGGTCGCCACAATGGAGTGCCGACCAGCCATCCCAGTATTTAGTCGGATGCGAAGCTCTCTTGCAGCGCACCGTTGCGACCGGGGCCCCAGCGCCTCTGCATCGTGCGAGGCTGGCGGGCGCTGGACCTACTCACGCGGCTTCGAGCCCTGCGCGCTCCGCCCGCTCTGCGCAGCGCCGCTAGCCAGGGTTGGCTGTGCCGCTGGCGGTGTCTGCTAAGCGTTGCTTTGCAAAGCACCTTTGCTGCATACATGCCTGGACCTATCCCTGGTTTCCAGTTCCCTGCGCTCGGGAACCTATTGCACGACGCAGTTCCCTCCACTCCGAGCCGCGTGGGGTCCGTAGCTTGCATTCGCATGCATTCGTACGGGGACCATGAGCTTTTTCGGCGCAGTTGTAACAGGTGCGCGGGGAAAAAAGGGCGTTCCCAATTGGCAGCAGGCTGGCAAGCCACCGGTTGCTCGTTTTGGTTGCTACCGTCAGTATGTGAATTTGCGGGCCGCGCATCAAACACAACAAATACACAATTTCGATTGTCTGCTTAAAGTAATGAAGTTGGCTGGACGTCAGGAGATTGTGTCGCTGGAAACGCAACGTGTGGTCATGTGGAGGCACAGGGTTCGCCCCTGTTGCGTATACGGATATAGCTGATGGCCCATTCACGCCTCTGCCAATCGCCATGCGCGAGGCTTTCACTTCACTTCACCTCACCTACACAACCGACGTTGCGCAATCCTGCACGAAGACTTGTCCACACATGCGAGCGCTGCTGCCGCAAAAAGGTGCGCGGAAAAACAAAACACACACAAGCTCGTGCCGCAGCGGAAACAAGACATCGTTCGTTTCTTGCAGTGGGATACGCATGCGCAAAATCATCGCACGCATGAGCCAGTCCAGATTGCACATTTTGTTTGTGCTGCCATTTCACGCCTTATTTGTCAAAGTGCTTTTCCACACAGGTTCTGTAGTGATTTCTAATGTATAAAGGCTCACTTGTATGTGTGTTCAAATGGTTATACACAGTACACCAAGTGCATCCGAGCACGGTCCGACACGTGGCATGCATGCAAGACGCAGTCTGCAGTTGACACAGGTTTGTACAACTTCCCACATTCAGTTCGAACTCCGTGCTTGGGCCCGTGGTGTTGACATGGACAGATGGCTGCACATGATCTACGATGTTGAAAATGGATTTGACAGGCCTTTAATCCAAGTTCATGGTGGTGCTGTACACGTGTTTCCGTGCAGGGTCCATGAGCATGTCTCCGAATGGGAACGTCGTGTCAGCGCCTGAGCGGACTGTTTGGTCATTGCATGACTGTTGTGTGTTGTGAGGTTGAGGCCTCGAATGGGCGAGGCTGGGTGCAAATTCCGACATGTGTTGGAAGGTTCTAGTGCAAAGTGTCAATCATCCATGGATATTCACGTTAATCTGTTGATGACCAGGCGCCGGATAGCTCGCCTTGGGTGCTGGATGACGAGCACAAGGGTGGCAACGGACGGCAATCAAGGATGGATTGCTGTAGTCACCACAGCTGCCAGAGTTGTCGCGCCTTCCAACATGTGCGGTGCAGACGGTCGCCGTACCTGCTTCATGAGTTCAATCCCCCAGAAACAAGGCCATGGGTTGTATCACTGTCTCGCAGACCGATGCGTTGCAGCCAATTCCGATTGTTGGGTTATGGCATGACGGCTTTGAACTTTGGAGCTGGCATTCTGGCTCATGGATATGAACAAAACCTAGCCGTGTTGCCACTCCCATATCCCCGATAGTGGACGATCTTCTCGAAGAACTGGAGAATCAGGCCGGAGTGCGTCATGTGAGTGCGTCATGTGATTGCGTCATGTGATTGCAAAAAGTAGTCATTGAGCACGGAGCGAGACATTGGCGAATGACGATCCAGGTACATATTCGTAGTTTCTTCATTCGGCACGTGGTTGTAAAGACGTGGAGATGCTGATGGCGGAAACCTGGCATGCACAGCGAAGATGGCCTGCCATGCACAAGCAGGCACACGGCGAATTTTGGCAAGCCCGTGGGATTCGACAGGTCTCGGAGCGAAGGCTCGTTCTCGTGACCATCGCCGCATTGGCATCAGTTGCTGCAGGCCGACGGGCAGTCTTCACTTTGTAAAGCTCTGTAGGAGTCTAGGAATTGTGAGGTACAGGTCATGCACGTCTCGGTCTCGCAGGTGTTGCCAATGTCGGGTGCACGACCATACTTGGATCCAGTGGCTCCCGGTACAGGCCGGTTCGGTACAACAGTTCCAGTTCAACATCCAGTCGAGCATTATGCGTCAGTGCATGTTGTCAGGTGGGCAATGCAGAATCCAGCACTGGTAGCTCCTGTTCTGCTTGACTACGACGTGCAGGAGAATCTTGCTTGTACCACCTGTGTCCTCAACAGCTGTCTCATCGAGCTCAGTTTTGATTGTGCTCCCGCTCCACATGCACCAAGAGCTGCTGTCCTTAGGTATAGAAGCCCTTTGATGGCATCTTTAGCAGATGGGGCCTTGGTGGTCTCTGCGCCGGCAGACATTACAGTCCATCGCTTGGCAGCCAGTGTTGGGTTCTGATGTCCGCTCCGAACAGCAGTAGCTTTCGTTTCACGGTGCGGGCCGGACCCAGGCCAACTTCAATTTGACGTCTGTGTCATCGAATGGGACCGATGCACCGCAAAAGTACATTCTACAGCGACTCAGCATAGTTGGTCACCAGCAGCTTTTGTGTGCCATTTCGAGCACTTCACACAAGCTTGACTGGCAGGCCACCTCTATTGCAGACAGGGGAACTGGCTTGTTCGGTGCATCTGCTGCTGAGGAGCATTTATTTGCGAAAGCCTGCCATCGTCGCAGAAGGAACGAAGCAAGAACTCAGCCACGAGCTAGAGGTTGTTCTGGTGCATCATGAGGCGAAGCATTTCCAAGACGATGCATGCACGACTACTGTCATTTTGGTATAGCGATAGAGACGGCTTGTGTCGAAGTGTTGTGCAGGTGACAGGCACTGGGTATTTTGCGAATGTTATCGTTCCTGTGGAGGTTAGTCGGGAACCCAGGCCTTGGATCGTTACGCACTTTCTTGGAGCTGCCCGCCATTCGCATTCCAAGGTGCCGAACCTGGTCTGGACTTATTGGCGCCTTTAGTGAACCAAGCGGACTTGCCAACACAGGCCTCCAACCGGGTGCTGCAGCTGTGACAGTTGCTGGGAGGGACTGTGCGGAGACATTTGATGTGCAAGGTCGGTGAGACTCAGCCGGTGCTGGTCACCAATTTATTGCCCCTCAAGCTGCAGCATGTTTACCAAGGAGTTGCTTGATTGCATTGCTCAGTCACTACTTGTGGCCTGCGGCTGGAGATTTGCTCGGGCAGACGCGAGAGCCCAGGTTTCCTTCCAGCATTTCTGGGGAGAAATTACGACATCTTGCAATCAAAGCACTGCGGGCGCTCGTGTTCTTATGCGGAATGCAACGATGGCTGCCGGCATAATTTTAGAGCAGTTGTGGAGGTGGTCGCGCAGCACGGGAAAAGGTCGGTGGAAGCTTCCTGCAGCAAAGGCGACCTCGAAGCCGGTCCTCGAGAAAATTTTGAAGTCGTTGGAATGGACGCCAAGCGTTGTTCCAGTTCTTCCCCCGGCACAGACATGGAGCCGCGGTGCGCAATCCACGGCTTGCCGATGTTTGCCGGATACCTTCTCTGAGCAGTAGTATCTTGCACGACCTTGTGTGTAATAAGGATGGTGCAGCCGTGCCCGCGAGGAGGCCCGTGAACAGCAATCGTAATTTTTGTGGGCAGTTGTGTACTAGCCGGTCTCATTGTGCGGGGTGTCAGACCGTGCGCATGGGGATTCATCTCGACCAGGCACTTGCAGCCTTCCGACGGCCACGGATCTGACCTCACAGCTGACAGAAGCAACCCAAGTTCTGAAGGAGGACACCTCGAAGCTGGAAGAAGCGAAGAAGGCACAACAGGATCCGGGACAGATCTAATCACTTCTAGCTACCTAGATTGTCCTTTCTTTTCGTTCCCGATCGTGTGTGCATCACTGTATAGTCACTTCATCATTCCACCCCTCCACGAAGATCATCCAAGCCTTCTCACTCAAGCAAACACGAGTTCCAGGGTCAGCAAGGCAAGCCAACGCGAGTTGATTGATGGTTTTTCAGCAAGTCCCAGCATGGGATGAGACCTCTCAGGTGAACAATCGGAAAGTTTTGACAGCCAGTCTGATGTGTTGCAAGAACGAAGCGCCGCCGACCGTTGGTTCGATGCGGCAATAGTCATGAGATGTCAAATGCATGAGACCCTGCAGGCAATGGATTCATCGCTTCTGGGGTTGACCTCAAACATCTCGAATGTGAGCAATGATGCTTACACCCTGGCGATCAGACGTAGAGATGATCTTCGCAATGCAGAGGCTGCTGTCGATGGTGCGAGCCGCACGGTCAGTACGTTGCAGGAGCAGATCAACAGTGCCAAGGCAGCGGTTTGGGATTCCAACGCACCTGCCCAGACGGGTCCCTCAGTGTCAAGCACGACTGTGGCAACTTCCAATCAAACCACTACTACCACTTCCAGCGTCAGCCCAGCAGTGGCTGCCACTCCGAGTTTTCTGGAAAGTAGTGTGCAAGTGCAGGCTTGCAACGATGGTGTGGCCTCACCATTGGAGGTAGACTTGGCTCAGGTAGAGCACGTGGATGCTACTGCGGCAGGGGCAGCCGAAGCCTTGTTGTTTTGGCGGCTGTCAGCGACACCGTTGCGCCCTGTTGATGCTGCTGCGGCAGAAACTGCAGCAGAGGCTCCGCGATTACGGATGGCGAACCTGGGTGATCGACTTCGGATCTCGGGGGACAAGCCGATCATGGTGCTGCTCGTTCATGGCAAGGAGCTGCCGATCAGTTTCGCTGACATCAGTGTCCCAGGTGAGCACAGCCTTTCTGGCCGTCGAGCAGATGCCGAAATCCAGCTGGTGCACCTTCCAGCGGATCCAACACAAGCCCTGGCTGTGGCTTTATTGATGGATGACGCCGGTGATGCCAGCAATGTCTGGCTACAGCATATGGCCGCCCTTCCACGGGCCGGTGAGGTTGCGCAGGTCCAGGGGTCGGATCCGATGTCGATGCACCCGGCTTTTGCAAGAGGTGTAGCTGGACATTACTATCGCTATAGTGGCCGGCTGCAGAAGTCCAAGTGTGCAAAAGTCAGGCAAGGCAGCTTCGTGATCGAAACTTTTGCAGCATTGTCCTGTCGGAAGTGAAGTCTTCAGACACTCTCATGATCTCTCATGGGCGTGAGTTGTGCTTTGTGGAGGTGGAACATCTTGGAGGAGCGTGGTCACATTAGCAGCCGGCAACTTCTGGAGCTCCGACAGGTCTTGCAGCCCCCTGCGTCTGTCGACAGCTTCTCCGATCCTTCGGCACTGCTTCCGACACTTGGCTTTTGGCAGGTTAGCATCTGACATGTTTTTGGAATCACTGTGCCGCTGACGGTATGTTCAGGATGGTGCTACCTCGCCACAAGGTTTCCTTAGCATCTGTGAGACTTGGCTTTGCAAGCATCGCTGCCCACTCGACTAAACTCGGTCGCTGCCACTGAGACAAAAATGGGAGCGTAATGCATCTGCAAGGCGTCAGAGTACCCAAACTGTTCCGGCTTCTGCCGTTGCTGGCAGCCCGGACTCTGGGCATGCAAGGGGAAATGTTGAGGGTCTTTGATGTTCGTTCCTGTTGCAAACCTCGTTTGAACCTTGAGGTTTCCAGCGATTCGGAGCCGACTCCAAACTTGAAGTCGTTGCTGCTCTCCCTCCCGCGACGAAAGCGTGGGACGGCACTTTCAGCTTGATGTAGCGCTACTGTTCATGCACCGACGAATCGACGAAGCAGACTGGAGCGGGCAATGCTTGGAAAAGATTTGCATGAAAGTGTTTCGCTTGAGCGATGACCTACTGACCTACTGGCATGCTTGCGAGCGCCTCGTGGTCTTCGCAAGGCATCAGCCGGTTGCCCTTCGACCTTCAAATAGGCCCATTCCAAGCACTGCTTCAGATCATGTAGCTGCAAGGCCTCCAAGTGCTTGTCTTGAGGTCTGGGATCTACAGCCGAGAAGACTATGCGTCCGATGGAAGGCCGGAGAAGAAGCAGAAAGAAACCTCCCCAGGTCCAGAAAAAGATACTAGTAAGTCGTGGCCGCGCTGCGTCCAGGTCCAAAGACCGACCACCGTGGTCGGAGCCCGATGTTGTGGCACATCTCGATCAACATTTCTGAAGATGAACCTCGATGCACAAGACAGAGGACACGTGTGGTGATGTATCCGCGTCGGAGGCCACCCTCCAGTATCCGGTTTGCTGAGCAACTCCCTGGTCACAGCAGGTTCATGGCTGTTGTGCTTCCGTTGCTGCAGCTTTGGCCATCATGGAAGCATGTTGCACTCGTGCAGGGGTAGTTCCGACAAAACGTATTTCCGAGCATTTGGTTTCCGGTCTTTTGTATCAGATGGTGTAGACTGTGCAGACCTTGAAGACGATCAGAGGCATCTGTTTCAACATACAGCAACAACAAAATACAAACAAACCGCCATGTCGAGCACAACGAGTGCGACGGTTGACAGTGCGGACATCGTCAGGCTGAATAAAGAGCGTGACTTTCGGGATGCTCTGAGAGGATTGGCTGCACACTGTCAGGCTAATTCTTCAGTATCTTGGCAGCACATAAAGGAGCCGTGTTTCTGCGAGCTCTTGCTTGCCGGGAGGTTCTGCAAAGAGAACAGTCTCTTCAGGCCCGGTAATGGCATGCCGGTTGATCCGCAGAGATGCCAACGAGTCCCTTGCTAGTAGGACGCTGCAGTGTCTCCAAGAAGAGTCGCGGGTGTCTCTGAATGCGGTGGATTCCCTGGATGCACTCCTGAGCGATGTGAACAAAGGCCTTTGTTAAGTCTAGCCCTGTGGCAAGCGTTCAGCTGAAATTGGTAGCTCGGCATGCGAATCTGCACGGCAGCAGGTCATTGGGATACTGTCCTGCACCTTGCCTGCACTTCACGCATCACTGGAGTTGGATGTTACTGCTCCGCTTTTGAGGCAGGCAGTGTCGTACTTAAGTTTGCCGCCGAACGTCCTCCAGGATTTGTACAGCCAGGCCTGGACGGCCTCTGTGTACATATGTGTCGCCATCAATCTCTTTTTCTCTGAAGGTGGTGCTGGAGCTCGCTGAGCTGCGCGAGGTCGAGACGGCCCATCATCTCTTACGCGAGACGGCCCCAATGAACGCACTCAAGCAGGCAAATCCCGAAAGGCGCTCGAGTTTTGCCAGGGAAACGGCAAGATTCCTGGGTTGCCTGTGAGTGCGTCGGCAGGTATTTGCGAGTTGAGGCGCCGAAGCCGCATAAAAGCTTGGCGTGCTTGCATTTGCAGAATTTGGTCAGCACGTTGTGGTGCCTAAGGCTTTAGTCAAGAAGCACCATTTCGATGCATCGGAAGCCTACGAGGGCATGAGCAAGGAGAAGATCCGAGGAAACCTTGCTCAGAGCATAAGCAGCATACCTGCAACAGAGCAAGTTGTTGACAACATTCCAGTGCCATTTTAAACCAGCAAGATCAGCAAAGGGATTCCCTAGCCGAGGCAAGCACGTGCAGGACCGCTCTTCTTTCTACGAGCTTGTATCGCAACTTGCTCATGAGACCATGTATGCCTTTCAGACGCAGGTGGCTCCTCCATCACGGCTGCTGGCGCTCGTCGGTCAGGCCATGAAATGGCAGCAGCATGTGGGCCTTCTCCCCAAGAATGCTGCTTGCTGGCATGAAGCGTGGCCTCACCGTTGTTCTGCCTGCTCATCACCTGGTCACTAGCTGCCACTACTGCAAATTCTGGGATTTCCTTTGTGCAGCAGTGCGGATGGGGCAGTGCCAACAGCGAAACCACATTTGACCCTCAGTGGTGTGCTGCACGCGGATGCATACGGTGGTTTCTGAGTCGCTTTGATCTCACGACGGGTGCAATCTCATGAGCGGTATGTTTTCCCATGCAGTTCCCACACCTTGTGCCTCGATGTGCGGAGGCCCTGAATGCTGGATCTTTCAGCTCGGGTTTGGGCAAATCTAGGGTTTACTGATGTTTACTGTGTTGAGAATCGGCCCCTGAAACAGTTGAACTCCTGTTTAGGGTTCATCTGCCATCCTGTATGGGCTGTGGAAGCCACAAGATCGACTCGGCGCAGGAGAGACTGTTAGACTTATATTCGCGGGCATAGTTTCCTCCTGGCGAGCCGAGAGAAGATACTTCCAGCATTTTTACAGCAGCATGTAGGATGAAACTCTTTGCAACAGACTGTGTGCCGGTCCACCCGGCAGTTTGCGTAAATGGCTTCACGGTCTCAAGGCGGGGGGGGATTCCATCGCTGTGTCAGGAGGCCAAGGCTGCCCAAAAGTCAAAGGTCTTGTTTTCGGCTGTCGATTTGCAGGTTGCTGCATGCATTTGCGGCATCTGAAAGCTAAGGCGAGGATTGACGTGTTCAGAGGTGTGGCCAAAGATGCCGAGGTCGAGGCCGAAATGTGCCCGACCATGGTCGCAAGGACGGTGCCTTGGTAGAACGTGGGCGCGCGGGTTGCTCATCAGTTCTTCTTGTGGGGGGTGGTGCTGTGAGGTGAAATTCGGCTCGAAATCCCATCCGGAATGTGTGACATTCTCGCCGGATGGCCAGTTCTGCGTGTCGGGTTCTGTCGACGGCATGGTGGAAGTTTGGGACCATCAGACTGGCACTCTGAGGAAGGATCTCCAGTATCAGGATGAGGGCAGCTTCATGATGCATGATAAGGCTGTGATTGCTGTGGCCTTCAACAAGGAGTCGGAGCTTCTCGCCACGGGTTCTCAGGATGGTCAAATCAAGGTCTGGCGGATCGCCACGGGCCAGTGCGCCCGGCGCTACGAGAAAGCTCACAACCAAGGGATCACCTGCATTACCTGGGCCAAAGACTCCTCGCAGCTGCTGACCGGATCCTTCGATTTTACGGCCCGCGTGCATGGAATCAAGTCTGGTAAAACGTTGAAGGAGTTCAGAGGACACAAATCCTATGTAAACTCGGCAGTCTACACAAAAGACAATGCTCGTGTTGTCACGGCATCTTCCGATGCCTGGCTGCCTGGAATACGTCGCGTTTCCACTCATCATTGACAGCTCTCGGCTTCCGCCATCTTCCGAGGATAGCCATGTCATTGTCTACGACGCCAAGACAACAGAGATCATCAACACGATCACCCCCCCTCCGCCTTCTCACTGCAGCTCCATCATGGACTACTCTGTAAACGCTGTGTCTTGGCGGAAGGAAGGTTTGCTGGAAGGAATTAGCGTGGAGAACACAGTGTGGTGAAAGCAAGCTGCAACCTCAAGGCTATAATGGCACCGAAGATACCAGGATACAGCGAGCACGAGGACCTAGTCTTCGAGCCTTAGAGAGAATAAGATGTGCTTGCAGGTGAGATTCCTGTCTACCGAGTATCGGAACCTCGAGTGGCAAAGCATGGTCTGAGGTGTGCACGCGAACCAACACAATTCTGTTACTCTGCAGCACATGGCCTCGGGCAGTGAACTGCTTCCATGCCTTCCGTGCTCCGGTGATAGTGCACTAAGCAAAAGTGCAGTGTTGTAAGTGGCGGACATCGTTGACATTCATTTCGGCAGAAGGACGCATCTCTGTTTGCATACGTGGGTGTGCATACTTGTTTGTTTACTATACGCACGGATGAGCACATGCAAGACGTTCGCTTGCTTTCTCTAATGCTTACTTTGAAAGTTGTTTAAGTTTAGGGTGCTTTCAGACGAGTCTGCTGGGCTCGATGGGCCACGCGAGTCACGCTGCCACTGCTCATGCTGGCTCATGCATCTCAGTGTTCGGTAGCTTTCGACCGTCTGAGTCCCGCATCCCATCAACGAGTGCCATTTCCCCGAAGCCAAATCACTAGGGTAGACTTGTTTTTGGTTCCCTGCGGCAGACACCAAGTATGTTTTACAAGTGTTGCTCGTGCTGCATTTTGCATCATTTTCCAATTTGGAAGTTTTCGGTTTCGACTGCGATCCTAAGACAGGCCTCTGAAGTTCGATTTGCCCAAATGTGTTTGTCGGAACTGTTGGCCCTGCATACTTGGGTTTGTTGTTGCGATCACAGAAGCCCATTGCTGGGAGAAACCGTTGGCGGGTCGTGCAGTTATGATTCGCGAGGAGCTTCCCTGACAAGCTTCGCTGAACACATAGAGAGAGGCTTGTCAGCAGTCTCTGATGCTTGCTTCCTCTGCATGGCAACCGAGGCTGATGAACCTCGCGGGGCAGGCCAGTGACGGCTTTTTTTGCGCATTTTCCAAGTGGAGTCTAGGTCGTAGCCAAACTTTCAACATGGCCTAAGGTACTGAAAAGTTTCTGCTCTGGAAAGCGCGACAAAGGCGATTTTGTCGCAATGACACCCGCCTGTATTTGGTCAGTGAAAGGGCTGGCCGAGTTGTCGGCAAGGGAGTTTGCAGGCCTGGTTTCCTTGTCCGTAAGGACGACATCTCCGAAAGGCGAATGGCTGTATGGGGTTGCGGAGGACAACACAATGCAACTTGGCCGTGGTGGATACCTCCAGTTGCCATAACAGTTAACACATGAAAGTAGGCTTCAACCATAAGGCATCTGGCCAGCGGGTGGGGCGAGAGCACACAATGCTTTGCCAGGTATTGCTTCTCCGTGTCATCAGGGTCCCTCGAGCAGACATTGAAGGTGGCAGACAAGGAGGCGGGCATTAAATGGCGTTGAAGAGAAGAGTTGTGCTGGTTGCAGTATGTTGCAGTTGAAGTCGTGTTGATCCAGGTCATCGGTATCGCGCACCATCCTTCTCGGAACGTGATAGCCGGTTTCGCTGGTGATGGGTCCATGGTCTTTATGAAAGCCTGAAGTCTCGGCGAAATGCACCGGAAAAAGATGCACCAGCACGACCCTAAAGTCTGCGCTGGGAGAGGCTTCTGCAGACGCGTTAGCACGCCAACAAGAGCGCGGGTGTTGTGAGGTCGGATTCTCGCTCGAGACGGGAGGGGCCAGACATCTCTCGCAGCATTTATGTCAACAAGGACGCTGTTCGAGTCAGTGTTCGGAACAGTCCTGACATGCTTCGTTTTGCAGAAGACGTGGCGCAAGGATCCTGCAGACACTGCCGTAGGTCTGTCGCCTGGCGCACAGAGCACCCCAGCTGCAGGGAGCACGTCGGATCGGAGCGCGCAGCATCCCAAGCCCCTGCCTGGCAGCGGCTAGCATTCATGTCGTTCCCAAGGCGACGATTGCTACGAGGCCAAGATCGTTGCAGAGCTTTTGCCGGGAACTGCTGAGTGATGCAGGTGCCGCAGGAGACACCACCAATGCGCAAAGGACGAGAGCAGCGGCAAAGTAGTGGCTGGGATGCGGATTACAGCTGTGTGTGGCAACCTGTGTGTCATCCTGTCTGCAAAATCACGGCCCCGTCGCACCAACACATGCTTGCTTTCAGGTATGTCTCGCAGCCGTAGTTCTCGAGGAGGTGGCTTCTGCGGTTGTGATCCGCCTGAAGCAACCTGCACCGACAACTTTTCTTCACATCCTCTGCTGTTTCAGCTCATGCCTGTGTGTTTTGGAAAGTTTCTTATTCTGAACATAGCAACCGGCCGTTCAAGGACAAGTCTTGGACACAGTCCAGGGGCCTATGAGTCGATAGAGCAGCGAATGTCCGTCATCATGATCGTTTCTGCATCTTAGCAAACGGCAAATCTCGGCATGCGTGGCTTGCATCGCTTTTGCCTGGTGCCTGGTGTTGCCTTACTGGCAAGCCTACGTCTGCAGGTTGCCGGTTTGTAGTACGTAGGTGTAGGGCCAAGCTTGACACAGCTGACACGCCAACACACATACAACATGCTGGCTCAGGCAGGTCCGCATGCATGCCGCTCTGCAGTTGCAGTAGCTGGTGCGAGGCGCGGGCACCCAGGTTCCGTGCTGTCTCAGCCCTGGCATGTTGCTTGGAAAAGGCGTGGGCGTAACACCTCCTGCTCTCGAGCGACTTTCCTCACGCACATTGAGCTTCTCCAGGTACCTAGGTCCACAATGGTCCACACTTGCGGAAAACGGAACCCAGACGAACCTGCAGGAGCTTCGTGCAGATGCTGCCGCCCCTGTAGACCGGAAAGGAGCGGGAGCCGTGGCACTTTCCGGACACTTGGGTGAGCAGCAGGAGCCCATCCAGCAACAGCTTGCTTGTTGCCGTAGCCCAGCCATGAAGCGAGGATAGAGGTCGGGGCCGTCTTCCTCATTTAATTTGCCAAGTTGCCAAGAAGTGCACGTCGTTGTGTCATCGAGGACCTTAGCTTTGAGGTCCTGGTGGCGGTGATGCTCTCGGCGCAGACAAAGGCGCACCGACCGTGTTCCATGTCTGCTGCATTGTCCATGAAGCACCAGGATGGCGTCACCTACAAGACAATGCAAGATCTCCGAGCTCATGGTCTCAGTGCACAGAAAATCGTGGATATGCCGATTGAACGGCTCACCAAGCTTGTCGGAAAGGTGGAGGGCAAGCCGGAAGTGGCTAACTAGCACGGCAATATTCTGCAGTTTGAAGGGCGGCTGGCCCCTTGCAGGTCAACTACCACCACCGCAAGGCTGCGTACATCAAGAAGACTTCCCAGCTATTGCTCGAGAAGTATTCTGGCAGTGTCCCAGATCAACTCTGGCAGCTATTGGAACTTCCAGGCGCTGAAGTTTAGGAACTCTCCACGGACTCGGCGGCCGACAAGCAGTAGACCAGTGGACTGCAGAATTCACAGATTCCGTAGCAGCTAGCAGCTGGTCGAGCTATGCTGGCAGGTGTTGGCGAGAAAACTGCCTTGTTGTACTTGCAAGTGGCCAAGGGCAAGGTGGTAAGGGAGCTTCAAATGTCAATGTGGAGCATTGTCTCGGCATTCCAGCAACCTGCCAGGTGGAGGGCATTGCAGTTGATACCCATGTGCACAGAATTGCTAATGCTTTGGGCTGGACCAGCTCGCCGACGAAGACGGCGCAGCAAACACGCCGCGAGCTGGAGAAAATGATTCCTCGACGAATGTGGGGGATGATCAATCCGCTGGTGGTTGGAGCTTTGGACTTGTGAGTGCTCCCTGCATATTTTCGAGAGTCTTTTGTAAGCCAAAAAGAGATGTGTCCTGCTCCTTTTTCTGGGCGTGAGCGAGGATTCGGCCAAGAGCTTCGCGAGAACAGGTCCGAACTTCTGCGAAAATGCCTTGGATCCAGCAACCCGCGTTTAGCGCTGCAGCTGCTTTCCGACTGCGGCATGAAGGTGCGGAGGGAGTGCCTTTGCTGATCAGAAAGAAGCTTGGTTCTCGACCTTTTCCTAGAAAGCGGCCCTTCTATAGTATATGTGCCATTCTATATGCATTGCTGTGATCGAGACTTTCCATACTTGTAAGCGGATTACAGATGTGATCCAAGGATGGAAAAAGCTGGCCTGGACACTCAGAACTACGACGGATGAAACTGCCGCATGAAATGCAGAGCGAGCGTCAACAGCAGAAATGGGGGGTTCTTCAACCGACACGTCATGTGGTCTTTGAAGAAGCTCTTCCACGAGCAAGTTTCGCCTTGGCCCTTTACCGATTCAAGCAACGTGGGGAGCTTTGCAATGACCTGACAAGTGCGCTCCAGCAACCACAAGCTGCTGAAGGATGAAGCGGAAGGTTCTCACTATCTTGCGCAGACTTGGGCGAGGTTTTTCACGCAGCACAGCAGAGCTACCATGGACCAGACAAGAGAAGCAAAGTGGGAGAAAAGGCAGTGGAGCCTCTTCACGGTACTTTTGATTCTGTGATGGTCCCAGCAGACGACAACGGTTCTCCAGGTTCAGAGCTTGACAGATCCGCATCACCCGTGCCAGTGCCCCAGTCTTGACGTGCGTGGCAGCGCCCTCGCGCTCGGGCAAACAGGCTGCCCTACGCGTTGACGAGAGATGGCAACATGAATCTTCGTGTCTGCGAAACAACTCCTGATCGGAGTTAGGGGCTCAGCCACTGGCTACAGTTTACAGCCACTGGCAGGGTCTGCGTCCAATGGACACGGAAATCTTGTGTGGTTATTAAAGCTAGCCTGTACCGTATGTATTTCATGTACCCACGTCCAATTCTCCAAGGCGGTGAAGCTTACAAACACCCTCGCACATTTCAGTCTGTGTAATGCTGCTTGAACTGCCCTGTCATCATTCTCATGTTCATTCTCATTTTCATTTTCGTGCTACTCTTGTGGCTTGCTATCAGACCATGTTCTATGCAACTGTTGTGAGCAATGTGTGCGGTGTCGCCCTCCGCATGTCCATCCTGTCGTAGTCCCGGTAAAACCATGTCTGCTGGCGGTACTGGTCCGTGCTTTCCATACTGTTGACAGGATGGCAGGCGCAATTGAAATTGAACATGTTCTCCATACCCCCGTGATGATGAATCGCACGCCTACTTTTCCACAGCGCTGACTGCGGACATGTGATGCCCATGGATGCTCCGAGCTTAGATTCTCTTGATGCGTCTTCGGCCACTGGCCTTCTGTCTTCGGCCACTGGCCGCAAACGAAGCGAAACTGTATTGCCGTCTGTCCGGATTTAAGTGTTGCAACAGGCAACGCCCGGCAGGGTGGAGTAACAATAGTTGCTTGACCACACGCGGCTCCCTGCCAAACCTGGTCTCTGCCACTGGCAACATGAATCTTGGCCATGTGCCACAGTTGTAGTGTTGTTTTGATGAATGCAAACAGATGCATCGGGACATCTGGGGACAGACTGGACGATGGCGCTGGTATGACAACCACGAACGAAAAACAGCAGCTTTGTGCTACCTGCCCATGTGCAGCTTTGCGCAGGTCTGTGGGCTCCTCTGTGCTGGACGCGGCCGGATTTCCCAGCTTGCTGCACTCGGAATGCGGCCTGTCAGCACTCGCTTTTGCAGGACGCTGAGCGTTCGCCGAGCAAATCCGCTCCACCTGGCACTTCAGAGGTTGGAAAAGTCATTTGTGCGGTCCAACTTTGCTGGGTGTCGAATCTGAAGACGTTCCCTGAGGCTATGCAGGGAGCACATAGGTGGGCAGAGTTGTTTGCCCTGCTCCGAGCGCAGAATTTTGAGACAGACGCTGTATCAGGACGATGAAGAGTTCCGGACAAGCCAGCTGGCCAAGACATGCGTTTTAGCTCTGTGGCTATCTGATCGGAGTCATTCGAAGTCCGTAGCGTTTTCACTCAAGACTTACCTTACCCAGCAAAGCAAGAAGTGGCATCCGCGAGCAGCCCTTGCCTCGGGAACATGGGCGAGTCTCTGCGATTCGCTTTCGTTATGCCGCAGCTCGGTTCTATCTCAATCCGACTTGTCGCTGCAATCTCACGTTGTCCGTTTGCGGACTTCAGTGCCCTCCCGAGTATCTCCCAAGCTGAGGATGGCAACTGGACACCTGAACCCTTCCCTGCCCCTGGCCCGCTCCTTGATCCAGCTCGGGCATGAAGTTCACTACTTGTCTCGGGCCTGGTTCTGAGTCCTGAGTTCTCAGAATCGGGACGGGGTTCTTGTCTCTTGCTGGACACCTCTCGTTTCAGGAGGCAGTTCGAGCTGCCATTGAGAAAACGGGAGCAAGCTTCACCGATGCTGCTGAGGTGTCCAGGCACGTTTTTTTGATGCAGCCAGGTTGCTGCAGCCTTCCCTCTTACCTCGGGGTTTGCTTCGCTCGCTCCGAGTAATGCCAGGAGCAAGTGGAGCTCTACGAGAATCGCGAGCAGGAGTGCTGAAAAGTGGGCGTAGCTGTGTATCAGCCACAGCCTTTGCAGGACATCATGGGCGCATTCCGGACTGTGGCAAGGGAGTATGGCATGGAAGATGCTGCTTATCTTGCATTGGATGATGCCAGGGCCACATAACATACTCCCACAAGTCACCGGTGCTGAGGCACCGATGATGGTTGGCATCTCCACCATTGCTCCTCTTCATCTGGAGCTTCAGCTGCCGGGGACCATTCGCTGGCTGCAGCGGTTGCAGCCACACGTGGTGCTGTTCTGTCCAATGATGAACCGAAGCATAAATTAGAAGCACGTTCAGGTTCAGGTCATTTGATTGCTTCTTTTCCCGTGCTTAACATTTCATGGAGCGTCAGTTGCTGAGGAATGCCGAGGCTGTTTATGCCGCCAAGACCCTCCAGATACCTTCAGTAGGCTTGTGGACTTTTGCGGGTCCGGGCGGCATGGTCGGCGTATTGAACATGTTCGTGCAACAATCCGGAATACCCATGGAAGAGATTATGGCCCGAGTTGAGGCATTTCAGCCAATGAAGGACTGCGTGGCGAGGCTCAAGGAAAACTACAACGTCACGTTCGATTTCAGGAAGTCCATCTCGCCAATGGGCTTCTTAAGCACGATGTGCGAAACAAGTTTTAATTTGATTACAACAGCCGAAGAGTTCCAGGACCCTTTTCCCAGCGAGTTGTCTCGGGCTTACGCCGAGGGCGGGGCGAAGTTTGAGTACGTTGGTCCTTTGTTGGAGGATGATGTGCCAGAGCTCGAGCTTGAAGCCGAGAAGGCCATGAAGGCCTTGGCTGAGGCCCGTGCTGTGGGCCGCAAAGTGGTGCTCGCCAGCATGGGCACTATTTTGGTTTCGGACACAGATGATTGTGGTTGGCGAGATGTACCACGGGACGGCTCAGAGCAACCCCGTGGGTTAACTGGCAAGCAGCTGTGTCAGGCAGCTTGGAGTGCCGTCTTCGATGCCTTCGGTGCTGCTTCTGATGAGGCCCCTCAAGCCCCGCTGCTCATAGTCGCCGTCGGTCGGCAGCCGGATGCGCTCACGGACATAGACATCCCCGGAAACGCGCTCTGCTTGCCGGTTCTTCCTCAAGTTCCGCTGTTGAAAGCAGGTGTGGACTTGTTTTTGACCCACGGCGGCCAGAACAGCTTCATGGAGTCCCTGTCTGCTGGGGTGCCAGTGGTGGTTTGCCCTGGGTTCGGGGACCAAGTGGTCAACGCAATGAAAGCTGAGGCGATGGGAGTAGGTCTTCAGGTGCAGAGGCCCGTTCCACCACATGGAGAGGAAATGGCCGCCATTGCCAGCTACCGTGCCGACGTTTGTGCTGCTTTGGTCAGGGCTTTGCAGGAACCTCAGTTTGCTCAGAAAGCGCAGCGCTGCAAGGAATGTCTGCGAAACGCAGGAGGGATTTGCAAAGCCAGAGAGCTTCTGTTCGGGCTCGTCGGCCAGTCCTTCCCCAAGCTCCTCGGACACGGCCCTCCTGTTTTGCCCACAAGCACAAAGGCGTCAGATGTGCCAGGCACGGAGTCGCCTCCAGCTGAGACCTCGGCACCTTAGTGGGTGTTGTGCTTTTTCTTTGGGTGGTTTTGATTCTCGATTTTCAATTTCGCGATGTTTGAAACAGAATTAGTCGACATGCACAGCCAGTCGACCCTGGCTTGAAAGCCAGGAGTGCTTGCGGGACCTCCGTCTGTTGGATAGAGGTTGCAGGATTCGTAGGAACAAAGAGATGTTTAGGTGCATGGCGGCCCTCGCCACAAGCTTTGGGCTTCGAATTGCACGAAATGGCACAGCTCAGAAATGCAGCAAAGCTTGCATCTGATGCAGCCGCGTGAACTGGTGGCGAAAGGAACATGTCAAGGACGGACTTGACTTCATTCTGCTATGCATACTCTAGTCTTTGCCTCCGCAATCTGCAATCCTGCCCTCTTCCATTGAGTAACGGAAACTTCTGAGGCGACGAAGCGCGGAAAAAAGAAGGCCGTGGCCTGAACCCGAAGCATGGCCGTGCCAAGTTGCCTCCTTTTTTCGCCTTTCGGGGTGGTTCAGGTGCGAAGACGAGTGGCCAAAGTGCCCTCTGCACCGCCAGCCGCGCCTTCGCCGCCTTCGCCGGTGGCGCTGCCTGGCCCTGGCCGGCGCGGCCTCGGCGCCGCGCAGACAGCGCCTGCGCATGCGCCGCCGCCGCAAGCACAGGCCCAGGATCTCTCGGAACATCTGGGAGAGAGCGAGAGAGTGAAAGAGAGAGAGAGAGAGAGAGAGAGAGAGAGAGAGAGAGGGAGTGTGGCCGGGGGGCCTCGCACGCCTCCCACGCCCAGCAGAAGAAGAGGGAGTGTCGTGAGCGGGGAGCTTGTTAGGCAAGTTTTTACGGGTGTGGGCTGTTTGTGTTATATGCCTGCTTTGGTCGGACGCTCAGTCGGGGGATGCAAGTTCCTTGTATGGCTGAGCCTCCTAGCGAAAGTTGCTGGGGGGAAAGGACACCCTGCCAAGTGATGCGGGGGTGCGTTCGCGCACCGAGAAGCTGCCTGGACGCTGCAGCTTCTTCACGCCCAGTAGCAAGCAAGCAAGCGAGAGAGAGAGTGACCCGCAGAAAGCAAACAAGGAAGAGAGAGAGTAGCTGTTTGTAACTGCCAGAGTCCTGCATGGTCCTTGCAAGGAGCGGGGGGCGATTTCCAAGATACTAGTGCCTTTACAACCATCGTTGTGTTGTTCAGCCTTTTGTTTCCGGAATAGAAGTGCGGCCGCCCTCGTGCTGGTACCTGTAGTTAGAGTTGGAGGGAACACCGATGACGCGAGTGGGACTATGGTGGGGGAAGTAGGGTATGCTCGCGGGAGCGTGTCAAACCCTCAACCCCGGAATGGACCAGCAAACCGAAATGGTTTGTATGTGCACTGGTAATTGGTTGAAAGCACACCATCATAGATACCGTGCTACCGCTTTCTACTTTCCCTGCAGCCAGACCTCGCGAGCGGGCATAGACTTCCAAGCAATGTGAGAGGGAAACAGGAATGGACCTCGCAGACAAAGCTTTGCGTGCCGCGGAGGGTAGGCCTTCGGGCCAGGGTGCGTGACTGCATGCACCCACCCACCCTCACCCCTTTGCAAGCAAGCAGGCAAAAGAGAGAGAGAGAGAGAGAGAGAGATAGGGGGCAAGATGCCCGGGGGTCCTGATCGACCCCTATGCCCGAGAGAGAGAGAGAGAGACATAGGGGGATTTCCGGTGCAGACCTCGTGCCCCATTCTGAAGGGGGCCGAGAAAGGACTAAGGGATTTCGGGGCGCGTTCGCGCGAGCTGGACAAGGCAAGGGGTGGGCTAGCAGTGCCCAATTACGGAGTCACGGCTGATAAGAGGGACTGCTCAGTTCCAGCTCGCTACCACCCCAGAACGTCTCACACACAGACCGAACGTGGACACTCAGCGTAGCGCTGGTGCGCAGTGTTGGGGAGATCTTACCCCTTGACCCCACACGCTGTGCAAGCAAGCAAGCAAGGGAGGGCGGGTCTAGAGCCTGCGGGTCGCACGCGACCCCTACGCCCGGCTGAAAGAAAGAAAGAAAGAGAGAGAGCGCTGGGGAAGAAGAGCAAGAGGAAGCTGTCTTGGGATTTCGAGCTACTTGTGCTCGCGGTGGCTGGAGCCAAATGCCTTTGGGGTCGATGCAGTTCCGACCCTGTGCTCCCCAGTTCCTGGGTCTACGTCGCCTCAACTTTTAGAGGAGAAGCGGCTTCAGGAACTAGAGAGGCATGCTTCTCTGCCACATGTCCACAGAAACAAGTGTAGGTTGAAGGTTCGCACCGATGCATACTGTGGTGCCGTTTTGCAGTGCTCAAGCGCTGTTCAACAAGCCTTGGAGACTGCGGCAATCATGGGATTTGGAGGCTTGGAAGAGAGCAGTTGGCGCAAGAGTGTGTCATTCATCAGCTGAGCCCTTGCCTGAGGCAATGGCAAAGGCTGGGGCGGGTGGGGCTGGGCACCGCCGATGATGTGGTTCAAGGGCTTCGGCAAGGGCAAGGGCTTTGGCCGCCGCCGCGGGCCTCGGAACCTTGTCGGAACTGGATTCAAGAGTTGCTACTGGTGTACACATGGCGGAGCATAGATGCGCTTGGGCGGCTTGCTGTCAGGATTGAGCCTGAGATGAAGTCTTGGGCTCGGATCTGACTGAGTGAGCTTGTCTTCGTTGCCTTCTCAAACTGCCATGCTAATGTTCCATTGTTTCCGCATTCCATTCCGGTGATCGCATGATGAAACGAACAAACCGCATTAGCTTTGAGACACTGTGATTTTCCATGTTGTTGCTTACTTCTAGCTGCTTTCGCGTGCGCTTCATTCCTTTCCGTGTTCCATGTCCACGATCGCGTACCAAAATGAAACCGCGTTAGCTTTGGAACATTACTGTAGGGATTCCCATGTTTTTGCTTATTTCTAGCGACTTTCGTGCGTGCTTCATTTTTTCCGCGTTTAATTTCCACGACCGCATTTCATACAACGAAATGTACCCATGTTCCAGCTGTGTTGGGAGGGAAAGCCCGCTTAGATGGCTGCGCCTGCACCGGGCACCGGGCGCTTGCGCTGGCTTGCAGGATCTGGATTGGCAACCTCCCCGAGGATGCGACTTGGAAGGATCTGCAGACCTTGGGAAACACCGCGGGCGCCACCCGCTGGGTTGAGGTCTTCCGTGGCAAAGGCACGATGCACGAGGTAATGCGAGGGCGCTGTGTATGTCTCCTGGAGCCCTAGAGCACAGGCAAGGGCACGGGCATGATTGCCTACAAGACGGCAGAGGAGGAGCACTCGTAGATCTCAAATTCGCTCAGCCTGTCCCGACGCTAACTCTAAGCTCTTCGGCAGGTGGCTGCTGCGATGCAATCTCTGCCAGGCCAAACGATCAATGGACAACCGATCCAGGCGGGTACTGTGACCACACAGACGCGTCTGTGGAAGAAGTTTAACCCCAGCACTTTGTTCTCAACCTGTGCAGGTTGATTCTTGGCAGAAGGCCCCACCAGCTCCGCCGGCGTAGTGGTCGACTCAGGGCCATGGCAGTGGGCATTAAGTGGAGGATGGAGTTTAAGGAGACCGTCTGCATACCACTAGTCTGCTGCCATTATTTGCCATATGCAAGCTCCCACAAAAGCTTTTTCCAAGGTTCGGCCTGTACCTTACTGGCTGTGACCAGCCGCTTCAATGGCTTCGACTCAAAGCGCTCACCAGGGCGCCATGTGCAACATCTGACATTGATTGCAAATTCGCGACACAGGATGGACTTGCCAGGCTCCATATACTTTTGCCGACAAAGATGCATTGCCAGCATCTGTGTAGTTTCAGTGGCTGCGACTCTCTCAAGACCGCATGGCATACTCGACTGATAAAAAATCGCGATGGTGGCTTGACATGCAAAAGTAGTTCCGAAGCTGGTGGCACTGCAACTTAAAGGAGTTTTCCAAGACTTGCCACTACTTGCGCCACTACTTACACCAAGTTCATTGTTTGCTCTTGAATTTTTCCGTGCTTGAGAGGCATCGGGACGAGATGGTCCCCTGCCACCTGGGCCTGTAGCTCCGAGTGCACAGAAACCGGAGAGGCAAGCTGCACGGTGCTGCGGGGGGGTGCATGGAGCGGCTCTGCACTCTGCAGTAGCGAGCATTGGAGCCTGCCAGTGTTCGGCCCTGTGCTAGGTTCCTGCCCGAACCTTCATGTAAGTGCTGTTCAGGGCACGTCGACGTCGCCGATCTGCTCCCACTGACGGCCAGGACTGCTGTTTGTACTGGGATCAGCTGTGCTTCTTCTGCGTGAAGTTCATAGGCTTCGGCTGAAGTTTAGAGGCCCGTCTGGTAGTAAGGCTCCAGCCAGTTGTGGGGCATGCCCCTTGCCTCGATCGCCAGATCGCTGAATCCCGTTGAGGTTTCATGATTTCACGGTCCGACGTGGCCCGGAATGATACAAATCCATGATCCCCGGTTGCCAGCAGCACAGATACCTCCACGGTAAGCAAACGTTTGCAGTAGCATAGGAGCTGGCGTCGCGGCGAGGTGTACCTGCAGCACTGAGACAGACCTGCAAGGGTTGATGGAGCAGCGTAACTGCCTTGCAGTTGCTCCGCCGCCACGGCGCACGGCAGCCAAGTCTGCCCCCGCACCGCCGTCCGGCTTGGCCGGCACCCCACAGAATGCGAATACACTTGCCGTAAAGGAGAACGCCCTGGCATATTGAGGCTCCCACCACTGACGTTCTGACTGTGGAGCTGACAGAGCAGCTCCTGCGAGTGTTGCCTCTTCTTGGCATGAATTCCTCTTCCGCGAAGTCTGAGTCCCCGCTGAGATAGTCAGGCTCCGATGGCTCTCATGGAATGCTTGGCTTGCACATGTCCCATCCATACGTCTCCACACCCCGCGGACTGAGTCTGCAAGCAAGGAACCCTACTGGTTCAGGTGTGTCTGGAACTAGCCCAAAGGCCCGTTGCAAGCAAACACCGTAACAAGTGGCTTTCCATAACGAGGTTTATCAGACGGTTAAAGCGGAAGATCTGCCTCAGCCATGAAGCGGCGGTGGGAGATGCCCGACACACACTGGCATGAGGGCAAGGCGTGGCGGCGTGGAGGATGGCAAAGAGTGCCAGGCTTTGCTGTTTTTGCTGTTTTCTGCGGAAGGCGAGTCGATTTCCCCCCAACTTCGTGCCTCGAAAGATGTGTGACCTGGCAAATGAAATAGCAGCACTTGCAACGTAATCTAGTATGTCGGATTCGAAATTCGAGGTACCTACATGCAAAACAGCGGCTTTTGCCAGAAGGGGGACGTCTGCACCTTTGCCCACTCGCTGCAAGAGCTGGCCCCGGGCCCGCCGGGCCCTCCGGAGCTCCAAACCGCGAGCCCGAGCCCCGGGCGACCCCTGCGACACCTGCGGGTCACTTCGACTTTAGTCTACTGTGAACTCCCGGAGGCGAGGCGATCGAGCTGGAGGATCCGCACGAGATCCATAACTTGGTGGCCGGGGAAGTGGCTCGGCATTCGGCCTGCAGACTCGCTTGCTGCTAACCCCTGAAAGCTGAGGAGCTTGGAGTGCCGGTTGCCACAGAACCAGCACAGGAACTTCTTGGCTCCGATTGGCCAGGCAGGGATGCACTATGATTGACTGCGACGTAGCAGTTCATCATGAACAAAGTTCCATGCACAGCTTCGAATCCGCTGTTGGCTCTCGAAGCCCAGGCTCTTTGGAGGCACCTCGAATGTTCCAGGATGATATTCGCCCAACGGCACTTTGCAAGATGTGGATCCAGCACCCGACCTACTGCAAACATGGTGATGGATGTACGTTTGCGCATGGCAGCCGGGCTCACTTAAAGGATCCTGCCGAGTACCCGACGGAGCCCCTCAGTTCAGAATCATTTGGTAAGGTCTGGCAGAGATGTCGGCAGATGTGCAGTCGACCCTCGAGAGGATTGCCTTCACAGGTGGGAGCGGCAGAGCGGCAGAGCGGCAGAGCGGCAGTGGGAGTGTGGGGGCCTGGGCCTTGGCTTGACCCGAGGCTTGCTCGGAACGAAGTTTGCGGAGGCCGCTGTGGGCGGCGATCCGCACGGGAAGGGCAAGGGCGGCAAGGGCGGCAAGGGCAACGCCCAGGCCGTGGCACTCTACAACAGTGCAGCCAACACGGCCAAAGGCGGACAAAGTGGACCCACCGCGAGCAATAGCTACAGCGGACACGGTCATTCTCAGACATCTGCTCCAGTGCCCCTCGGTCATGTTGAGCTTTTCGCAACTTTTCTGTCAGCTCGCAGCGTGAGGGTCGAGCCCTGTACTTGAAGGTCTCGTTTCGAGGACTCGAACTTCAAGCCCAACAAGATATGCAGTTTTTGGTTGAAGGACCCAAGTGCATGCATGAAGGGGGACGCCTGCAGCTTCGCTCACGGAGTACTAGAGCTGCGCCGGATCTGAATTATCGTGCACTGTCGCAGTTTGGTTGCTCGGGCCCCTGGCAGCTTTGCAGTGGCTTCAGGCACCCAAATTCTGTCGAGACCTGTGGGGTCAGTCGATTCCTGCACTCTGGCTTCAAGCCTCGCGTGTCTTGCCTTCGATGTTGAAGTCTTGAAGGCATGTGCTGTAGGTGTTTCAGGACCAAGATGGCTGCACAGGTCATGTGCAAAAATATCCAAGCGGGAAATTACTGCTTGAAAGGCTGGCTGGGTTGCTGAGGCTAATACTAAACCGCACGGTGATTCGCTTGCCTGCTCGTTTTTCGCTGAAGCTGCAGAAGCTGCTAGGCTTGTGGTGCACTTTCGCCCATAGCGCAGAAGAGATGCTGTGAGCAACTCACATGCTGCCAGCTTTCTGGTGTAGTCCGCGGCATGTGCTCGGGTGTGTTAGATCTCGACTTTACTGGACGGACAAAGCTCCTTGCAGTCTGAGTTGTCGGAGATGCACCTCGACTCCTGTTGCGTGAACTCATGCTGAAATAACGGGCTGTTGCGTGCTGTTCCATACCGACGTGCGGGAGGGGACTTATATGGACTTATGCCACGATGTGCTTGTGGTGCTCGTGCGGTTCTTGAGCAACTCGTGAGGCTCACTTGTGCGGGTTGCAGACAATTGGCATTTGCGAGGCGCATGTAGGTCGGTACAGAAACTCACCACTGCCAATGACTTCCAGTCCTTTGTCCTGCTGCACCGTGCAGGTCCTAAATCCTACAGCACTTGTTTCAGCAAACCACCATGTAGTTTGGGCAGTCCAATGGTAAGCCTTGTGGCAGAGGATGCCTTCAAAGCTGCGGAGGCATATTTCGACAGGACTGGCATTCGGACATTTTTGACTGAGATCTTAGTCGAATTGGGGCGGGACCAACCCCCAAATCCACTGGCAACCATCCGCTTGCACCTGGAAAGGGCCGAGAACGCGCAGGTGGTGAGAACTGTCTCAGATACGGATCGCGGAGCTCCAGGAAATCCAAAAGGTCAAGGGGAGGATACCAAGGACACCGAAAGCGCCACCAACGCTGTACACGAGGATGTGGATTTATTGGATGTGCATCGGCCTGCAAAGCCCAGTTCGTGCCAAATGCCCGTGGTTGAGAAATGTGGAACACCCGAGACAGAGGAGCACGACGCTGATGGAAGCCTCCTGCAGGCATTCTGAGTGAGGCTGTGTAACGTAACATGATCTGCCCTCTTCTGCCTCTCTGGCAGGTGGAGGTTCTGAGACTCTTGGCTGACGAGGGCCTGGCATCTTCCAAACAGGGGCCAGGTCAGGACCTGTCCAATCGATGCTTGGCCGCTATAGGTGATGGTCTAGCCGCATATGGAAGCGCGGATGTCGAGAGCTTCCACCACCTTTGGCCGAGGTCGTGTTTGGGGCGGAGGCTTCAACCGGGATGTCCTGGAGAGCTGGGTTGCCTCGGCTGCAGTTCGCCGTACCGCGTGCACAGAGCTGAAGTTCTCTGAATTTGGTGCAGCGAGCAGAGAAGAGGTTCCTCAGCCCTCACCTTGTTGCGCTGCCGCGTCTGTGGCTGGCGCTTACAACTCTCTCTGGCATTTGGACCGCGATTCCGCTGGTGCCTGTGCTGCCCTTAGTGCTCAGATTTGCAGGGGTGGGATGCATCGAGACTGCCACATGTTGCTCAGAGGTACGATACGCGAGGTGGCCAACATTATGGCGGAGAACAAGCAGCATGTCCTGGCCAAGCAGCAGCAGCGCATCGCTCCTTGGCAGCACGAGGAGCCGAAGGCATGCAGTGGCCGAGGGCATGGCCCGGGGCCCGGTTCAGGAGAGACTCCTGGGCGTGGCCGAGGGAAGCATGGAGGCCTACTATGTGGCCTTGGACGAGCACTTGGCAGCCAAAGGCTTGAGCTGGACAGGAAGGGGGGCCTCGGCTGTGACGAAAGTTGCCGCGCATCTCGCAACTCGACGCCCGGCAGCACGGAGACACTCTGGTGCTTTTTATGCGATTTACTGTCGGGTTTTGCCATGGTGAACTCGGAGGTGAATTGCTGGCTATCCGTTCTGCAGAGACGAAGCGGACAGAGTCAAGAGAGTCTCCAGTGCCGACCGAAGAGCAGCTGCTCGCACAGCCGCTCTGCGATGGTGACGAGACGGAAGCTGCAGGCGGAACGTTGCCCGAAGTTCGGCGTCCCATAGTTAAAGAGTCCCGCAGGCTTCGGGGTCTTCCGAGTGAGCCGTGAGCCGTTCGGCGCCTTGAGGAGCTCCAGCGGATGCACCTGACCTCGCAGACGCCGAGGCAATCCGAATCCGCGAATCCGCCTGCCATTCCGGGTTTGTCGACATGGCAGCGTGCCAGGGCCAGGGCCAGGTGGCTTCCAAGTGTGCTTTGGTGACTGATGTCTTCGCAGCCCTCTCGGAAGTCCTGGGCGGCAGCCAAGAGCCAGATGAAGAAGAGACGAAGGATGACGAGAAGGCAGTTCCAGTGTCACCGTCACCCGGCAGCTTTTTGAGGGGCCCGCTGAAAACGTGTGCTCAGGTGTGCGAGCTGGTACAGGATGACCCAGCAATCAAATGGAAGAAGCTCACCACAAAAAACACTGCGCGAAGTTCGACTTCCAAGTTTTTCGATCGTTTGCGAGATGCACACCGAGGAAGGAAATGTCGGAGCTATTCGGGGCTCGAAAAGCAGTGTTCAGGCAGAACTCAGGGAACATGGCGATTGCATGTCCTGTTCTGATGGTTCTGCGATCGGCTTGTATTGATTCGACCAGGCTTCGGGCAGAGAGACCCAACACGTCGGAAGTTGGCAGCGGCAATCTGAAGCAAGCTGCAGAACTGCTTGGCACCAGCCGCGACAATGCACGCGACAATGCATCCCGACAGTGTTATTGCATCATGCTCAGCTGCGACTGCCAAGAATTGAAATCAGCTCCGGAGTGACATTCGCTGCCTGGCCCAGGAATCGCTGAAGGTGACGTGCCTGCTTGGGAGGCGGCAAAGTTTCAAGAACACCGTGGCCTTCGTTTCCAAAGGAGATGGAGACCCGGAAGTTCGCAAGCAGTGGTCGCTTCTTAAGCAGGCCTTTGCGCATCCCGGAAGCGTGCTTTGACTGGGTCCTGGCAGTGTTTTTGTTGTGGTCTTTGTGTTTTCCTTTGTAGTGGCGAGCCTGTGCTGCAGCTCTGCTGCAGGTCCTTCTTTTCCACCTTACCAACCACTATGCACTGATCTTCGCGTGGCGTGAGTGGATGGAGCCGAATGCCGCCGAGGTCAGTCCCAGCAGAAATCAAGTAGCAGCAGAAAGCCCAAGTAACGCCTTGAAGTCGAAAATGAAATGGGAAAGGCCCGTCTCCAACCAAAGACGAAGCAAAACAGAACAAACTCGAGCCCACATCGGTAGGTCGCCAAATCGTTATAGGCTTACACCCGAGCACTCGTAGAGCGCAAGCCAAACCCGCCAAACCGAGTGGTAATGGCTTGGAAAACCTGAGGAGACTTCGCTGCGACTCCGACGACAGATCCTCACATCGCGACGCGGCCAGCGTCCGAGTGCGTGGATCGACTTCGAGGAAGTTCGCAAAATTCTGCGACCTGGCTTTCCGAAAGGTGAAGTATAAGAAGCTCTCTTTCGAACCAGGGTACAGAAACGGATGAAACAGTTTTTTTGGTGTGAGTTCCCTAGCAGTGTGGGCGGGAACAGCCCTACACCTGCACGGCGCAAAGAACACGTCAAAGGCCTTCAGCGTGCCTGAGCAGTGTCTGCTGAAGGTTGCAGATGAGAGGTCGAACAAGTTTGTTGAACACTTCTTTCAACCCCCCCATTCCCTCGTATACAGCTGAGTCCTTTTGTCTGGTGCCAGACGATGTGAACCCCATTCCGTTGTTGGGGATGTTCAATAGGTATCATATTCGAGGAAGGTTCTCCTTCTTCCTGGGGATTCTGGGAGGGTCAGCGAGTCAGCAGATTCAGCTCGAGCCTCTACCCCTAGGATGGTAACACACGGCTTATGAAATGCTTATGAAGCCTTACAGCCTTACAGCTGCGTTGCGTGTAGGGCTCTGACTCAAGTCAGGCTCAGCTGGAGTGGCTATCATGTGCTTCAGCTTCAGCGCGAAAACCGATCAGGGCCAAAGACTGCCCAGGATGCTTGTGAAGAAGCAGTTGGCACAGAGAGATAAAAGATGATTGCGAACTGCTACTGTATCGTGCATCTGTGAGTCTAGGCTGAGTTGGCTTGGACATGTCACGCATGTCAGGGCCGAGCAGGACGAGCTGAAAGAAAGTGTGGTGAATCATGTCAGGACCAGTCCCGCTTTGCATGTAGCGCAGTCGGTTGGAGGCCAAAGTCATAGACATGTTTGTTTGCTCTCATGACACGACGCATGCGGAGGAGAAGGGCCAATGTCGCATGCAACAGAGTTATAATATAGAAGAAAGTGTACACCAGGAAAGTGACCGTGCAAGCAGATGACGACGAGCCAGACATTTTGGTGCTTCGGCTTCAATGAATCTCAGACCCTCTGGGAGTTAATGCAGCATCGCTTGTTCCTACGAGGCCGAGTTCGTCTGCGTGCTCCTGGATCGGCCCCTTGGCCGTGGACGAGCGAGAGAGCGAGAGTATCGGGAGTTTCGGGGCACCCGCTCGAGCTGAAGAATGGGTGCGCAACGCCCCAAAACAATGGAGGGCCCATGTGGCCACGGGGCCTGACAGGCCCCTTAAGCCCTGGTGAAGACTGGAGAGAAGACAGTGTCAGAGGTTGTGCTCAGAGCCGCGGTGTCCAGGAGAAAATCCAGCCCTGAGATGCTGGAGGAGTTGTCTCTGATGGACGACGAGGTGAGAGGTTGATAGGTTGCAAGGTCCAGCTCTACATGCCTGCAGCATCTAGCCGGCCAGGCTCAGCCGTTTGTCGCCTGGCTACAGAAGGAGAAGGCCTTTATTCCGATTGCATGTTTTACAAGCTCAACTTCGTTCGGAAGCGTTGCGAGGCGAGTATTCTGGCAAGGAGGCCGCCCCCGGCGCCGGCCCCCGCAAAAGTGCAGGCAAGCGAAAGCGCATGGAGAGCCACACTGACCGCTTTGCCACACACCTTATGGCAGGCGCCTCCGGACAGACCGCCGGGGCAGTTCACGACTGGCCCACAGAGGGATCGACAGTCTTCCGTGGACTCCGGACTGTCCACCTGTGTTGTTGGTCACTGCTTTTTCGAGGCCGCTGCCGCCCCGCAGCCATGCAATGCTAACGCATGGCACACGGAGAAGCAGCTCAAGGAAGCTCGTCCGGCTCTGCGGTCGTGGTATGTGCTGCCGAGGCCCAATGCCGTGACGGCTTCGCTGGAGGAATCAGGGAAGGCTTCCTCGCTCCGACCAGCTCTGTGCAAAGCCATTGCAGCCATGTCATGCGCTTTTACCACTCAAAAAGTGGGAAGTTCCCACTGCAGTGATATTGGCAGGCTGGCGACCGCTCTCAAGATAGAGGACTGGTTGTCATCACGAACCGCTTGATTCTCCAGCTGGAGTCTCAGATGAGGGCGAGGCCGGCATCCATTCAGTGGATGGAGCATGATGGAGTTTCAAGGCCGAACACAGGACACGGTGGACACGGTGCACATACCGAGCAATCCGGCCACGGCCCTGCCGGACACAGTGGACACCGCCCCGCTGACTCGATTCAAGATCTGCTCGCGGAACTTTAAAGGACATGTCATATGTCAGGACAGCCCCAGCCCGAGGTGGTGGATTGCGAAAGAGGCATGGAGGGTGGCCTGGGTGTCCTGTAGGCTACGCCGTATCAGACGGATCGCATTGGGACCCAATTCTGACGCAGTTGCGGCTGCCTCTGCAGCCGAGAAAAAGGCCGAGGCGGTTTCCTTCTCCAAGTCCCGGTGCTCGCAGAGACGGACACTCCTGGATCTTCGCAGGAAGCGTACCAGAAAAAGATGGAGCTGCTCGCAGAGATGACGAAGGAGCTGCAGGCCACATCAAGAAGTATTGATCCTCGAAGCTGGATTCTGAAGCTGGCGACGTGCCAGGTGATCATAAACAAGCTTTCGGATAAGAGCTTAAGTGACAGCATGCGGGAGAGGTGCCCGCTCTCGCCCCGTCGTAGCTGGCTTGATCATGATTACATGTAGCAGCCGTGAAGGTACCAAGGATTTGCGCAGACGATTCAGAATCGAATGTCGTCCTTGCGCCGAGCCTGGTGTGAACAACGCGGCATGTGCGAAGGGCTGTACATTTGGCACCAAGGTCTCGCCCCGCTGCTGCAGAAAAGGCAGTGCCGTTACTGCAATAAGTCCTGCATCAGGAGGTATCGGCAAGTCTCGCCATGTGGTGATCCTTTGTCAAACCGTGCCCAGGAGAAAGCCTATGCACAAGCAGCTCAGGAGGCGGCAGCGGCCGCTGCGGCTGCGGCCACTGCGGCAGGGGGCAACTCCCCGACAATGTCAGCGGCTGCCCCACCAATGCTTCGGACTGGAGCGGTGCCTTCTCTGCCGGGGCCTGCCCTCGCCGAATCCGGGAGAGCCCCGCCAGCAGAGGCAGTGCCCATCTGAGATCGACTCGTCGCACAGATGCGGCATTCCGTCTACGGTGTAAGCTGGAGTAAGCTTCCGTCCTATTCGGTGATGATGGCCGAGCACAAGCTCCCCACAGAAGTCCAGTCTACAGGAGTGAGGTGATTCACTCCTTGCAGTAAATATTCTAGGTCGTTCTCAAGTTTCACCAAGGGCTCGTCCCTTTTGTACAAAGGCAGGAAGGACATGGATGCCTGCAACCTTTGTTTCGATTTTCTCTAAGCACAGACCGATGGGAGACATCGCCCTTTCGGCCGCCCTGCCAAACAAGAATCTACAATGCATGGGGACGCCACCACTTCTGTCATGAGTCATGAAACATCGATATGCCGTGGCATGGCCAAACGGAGACTCACAAGACTTCAGCCGCAAGGCTCAAGGTAAGGGCAATGTGGGCCCTGGCTTGTTAATGTCGAGCACTTCGGCGGCGAAAGGCCACGAGTGCAGAGTCTGTTGTGTCCAACTTGTGACACTGCGCGCTTCACCGGACAGGCCACCTGGCAATGGTGTCCATCTTAACACTTAGGGTCTGTGGCTCTCGGACCCTCGGACTGTGGATTACTGTGCTCATATTCGGTTGACAGAACCACTGTGAGAGCCATCCGAGGCCTTGACCATTTTCCGCGCTTCTATGCGCTCTACTTTGTACACACTAGGCCGGAGATGCGAGCGTACTTCTGGGGGAAGGCCAGGGTGAAAACTGCCGTGGACTGCGAGGATGCCTCGCTCTTTTTTGGTGTGCCAGCTGTTCCCACCGCCGGCGAACCGTCACCGCAACGGGATGGCCGCGCGGCGGCAACGAAGTCTTAGGAACCAAAGCCAGCTTCTCCTCTGTAAGACAAAGGTCCTGAGATGGGTAAAGTGACCCACCGCTGAGGTACAATGCGATGTGTGGAGGCTCTGATTCCGTGAAGACGTTTTCCAGCAAATCTGACATGGTGAAGGTGCGGCTGACCGCCATGACTTTGCAATCTCTGTGCCACGCCGTGGTGTGCCAGATGTTTTGCTCAGGCCGGTTGGGTCTTCAGCTGGGACGACAGCAGCCTGTGGGATGCCAGCGCGACGTACAGCAGCGCGTATCGTGGATCCTCTGCCTCGGGTGACGGGATGGTTTCTCTCCAGTTGCAAGGTCATGGCACGGTGGTGCCGAGCTTGGGTCAGTAATTTTCGCAGATCCCAGTAGGGAGCCGGTGGCAGACGCATGGAAACATGCGTTTAAAGCTCCTGCATGATTGCATCCGGAACGGCTATATTTAGCGCTAAGGTGCTGACATATGGAAGCGACTCGTCGGGAACGGTGAAGGTTTTTATGAACGGCCAGGAGAAAGGCAGTGCCTCTGCCAACACCGTTTCGCAGAAGGTTGAGCTGGTTTTCAACACAGGCGCGCAAGGGTTTGCAAATTGTGGGGGCTGGCAGATTCCTTAGCCATTTCCGCCAGGAGACATTCTGCAGGTGCAAGAGACCGGATCCATCATCCTGATCCAATCCGTCGCCGCTTGGCTGCCTTGTGGATTTTGCCTTGTCCCCATCTCTGCCATCTCTACCACTGATGAATCCAGCCTTCAAACATATTCCTTTCCCTTGGCCTAGGACTTCGTTTGCGACATCACGTCCCCAACAACTCCGGTTTGGTCGTACCACGAAGCAGTGCCCTCCAGCAGCCTGCCATATGAGATGGGCTATCAGGCCGACCTGAACCTCAATTCGGCTTCCTACACCGTCATGATGTGGTTGAAGCAAGGGGTCAGTGAGCCCAGCGATGCTATCATCATCGGGCAGCACATCGGAACCTCCACCACCACAACCTTTACGACTGTAACCGTCACCGAGACGACCGTCACTGTCTCCTCCACCACCACAACGCAGACCACAACGATTCTGGCTTCGTCTTGAGTATGTGTTTGACTGTTGTCAATCTTGTGCAAAAGGGTGCATGCTTTGTGCCGGATCGTAAACGATCCGGTTAGTCTAGCATTAGTGGATGATGTGCCAGCTTGCCCCAATATGAGGACAGACCTTTGCCAATGGTACGCATACACGGACTTGTATTCGAGTGGCTATGCTGGTGGCGTTACCGATGCATTCGACCTCCACTCTGCCAAAGAGAAATGTGCTTCAGATCAAAAGGGGTTGTTCTGGGACGCTGCTTCGTTCTGGTTGCGTTTGGGATATGGAAGCAGCTGGCACCTGGGGCTGGTTTCTTTGAACTTGCCTCGGTGTCTGGACGCTGCTCTCTCTCTCTCTCTCTCTCTCTCTCTCTCTCTCTCTCTCTCTTTCTTGATTGGTTTCGTTGGACTGCGGTAGCCCAGATCCCAGCTCGTGTTTACCGACAAGTCCAGCTTGCAAGTTACCATCCCACCGATCCTTTCTTGGCTTGATAGAGAGGCTTCTTGGACATAGTGTGCATTGACTGAAGCAGTCCCGCCACCCGAGGCATCGAGCTGGGAGATTCGGCCTGCAAGGCTGTGACATGCACAAGTGGCGGCGCTTGCACCGTCCGAGCTGCAGTCAAGCTGGCTGCAAGCGCATATGGAGAGACATCGTACGTGCCAAGCTCCATGTGCTACCTCGGAGGCTACCGTAATTTGGTGGGGTTGACGAGGTCGGGTGTGCCTTGTACAGACGCAGCCACAGGGAGTGGCTTCATCATGTACTCAGCACAAGACGTTCGATCACGCTTCAGTCAAACATCTCTCCCATCTGACATGGCAGACCACCTCATCTGCGTAAAATACTCCAGTGGCACTGGCTGGATGTATGATGATGATGCAGGAAACGATGTTGGCTTCGTCGCTCGGGACACTGACGTACTCATTGCTTCCGTAGACTTCGCGGCGGACACCGTTACCAGCCTTGTTGGCACTGATGAGTACTATGCCCACCTCACCAAAGGGTACAACAGTGGTGATTTGGTGTTTGTGGCCGGAAAATACGGCACCAGCAGCACAAGTGATGCTGGAGAGGTGTATGTCTCGGGGACGTACTTCATCGTGCCGTCAGTTGACACGGTTTCGTACCCGGATGTGCTGGCAACGGCAGCAAGTGCACCGAGCCAGTTCACCAGCACCGACAATGCAGTCGACTATTACCAACACCAGACAAGCAGCGTCAGTGAAGTGCACATGAAGATCACAAATTACTACACAGGTTCCAACAGCGACAACTGGAAGGTGTTTGATGGTTCCTATACAAGTGCCGTAAAAGTGCAGGAGCCAGACCTGCTTTGGGAAGGAGAAGGCTTGCAGTCGCGCGTGCATTCGGTTGCTTGGCCACGAACTGCTTTTTGGAAGAAGCCGAAGGTTTCTCGTTCACAGGCGTGGCGGCGTGGGGATCTGCGGAAAGGCCCGCGAGGGTTCGCGAGGCTTCGAGAGAGCACACGAAGTGTCTCCCGCAGGGTTGTTGAAAGCAGCAAGCGAAGCGAAATCATTCGTGCTCATGGCTTCAGGGGAACTAGGAACCGCGTTGGGGAGGCTTTCCTAGTTTAATTACCAAGTGATCCAGCTGCTTTTGGCAGAGAGCACAGGTTACGCTGTACACCACAACCAGCGGCAATGACTACACAGCCTACTTCCAGACATCGGACTTGTCTTCCGGCAGTTGGTCTTCAGGCCCTGGCCTGCTGGTGGGAATCCGCCGCTCTCGCTCTTGAAAGTCTGAACTTGCAGTGATGCTCTGTGCAGGTGACATCCAGAATGCAACCGCCGACTGGGTCCAGCAAAGTTCCTACTGGAAATGGACAATCCCCATCAAGGCAACGTGGTTAATTATGTGCGATTGACCCGTGACCCATTCCTCGTGCCGACAGGCTGGCTAAAATGACTTCCCTCGACACGCCCGCTTGAGAACTGAGGCAGAGACGATGAAGCTCGAAGTCCGTCTTCGTGGTTCTGGCCTGACCTTTGCAGACAGCCCGGACGGCTCCCAGCATGCCAGCCGCTCCTTTCAGCTGAGCGGGTTTGAGGTCAACTTGCGCAGCACTGTCACTACCACGGTCACTGCAACCACGACCACAACACACACTGAAACCGCTACAACGACTTCATCCTCAGTGACCACATCCACGATCACGGTCACCACAACGACTCTCACCTCTTTTCCATCTGTCGGTTTCGACAGCCATGCAGACCTAAAGTGCGCAAGCACGGGCGAGAGTTCCTCGGGCCTTACGGATGCAACAGAGGATCAATGCAAGCTTGCGTGCTGGAGTTCTTCCACCTGCATTGGCTTTAACTACGCTGCCGCTGGTGGTGGGGCAGACAATTGCAAGCTGTTGGCTTCTCTTAGCAACCTCGCCGCTGAGACAGGCACCACTTGCTACTTGCGCATGGCAACTGGTATGTGTCCCTACCAGTTCCAGTTCGCCTACTATGCAAACAGTGCCTATTGCTGCAAGACCAACAAGGAGAAGGATGATGGTTCTGGTGCAAGCTGTGACGGAAGCGCCCTGCATGCTGGCAATACAGTCTCTATGTGTTGTGCGACTCGGCTAGATCCTTTCGTCGTCTGCTGCTGTTCCAGAAGTATTTTTGCAGAGCCTGCCCAGGAAGGGGACAATTTCATTGTCTGCCCGAATCCTCCGTGCTCCTTGGATGGATTGGTTCTGTGAAGTGCGAAATTTGTCTCTTTCACGGTTGAATCTGGCCCTGCCATGTCTGGACAGTGAGGTGCCGACTATCAGTCGTGACCTGGCCCAATCGAGCTGTGTCTAGCCAGGTGTCTCATGTCACAAGGTCTGCATTTGAAGCGCTTGTGGAACCGCATTTCGCAAGAGGTACACCTCGGCAACGATGCATGGTGTGGCGACGTTTCATTACGAAGAGAGCACGACGACCGTTACATCCTCGTCGGTGACATTATCCACTACCTCCACCGCTACTGCCACGTCATCCTCTACCACGTCATCCACATTCACATCCTCCTCGACCACTTCATCTTCCTTCACATCATCCTCGACCATATCGTCCTCTACCACATCATCTACTGCCACATCTTCGTCTACTTCATCATCCACTGCCACGTCTTCCTCTACCACATCATTCACAAACACTGTGACGGTGACTTCGACAACCAGTTCTTCGACGACTTTGACTGCGTCAAGTACTACAACAGAGACATCAACCACAACCGCAACGGCTTCAAGCTCAACGACTTCAAGCACAACGGCTACAACGTCAACGACTTTAACCGAAACGACTTCAACCGCAACGACTTCAACCGTTACGGCATCAACCTCCACAACTGTGTCAACGACATCGACCGTGTGGGCCCTTACCCGTTCCTGGCGGCAGAACGAAGAGACACATACACGCATGGTTTAACACGCATTTTTGAGTGTTTGTCTAGGCCCGTATCATCTCGAATCTCTTGCAGCTGCCCTCACAGTTGGCTTGCAATAGCATTTGTACACATAATGGTGCATGATCATGTGTTATGCTGCTGACCTCTTGTGTTCATGCGATGAGTTTTCCCCCAGGCTATTTGCACTGGAGCTCGGTTTACTCCGCGTTGTTCTCGGATGCGTATGAACAGAATGATGAATTCTTCTGGTCGGTGGAGTTTGTGAGTAGTGGCACCGTCAGACTCAAGAATGTGAAGGAAGGCACGTACCTGGCCTCCGACGGGTCCACTTTGTCTTTAGAGAGTACTCGCAGTGCTGCGGGCCTCTGGAAATATGCAACCGTCGATGATTCAGTTACACTTCAGCATTCGTCATCCAGCAAGTACCTTTGCACTGAAGCCTTTCCTGGCATCTCCGACAGCTGCCAGTCTAACGGCTGGACGGTCACTTTCCTGGCCAACACTGTATCCGCATCCGTCTTCACCTCCGTCACCGTGACAACGACCTCGTTGACCTCAACAACGAGGACGTTTTCATGGGCCATTGGTCAATGTCACACGTCTCGCCCTCGTACTTCCATGGACTCCTGTTTCAGAGGGTTTAAAGGCTCATTGCATCCCCAACTGTACGCTACAGTACGAGTATGTAATTGTGAAGCAGCGGTCAGAGGCGGGGAGAGAGGGCGAGACCTTCACGACAGGACAGAGACCTCGACGATCGTAACTTCGACGACGACGAGCACGACCTCGACCTCATCATCAACTGAGACGACCTCTACAGTGACAGCTACAATGACAACATCCACAAGCTCCACGAAGACGACCACCGCCAGCACTTCCACAACAACGAGTAGCACCACAATAACAGTGACTTCAAAGACGGCGACCCTAACCACTACCACCACTCTCACTGCGCAGTTCGACAGAACGCGTTTTGATGTCAACTTGAAAGACGGGCGGTACTATGTCAGCTTCTCGGCAGCATGGGCAGCAGTTCAGCTCAAGGTTCTGTGACGTCCTGAAGCCTCAGCGAAGGTCACTACCTCCAGGAGTGCCATTCGGACACCACCCTGAGCAAAGACGTGTGGCAGCTTGGTGGATCCCCATAGACCTTAGGTGGTCCTTCAGGGGTTCTCAAGACATCGGCTTCGGATGCGTACTGACATGTAACATGTCGCAGACATGCAGAAGCGAGAATGCCTTGCCATTGTAGCCCACATTATGGGCTCTCCATAGCATCCGAGACATACCCTGACCACCACCTGGCGGACCTGAAGTCACCGTGTTGAGAAATAACTCCTTGCGCTTTCGTCTGCTTTCGTTCACTACATATGCTTGCGGTCTTTAGGTAGGGTTTCGGCAACGACGGGCTCGAAGCTCTGCTTGATGAACCACGTCAACATCAGACACTGCCCCTCCAAGGCAGCACGTGGCCTTCGTCTATGACAAAGATGCCAAAACACAGTCAATCTACATCGACGGAAATTTGGACAAGACATGTTCAGCTCCATGGCTCGCGAGTGGCCCCCGTAGGCAGATGCCAGCATACCGGGGCCCGATAAGCAAGTTCGCCTATCCGGGTAGCTGAGGGCATCGAGTCGCTGAATACGGACGAGACCAACCAGCATCGGGCTCAAACGCTTAAGACAGTATCCAAAGCTAGAGCCGTAGAGCGAAGTGAGGTTTTATCTTGGCGGTGCTCTGCAACGTGGAGTTACAACAACGTGGACTGGCTCCATTGCTGACGTGAACATCTTCCTTCAGGTCCCGGTGCGTGCTATCCGAAGTGCTCTAGAAAACATTGTACACTGTTACATTGCATTTTCATTCCCTCTGCCAGGTCTTGACAGCCGAACAGCTCGGTGTTTCGAAGCTCGCGGCCTGCTACGCTCTCCCAGGCAGCTCTGTGCTTTCTACATTCTTGGGAAGTCCCGCTACGGTGCATCGGGACTCCAGGTACTGATTGCCGAACTCAGCTGCACTCGTGGCACACCAAGGGCCGCTTGTCTGCGCAGGAAAATTTGTTGCTCCTTGGCAGCTGGTTGCGAAGACTTTCGTGTTCTGGCGTCTCGATTCTCTCGAGGTGCTTGCTTGATGGATGCAGATACCAGCGGACTCAATCCGAAGACCTGCAGCCCAAAGCTCAGCAGTCTTTGACCAAACGAGAGGGCAGAAAGCGGAATCTGCAAGGCACCTACTGTGCGACCTATGGGATGCTGTGCCTGAAAGCCGCCCAATCGAGTGGCTCCTGTTCATTGTCGGTGTCCACAACTGCATCTCGCCTTGCAGCCGGTGGGAGAGCAATTAATTGTTTCCTTTCATGCCGCCGATGCCTGTCGGAGATTGAACTCTGAGGCATATCAGACACAAACGAGGCGTCCTGCTTGTGGCTGGCCCCTGGCTGTGCGCAAGGCACCCGAAATGTCCCTTTCAGGTACGGCTGTGACGAGACGCTAGACAACCAAGTGTGTCCAGGTTGCATGAAGCCGAACTTGTTGAAGCAAGAAGTGGCAGATGTGGATGTCGGGTTGGACAAGGTGTGAGTGCTACCCTGCGAACTGGGCTCCGCAGCTTGTGAATCCGGCGAGTGATTCTTCACAGAGGCCTCGGATTACTTGGGTTTGCTAGGAGTCACGGCGCACGTCAGTGCAATCATGGAAGGACTTATTCAAGCTCCTTCGCTGACACAGCGAAAATAGGAGAGGCTGAGTCTGAGCTTGATGCGTCATCGCAGATTTGATTGCCTCTGTTTGGCTCATCAAATTTTGCTAATCTCTGCCATTGTAGTTTGGTCGTTTATGATGTCACGACTGCAACACCGGTTGGGCGGTGGTGCTCGTGGTGCGGGCAGGAGCTCTTGACGACACCAGCAGCGACCAAATGTGGAGAGCTGCCACTGATAGCGGTGAAAACATGGTTATCGACATCGGCTCCAATAGCTACTATGTTCCTCGTCCTGGACGCATCTTCGCACACGGTTGGCTGCCAGGTTGGTATTTTCACCCTTGGCTGGAAGTCAATGCCCAAGGTCTGTGGCGTCATTACGCAGGGAAGTGGCAGTGCAGACTACTGGGTCAATACCTTCGAGGCTGCGCATGCCCGAATGCCCGAGAATAGGTGCTGAACATCAAGCGTTGAGGGCATGTGCGATTGACTCCACACCTGGGCAGGTGGACTTCAGTGGCTGGCACAGTTCAGTGAAGGGGTGGTCGTTGTTGTCAGAGCTCGAGCGTGTTTGAGATGATTGTAGCCAGCACAGGCTGGACGGGTCTGGGCGTTGTCTGAGGTGAGGACAACAGCAACTACGCCCCGATCGCTGGCACTTTTGCCACTGCTGGTGACAAGACGACTCAGAAGCTGTCCCGATTTCCTTTGCCGATGCGTGCGCGTTGTCGGTTGCAATGGAATTTCATGTTGGTATCAGGAGCTTGCGTAACTTTCTTTTTTTCGACATCACTCATGAAATAAGAGCAGTTGTAGAGAGAGAGAGAGAGAGAGAGAGAGAGAGAGAGAGAGAGAGAGAGAGAGAGAGAGAGAGAGAGAGAGAGAGAGAGAGAGAGAGAGAGAGAGAGAGAGAGAGAGAGAGAGAGAGAGAGAGAAAGCAAGAGAGAGATAGAGCGAGAGAGAGAGAGAGAGAGAGAGAGAGAGATGCTCGCATGTGCCCAAACCCCTTCGCAAGCAAGCAAGCAAGAGAGCGCAGTCGGCTGTTGCTGTTGTTTGGAGTTAGAGTGGTGCAGTTGAAGCAGCCACGAGCCCCACATGTTGCTGTGAACTGGAGCGACACGAATGACCCAAGTGGTGCTTGGGGGCTTACATGGTGATGGTCTTAGGTCATGTGTTGCAGTGGTGCGGGCGAGTCGACAGGCACATTTGGGGGAACGTGGGCGTCGCTCCACGTGGGCGTCGCTCAGCCCCGACAGCAGTGGGAGGAAGTGCAGCTGCATCCCTTGACCGCAAGACTCACTTCCTTACGAAAAGAGGGCTCCACCTACTCTACGAACCGACAGCCGAAGACCAGTGGATCTCCAGACAAATTGTAACATGCGAGGAAGGAGACTACATGGACAGCCAGACGGGGGAAGTCCACGCTAGAGACGTCGCGACAAGCTACGAGTCCTACCAGCGACGCCTCTGCGAGCGCTACAGAGTGGGGAACGAGCTGATAGATAGGTGCGGATAGCCGGCCGCTACATGCCGAGAGTAGCGGATGAGAACAGAGCCTCCGTTATGCGCCACCCGCACAAAGTGGGGGACATGCTCAAGAAGGCCTGGAAACTTCGCAGGAAAATCCGCAGACGACAAAAGGAGGGGGAGAGGAAAGCAAAGCGTAACAGAGCCAGCACCTCTGACACGCCAGAACGTGGAGAAGTTCAAGAAGGAGCCCGACACCGTAAAGAAAAACCCGCGGCGAAGAGGGGACAACAGGAGAGACCTCGCTGCCGAGTGTGAGAAGAGAAGCCAGTTTTCGGCAGAGACACCACCGGACAGGGAGGAGATAACGACGATAGCGATATCAACCCCACAGCCGAGACACCAGCAGAACAAGAGGAAGAGGAAGCCAGCGAAGCACAATGGCCGTGGGGCCCGGCGGGCAGACCCTCGGACAGAGGGGCAAGCAAAGGCACCTAGCACAAAGGCCCAGGGAACTTGTGGCGGCAGCCGCCGCCAAAGTACCTCAACCCGCTGGGGGCACAAAAGCCCAACGAGGTTGAGGGGGAGCCACCACCAAGCTCCCGTGCGATAAGAGCGACCGCTGCCGAAGCAGATGCAAGCGCCATGCAAAAGGAAAAAAGGCTCAAAGTAAGCCTAACTCCTTACTTGCGCTGGCAAGCACAACAAGTACAACAACACATGTCGAGACGGACGGGGAGTACCACCGGAAGCCCGCGTACTGAAGACCCGTGAGCGCGGTAGGGAAAACACACCTTGCGCCCTTGATTGCGACGATGACAACATGCAGTCTTTTGGGTGTGTGTGTGTGTGTGTTTCTGCTTTGGTTTAGCTTGTGCTTGGTGCAGGTTCCTCCACGCTCCCAGGCCCCAAGTGTTCCCCAAGTTGCAAGTTCCTTGCAAACGACAAGCGTAATTCTGACGGGCCGCTGAGCCAAAGCCACTACCTATCGGGGGATCCTGCACCCCACCTTCAATTGCACACTGCTGCAAGCCGCTATACCTTTGAAAAGGGACCCTAATGCCAATTCGCTACCTCTCTCCTTGGGGACACACGCTGGGGAGCCCACCGTACTCGTTACTGCACGATCTCGTTACTGCGCGATACCAGGCGGGGGAACCGGCACCCTTTTACCGTTTTTGTGGTTTTCCATTACAAAAAACCGTCCAGGTAGCATCGAGGTGTCATCACACACTGGGACCCCTCGAGCATTGGTACTGCTGTTATACCGCTGTCCAGACCTTGGTTCTTGTTGTTGTTGCGGAAAGGGGGAATCCTATCACAAACCCGCTGGGTCAACAAGGGGGGAAGTGTTCGGCGAGGGACCAAGGATTGTGCTTAAGAGAGCGCGGCCATGAGGCCGGGATGCGCGATAAAGTTCAGGGAGGGTGGTTCCTCGCCGAACAATCGCCTCCTATCCCCTACCGCTGAAGACCCCAAAGCTCCTCCACCACTCAGATGGGGAAGGGGGCGCCTTGGCGCGGGTCCACGACGTGGACTTTTCCCCTGTGAAGTGAAGAGATAGAGAGTGATAGATCCAGCAGACAGCCGTGCCCTACAGGGGCTGCGCCCTGATGCATGACACCGACGTTTGGCTGAGAGTGCAAGGGAAAGAGTGTGCGGTGGCCGGGCGTGGTGGCGCCCAGCGGTTTTCCATACGACGAGCAAGAAGATCGCACCAGAGGGGAACGGCTGTGAAAACCTCTCTGCGTCTGAATGGAATTACGACTTGCTCCTAGCGACTCGCAAGAGTCGTAATGCTGTCCGCCAAGATAGCTCTGCCTTTTTGTGTTTCGACAAGATCCTTGTCGTCGATCTCAAAAATCTTTCAGCTAAGTGTGCTTGTGTATCGCGGCTGCTGCACCTTCTCCGTGTATTTCAGTGTAAGTTTCTACATCATCTCATATCACGCCATATCTGGGATGGAGCCAGTGATGCCAGCGCTTGGGATGCAGGTCTATGTGGTTGGCTGGCTAAGGATGTGTGGAGGATGTCATGTGAGGCTGTGGTTGATGGGCCGGGCCACCCCCGTAAGCGGCTGCCAGCATCGGGTTCCCATTTTCCCGAAAGAGTCTGTAGCCAGACACTTTCATCACGCTTAAGTGGTGCTTTGCTCGCGGTGTGCTGCTTTTGTCGTAATGTTTGATCGGCGGATCAAGCAAGTTTAGAACAATTCCTGCCTGAGCACCTCATGGTCCACCACGCAAGCACAGCCTCCGACGTGAGCGAGAGCTTGAGCGGGAAGAACGGAGGGCGGGCGGAAAGAGAGGATAGAGAGCAAGTGCGAGTGTGAGGCTATGTTCGCATCTGGCCGTCCACTGTCAACGGCGCCCTCGCCATGCGCGCAGGGCTGGTGACATGTGGGCCGTTGAGAGCCGGGACTTCCGGAAACCATGCCACCAACGCAGGCAAGTAATGGAAAAATTCCAGACGTATACCGATGATTCCTAGCTGCCCCAGCTTGCTGCTATGAAGCAGAACGTCCAGTAGCATTCAGCATTTTGCGCGGTTGCACACATGGACACAGTCTTGTTGGGGCTGACTCGGTAACCAGTGCAGGCGTTACGTGTCATTCGGATGTTTCAAACTGTGGCATCTTGGACGCAAGATGGTGCCAGAGTCAAATTATTCGAAGGGATTCAACCACATGAAAAGCCCAGGCACGCAGATTACTGACGGCAACAAATGCACCGACAGTACTACATTTTCGGGTGCTGTGGCGACAGCATCCACGGAGCTTTGCACTTCCAAGTACTGGGTGCAGCTTGATCTAGGACTGGTGAATGTTGTTTTCGGTTGCGGTCTCGTTCTTTCTCGCCGCTACTTCCTTATGGGTGGACATCAGGAGCCACATTGTCGAACGACGCGCCAACGAAGTTGGTGAACAAGGTGCGAGCTGCAGCTTCAAGCTCGGCAATCTAGTTGTCTGGTAGCCAGTCTGTTTGCAGCTTTGAAGGTGGTGGTGTATGGATGCCAGAACTTGATGTATTGTGGCCGGGCTCTGGAAGTTTCCAGCGATGGGACCACCTGGTCGACGGTCTATGAGGCAAATACAGCTTATGCAGTCCAGCTGCAGCCAAACGTGGCCAAGTTCATTTGTGGGATATCCCTTGTATAGTCACTAGGGGTGCATCACGCGCAGCGGCTTTGAGTAGTTGCATGCTCAGCTTCAAGCGCAACAGATGTGACTGATACACCAGCTTGCAGCAGCTGAGCCAAGCCAAACAAGACACCTTTTGAAGAGCATGGCAGTGTCGCACAGAATCGCAGCAGAGGTCTAACCGGTACGGGCTTATGAGCGACGGCTTGAGGGATGGCTGTGCGCCTAAGGATGACGACGATGCGCCTAACGTGACGTACAGCGCTGTGGAGTCGGGTTCTGGAAGCGTTTTTCGCTTTGATTTACGTCCCATTCGCTATGTGAAAGTTTGGTCCAGCATCAGCAGCAGCGCCCTTCAAGTACACTTCGCAGAAATCGCTGCTCGATCGGACAATGTAGTGTTCCTGTCGTGCAGAGGCGAGAGTGCATTTTTGTTCGACTGCGATGCGAGGAAGTTTACGAGCAGGCCACGGAGCTGAACTATCAGTTTGACACAGAGATGGCCAGCACGGCCGTGACCATGGGCAAGCTGAGCAACCTGGGGATGCTGTCCGACTACACATTCATGGCTTATTGGAAGGCGAGTTCCCTCACGACCAACGCCGATTACCCAATCTTCGGACAGACCCAAAGCAGCGGCCTGAACTTCTTCGTGAAGCAGACGGCGACCAACACCATCCAACTTGAGCACAAAGTGGATGGCTCCGACGGATGCAGCACAAGTGCGACGTCGGTTTCGGCCAACTGGAACCATGTTACTCTGTCCTTCACCGCCAGCACAAAGGCATCAACGTTTTACCTCAACGGTGCCGCAGTGTCGCCAACCTGTGCAGCACAGATCAGCGCCACAGATGGAAGTGTCGAGTATGGAGGCGGTCGCGGAGAGGGCACCTGGAGCGGGAGCCTTCAGCAGGCCAAGGTGTATACACGAACCGTCTTGTCTGAGGATTTGACCAATTTCAGCAACTGGTGCTCCACGTACACCTGCGGGCCAGGATATCGCCGTGATTCGAGCAAATCAGGAACCTGCAGCACTGCGAGCTGCACGGACGCAGAATGCTGCGAGGAGTGGCCAACATGCGCCACAACGGATTGCACGCAAGACTCAAAGTACACCTCCAGAAGACGCAACTACTGCTTTCGGTCGTGCACGGAGACTCTGTGCTGCACATGGCGCGTCCTCGGTTCCTTCACACTCACCGGGACTTCAACCCCAACGGTGACAACGCACAGCACAGCCTCCTGGGTTGATGCGGGTTCCACTTGCAAGGACCAGTTTGACGATGCGCTCCCTGTTACCACGAGTGGAACGGTTGACCGCACCACTGCAGGCACATATACTATCACCTACCAGTGCACAGAGAACAATGGCAACACAGTGTTGGCACCTCTGCTAACTGAGCATGTTCCCTGTAAGGTATGCCATGCGTTTGCCCAGATTGTTGCGCTGGGACATGTTTCGCAGTGAAGTCACAACATAGACAAGGACACAAAGACACGGACTGTCACGGTCGTGGAGAGCATGTACATCAACCCAGCCTTGCCTCTTGGGCTTTTGACTTTTGACTCGGCCGCGCTCACGACTCATAGCCGCGGCTCTTTCTGCAGGTACTGGGTGGTGCAGCGCGAGGCCGGATCTTGGACGGACACAGTCTCCAAGTGCTGGGACACGGACGTCCCCCAACTGCATCCACAGTCCCAGAGCGTCTGATTTCGTAGGGTACATGAGGCATAAAATTTGTTCGGTTTCCAGGACACGTTCGACGCGGATGTGGCTGACATGCATCAGTCGGAGACATGGGATGCTAGCGCCCGGCTCTACAATGCAGATGGGGCATCCGGCGGAGTCACCGAGGCGGTTGGAGGGGCGCTTGTGGTGTGACTTGCTCTCTCCCCTGCCAGGAAAACCGCACTATTACCTACACCTGCTCTTTGACCAGCGAGAAAATCGAAAGGACCTTGATGATTCGGGATGCCATCCGCAGCCCGGCTAATCCTGCCTTCGAGCGCTTAACGAATTCATGGGCGTTGCATTTCAAAGGTCTGTATGGACCAAATCCCCATGTGGTTCGCAGTGGGCGACTTCGGTGGAACGCTGGTGCTTGTATCTCGGATTTTACAGAGCCTGCTTTCCTTGCGGTCCTTGCCATTAAGAACCTTGCCTAGCGTTCAAAGGCTAGAAGAGTTTGTAACGCGAATCGGAGTGGCGGCCTGAGGCGAGATCTGCGACACGACGGATACTAACCCTGGAGAGACATCGTGCTCATATTCGGACGACAACTCCACTACGACGGACAGGTGTGCATTGACGGCTACAGGCTGGAAGGCCAGCAATGACAAGGGAGAGGGCACTTATTTGCAGCTGGATCTGGGTTCAGCACTCAAAGTGGCAGGACGGGCCGGCTTGATTCGGTGACAGTGTCTCACTGTCAGCCTGTGTCGCATTCAGCTGTCATGAGGAGTGAAGACCAAGGGCCACTCGAGCGAGGAAGCATGGCTGAAGACCTACACCGTCGCCTACTCCACTGATGGCTCGAGCTGGAACGACGTCTCCGGCACGTTCACGGCCAACACCGACCAGAACACGGAGGTTGAGGCCATGCTGCCGTCCCTAGTGGAAGCACAGTGGTGGCTACTGGCCTGCGTGCATGTCGGAGAATCCCTTTCCTTGCATTGACATCACACAACCAAGGCGCATCATCGCGAAGACATTTCACAATGTGGTGGCAGCTCGAGCTGCGATCATGGTCTGCAGCTCAACCAGTCGCTTGACTGCCTTTCCGTCGTGATGTGTTGCCACCGCTTGGATAGTCTGGAGGCTCTGAGACCTTATTCCCAGTAAGCACGGCATGACTCTTCTCGCGACCTTAATTATGCCAGGTGCGAGCACTGATGCAGATTGCTTGTGTGGCTATGTTGCCGCACCAGCTGCTGAAGCATGCCGAACCGATGTGACTGTGGACTGCATCGATGCTACAGGCCGAAAGTTTCGAAAATAAGCGCCATGTCTGCTACTGGTAGCATATTTGCCTGCATCAGCGCCCTATGCAAGTATGGAAGTGGCCAGTCGCAGCATCTCAGTTCTACTTCCGGTCCGACACACCGTGAAGAGCTTGGCAGGGTTGCGTGTGCGTTTCACTCGCCACCTGCAGGGACCGCTCAGACACCATCCCTGAGCCCTTCAATTATCAAGGCACTTGAGCTTTGGCATGGTTAGGTCTACTTCGGTGAGTGGATTGCGCAAATCTTGGCCAGAGGAAAGTCTGTAACAGCCAGAAATGCGGTCAGCTGTAACCGTGCTTCTGAGGATGCATCGGAGACTGTCGTGACCTACTCGTGTACCGGGGCTCCCGACTACACGCGGACCGTGAAGATCCGGGATTCGATATCTTTGGTCGGCAGCTCCTCTGTCTTGGTTCCCGGTGGTGTGTCAGGCCGGGCAGGTCAACTCCTCAGTCGAGAATCCAGGTTTCACAAGAGAGGGTTCGTGTGCAAGCGCAGGACAATGGAACGTTGCGTCGAGCGGCACATTTTACGAGACTGGCAGCACATGCATCACTCACGAGGGCGAGGAGCTTACGCCAAGTGTGGACTTGGACTATCTTCCATTCACTACGGAGTGCCCGAGCTGCGTTGGAAGGACCATCAGTGTGTCGTCTTCATAAGATGACCTACCTGCGAGGCGAACCTACATCATCAATTACGAATGTCGAAGACGGGCGGCCCCTGTCTTGCAGCGCACTGTGGAGGTGCGATTTCCCCACAGGCCCTGCGCCCAATTATAATCAATCTTGTGAGTTGCTGCGGAACCGCTTCGTTTCAAGGTTTGAGAACGAAGCCAAGAAGGTGTGGGCGCTGGGATTCTTTGCATGCAATCGATCACCTACAACCCCAACAAAGAGGATTAACTTCGCAAGCACAGTGAGCGGGGGTTGTAACTGTCGGAGCCGAGGAACTGAGTTAGGCTCCTCTGCGACGCACTACGAAGATGCATGGGCCTGCATGGACTTAACGGCAACAGCACAGAGCACCCTAGCAGCACATGGAAAAGATGAGCGACTGGCTCCGCATGAGATGCTACCGATGCCTGCAAGGCTCCTCGCGGCTGTCAGTCAGCTCGGATTTTTTCGATCGCTACATCGAGAATTACGTCTCCTACCCATTTCCTCCCTGTTCTACCGGGGTGCCGCTTATTGTACGCTCAGGACTGTGCATAGCCAGGGCTAGCAAGCTAGAAGAACTTGCAGACCATGATGTTGGGATTGATTGCCTGAACACAGTTGTTTAGAGACTAGTTTGGGCAAGGGAAGGCCTTGCCCACCCGTTTTGGAGTCGTGTATGCAACAGGAGAAATTCGTCACCCCATCTTCTTGGCGGGCGACCGGCAGGACTTCAGCATGCCAAAATGTGTACAACCGATGTTCAACTTGCTGCATGCCCGGCTAAGATTGTCAGGAGTTTCACTTGGGGATCAGCTCTTCAGGTACCCCCAGCTTGGGGCAATCGGACTTTGACACCCGTTTCGCAGCAAGTCCCTTTCGCATCATCCGCCGCACTTGTTCATCCTGTGATGCTGGCTTTCAAGACATCTACTATCGGCGTCTCACGGACATGCCAAGTGGCTTCTCTGCTTACAAGCAGATGGCCTGTGAATGGACCGAGACTGACAACAAGGGAGGGACAGATTTTAAGATCTACAGCAGCCTGGCAGATGCTATCGGAGACACGAACGCATGGTCTGAGTATGGCGGCTTTGGAAGTACGGATGTAGGCTTTCCAGGAACATCCGGCCCTTCTTCTGCGTCAAGTGGCCAGTACAGCAGCATACCCGTATCGGAATGTTCCTCATCTTCAACCGCGACTGGTGTGGACGGCAGCTTCTACATCTACGTCCCTTGGCCAAGCAAGATGGTCACGTTCGTTATGAATGTGTAGTCTTTGAAGTCGGCATGTGTCTTAGGACTACGCGTCCTCGGTGGTGCCTGGCACCTGCACCCGAAGTGTAGGAACTCTTGGCAGCGGTGCACAGTGCGAGGATGATAATGGCCAGGAGAGTCGATTGGGTTTCCTGATGTTCACGAAGGAATCTCGTGCAGCAAGATGGCAATCAACCGCCACGTCCTTTGCGGAGAACTTTGTCTGTGCTCGCTTCACAGGTGTGGAGTGGCAGTACTTGGAAGGGACCACATGGACTCAGTTCATCCCATACCCAACTGACGTACTTCTGGCTAGAATAGAGTTCGACAACAACACGATCACGTCGTTGAAAGGATCGGATGAAGAGTTTTACACGGTCAAGATGGGTTTCGTGGATGGGGACTTGGATTTCACGCTGGGCACCAGTTCCGTCACAATTGCCGGTACATCTTTTGTTGCTCGGTGCGGCGAGGATTTATGGTGCCGCGGCGGTATTCGACCAAGCGGAACGGACGGAGCATCGTACTGTTGTGCAAGTTCTTGTACAGTATGTGGAGGGGCAACTTGTTCCGACAATGGAGCCTTGGACATCTGCTGCTTGAGCACTCTGCTGGAAGCTGGGAGGGTTTGTCGCGACCATGATGATGTTTCCTGCTTGATTCCAGAGTCGTGACTCGCTGCAGTTCAGAGTTTGCCAGAGGTTTTCGGCTCCTTTGCGCATCCCTTGCTGTAAGACGTTGGATTCGTAGACCTTTGGAAGTGCCTAAGCGAAGGGCTTGGAGCTTTGGGCTAGTCAAGTCCAAGCAAAGTCAGGTCGGTTCTGTGCGGTGGCAGCCTGCAGCTGAGTAACTTCGAGTCTGCGGCAACCATGAAACAGGCTGGCTGGACCATTGACAGTGACAACGACGCCGACCTGTTCTCCCCAGATTCTACACTCAATGGCTGGTACAGGGGGTTTGCTTCGGGCTCTAATGCCGGGGGGATCAGTGTCACCCTCCGGGGATATGGGCAACTCGATCTGACCTTTGGAAATGGAAATTCGGTGTCGGGCACAACCAACCAAGTACAAGTACTCCTCGGCGGCAACGAAGTAGACACCGCCGACTCCACGCAGTCAGAGAAGACGGCTACTATCGATTTCACGGATGGGGATGTGTTGGAAATCAAGGATGCAGGGGACGCCATCATTCTTGTCAAGGGCCTTGCCTTCAAGTGCTTGGTACAGGATTTCTGGCCACGTGTGGTCATTAGAAGTGGAGAGTTTGGTGCTCCGAGCACCTGGACCGCATGGCCTGCGGAGGCCTGCTATCTTGAGGAGGAGTCGACTGGCACCTGGAGCGGCACGGTGAGTGTAAGCAGCAGCTCGATTTCGACTGCCAGCGAAGGTCTTTTCCCAGTGACTTACACATGCAGTCGAAACAACGTCCCAACAACAAGGACTGTGATCGTGAAAGTTCGAGATCCCATCGAGCTGGTCGGCCTTGAGGCCATGATCGTCCGCCAATCGGCTGGCTCAACCTTGGCAGATCCTGGCGCAGCATGTATCGACCGAGACTTGGTCCCGCTGGCTGTTTCCACTTCACCGTCAAGCATTGCGTTGGACAACGTTGGCGAGTACTCTTTCACATACTCCTGTACTGACAGCAGCAGCCGAACTTCCACAAAGATCCGCTATGTTCAAGTTGCGCCTGCCATAGAATTGAAGGGGGACGCAGTCATTGTTATCGAAAAGGACAAGACATGGAACGACCCGGGTGTTCAGTGCGTTGACGTCAACGGAGGTTTGTTGGCTCACACAGCCAGCCCTTCCCCGGTAGACACAACCTCGGCCGCCACGAACACGGTCACCTATACATGCACGGACAGTACTTCTGCAGCCCTGACCGCAACCAGGACCCTCTTCTCAACCTTTGCACTTATGTAACGTTTGCACTTCTGCTAAGCCGGCACCGGCACGAAGACTTAAATCTGGTAGTTTGTCATGTGTCTTGGTTGGGATTTGTTAGCTGGTGCGCCCTGGACCAGATGACCCGACGTGCAGCTTCATGTTTTGCATCCGTTACAGCCTTGCAATGGCCGGGGTGGGGGTTGTTGGGCATGCTGGGGCGGGAGAAAGCGGGCCACGGATTCGTGGCACCTATGGGCTTTCAATGCTTCAACGGAGCTGGCAAAAGAAGCAAGACAGCAGGCCGAACGCCGCGAAGTCGAGGGCCGAGGCGGCCGAGGGTCGCGGTGCCCGCTTTGCTCAGTTGGCTTGTGGTGTTGGTGGGTGGGCAGCCAGTCGCGAAAGCTGTCACTTGATGCATTCTTTTTGAATTGAAGAACGCATTTCTTGCTTTTGACGTTCGTGCACTTACAGCAAACGGGAAAAGTCGAGTGCTAGTTGCTGACCTATGTCCTGCGGAGCTGTCACGGGCGTGCTAAGTGGGTGACAGAAATGAAGAGTTGAGAAAGTGACAAAGGGTCTACAGTTTTCATAGTTCTCTTTGCTGCATTTTGGTCTAAAGCTTGTGTGGGTGGCAGGCAGCGTCATGAGCATCATTGGAATTTGAAGCGTCCTTCCAGAGTCTTTGTCACCAGGGAAAGAGGCTTGTCGATGCCGTTTGCTGCAGTGCGGTATAATGTAGCTGTTTATCCAGTCCTACCCTGAGCAATCTTCAATTTTGTCAGATTCGCCGGAGCGACAACCCAAGATGCATTCGGAACCCTCGCTGGTTTTCGTGAGGTCCATGCCCAACCAGCATTGTGTTCATGATGCAACGTTTCGTGGAGGACCAACGTAGGATCGGCTATCGTAGGTCCAAAAGATTTCACCAGGCTGCGGCCGTGGCCGCCCCACCGCAGGTTTACTGCTCCAGCCCCCACTTTCACTTTGCGTCGGGTGTTTTGTAGAAATTTGCCTTTAAATTTGCCTTTGATGGCCTTGAGCTCTCCAAGGTTCCCGTTGCCGACGATATCTCCTGTTGGATTGTACCGTCGTGCATAGAAGCTGGCAAGACTTCGCCTACGGCCTAGGGGTTCCATCAACAAATACTCGCAACTCAAAGAGGAGGCCGTGTAAGCTTGCATCCAATTTCCACATCCTGCCAGCTGATACGCAAATGGAGCCTGACCTGCCATGTGAAGTGATGAGTTCCAGTTCGGTTTTCCGTACCTCATCGGGTTTCAAGGTTGATGGCAACAATTGTGGGGGGGTAGAGTTCTGCTGAACCATGAGTGTGACTTTACCATATGCAACAGGCAACACTGTGTTTGCGAGCCGCTGCAGCTACACTTTGTCTTGAGGACCGTGATTGTGACGAGCGGCCTGCCCGGAACCATTGTTCAGGGTCCCAGCTCTGGCATTGTCCTACTTCTCGGTGCCTCGGTGCAGAGCCATTCAGTGGTAGTATACGTGCTATCGGTGCATAGAAACGGGCCAGTTATGCCTCGCAGAACAAACCGAGGAGAGACGTTTCAGGATCCTGGGGTCTGCTGCAAGGATAGCCACAATCAGGTCTTGCCCTTCTCCAGCATCCTGAATACCGCGCATTCTGACTGGAGCGGGTTACAAACACTGTTCTACAGCTGTACAAGCTTCGACGTGTCTGAAAGTGCCGTGCGGACCCTCACAGTCAACAACGTGCCAAAGATCTTTCTCACGGGTGATGCTGAAACATTGTCGGTATTGGATAACTTGTATGTAGAGGCTGGGGCAGTTTGCACAGACATCGAGGATGGTCTCATAACGGCTTGGGGAGCGACTGGCTTGGGGAGTGCGCAGAAGCTGCCCTTGCTCAGAGCGGGCGCAAGCGGGACGGTGACGTCGGGCGCAGCGGAAAATATTATCGATGGCGACGAGGCGAGCTCAGTGACTCAAGCTTGTGAGTCCTGCGTAGAGGTTCCTCAGTCGCTGCACTTGTGGGTAGACCTGGGTGCCGGCAAAGTTGTCCACCAGTACGCACTGGCTGGGACCGTGTCCGGAGCCAGCATTTTAGTCGGGCCGGACATTAATGTCGGTCCTGCTTGCAAGACTGGCATCACGACCTCGCTTGGGAGTTCTTCGATAGTGGACTGCGATGCTCCTTTGGCCGGCCGGTTCGTTACGCTGGTTGGGTCTGCTTCCTCCATGAAAGTCTGCGAGCTCACCATTTACGGCACGGTCGGGCCCGCAGCACCTGCTAGAATCAATATCACAGGTACACCAGCAAGCTGCACTGGAGTTGATGCTGTCACGCTGGAGCTAGCAGGACACAACGACAGCGCCTTGGGTGTCATGTACTCCACTCAGCTGCCTGGCTCGAACAACGAGTTGCGTACAGATCTAGGCACGGGACCTCATCTACAGACAGAAGCTGTGGCCGGCAAAACTTTGGGTACTCCTGGTTCAGAGCGATGGGTACTGCGTGATTCAAACTGGGTAGAGCAAGCCTATGCCAGTGGAGGAGAAAGCTTTCCACCATTGGATGGAAGCCAATGGACTATTTCAGGGAGTGGCGCGACTTGTACGGGCCTCTCCTTCGCAATCGATCCCGAAGACTCGTGTAGCTGGCTGTTCGGGCCATCAAGCGCTGACGACCAGCAGCTCAGCCGAATCTTTGCAGATGGTGCACCTGAAGCCCCCGAGCCTGCCCACTAGTTCGTTCCAAGGTATGGCTGCGGGGATGGCAGCGAGTGCAACACGGAGGGCTGCTGCTCCACGGCGGGTGGTCTTGCACGATGTCCGCCCAATCTCCCGAGGATGTGTGAGGCACAGACCTGCGGCAGCCACTTAACTGATTCTTATTTCGTTTGCGTGCCAGTGACTGGCGATTTACAGCCGAAAGGATTGTGATATCGGGTGATGCGTCGATTTGCAACATCTGAGGCGACTACTGCTGCAAAACGGATTGTACCATGACTGAATCGTAGGTTGCACTCCACCAGTAACCTCCCTGCTGCCTGCGTGTCGGTGACATGGATGATTGCTCAGGTGCTTCTCATAGTGGAAATCGCTTGTGCAAGCAAAGCTCCCTGCCTGCTGTTACCAGCACTGGAAGCTCCACGCTGGCACGGATGGAAGTGGTGAATTCCGTCTTGCCCAACGACCCTGCAATCTACAAGGTGACGTACACTTGCGCCTGAGATGAACTCGGAGTGGACTGTGGACTCAAGTCACTTTAGTCCCGGATGTGCATGCTTGGCCCTCCACAATGCTCAGGCTATGATTCGGCAGGTGCGCATGTCTCTGTCACGAGAACGGTGGAGGTGGGATGTGAAGATCCAAACCCCGGTGGAACCTACGGCGGCAACCGCGTTGCTTGCAGCACGATTTACAAAGAGATGCATGGTGCAGCACTAGTGAGGTTTTCCTGGTGTGCTGCTGTTGTACGCACAGGAAGCGATTCGTGAAAGCGGCCGCTGCGCGCTCTAAGGACAGAGAACGTTGCGAACTACGATGCCTGCGAGACTCTCTGCTTGTCGGCCAACAGCACTGAATGTGTGGCATACTCGTTTTTCACCAATGGTACATGCCAATTTCTAACGCTTTGCACAGGCCGGGCAAGGACTTCTCTCGGTGTTCAAGAGGTTTTGCTGTTGATTTGAAATCTTTGGTGTCCGCAGGGCGCTACTTCATGATTATTAACGGCACTGACCGGCATGTGGCATATTGCAGACGCGTGGACACAGCTCCCAGCATTTACCTCGAAGATGGTGTCAGCTGGTTCCTCTTGGGTGCCACGACTTACAGCCTGCCGAAGGTGAGCTGCTCGGATTCTGAAGATGCTGGAAACATGGGGGACCCGACAGACAACATCAACAGTGTCGTGGATGTAAACACGGCTGGGAATTACATTGAGCCCTCCCTGAATTAAATTAACGTTTTTCGCTTGGGCTTCTCTGGCACGTAGCCTTGGAGCGGGTGTTTGCATACCATCCTGCCCGCAGGTAACATACACGTGCACGGACAGCGCGGGGCAGTCAACAACTGGAACACGGACAGTCACAGTAAAGGCAAACTGCTCGGTGCCTACAGTCGTCAATCAGAACTCCACCACCGGCTACTGTGTAGAGGGGACGACGTTTGCTCATGGCACCACGTGCACGTCCTCGACTCAGTGTTCTGATGCGAGCTCGCTCGTATTGAAGAGAAAGCCCGTAGGGTTGCATGCCTGCTGCACTGGGAGCAGCTAAGGGGTGCCTGCAACTATGGCTATGCGCCACGAAATCCAACTCATACCTGCACTACCAAGTCAGACACTGATTACGAGTCTGCGTTTGATCCCTCTCTTGCCACTTGGGCCTGCAAGTGATGTGTTTCTTTCTCGTCGTTGTTTGGGAGTGCTAGGACTAGGAATAGCAGAAAAAACCAAAGTTCTGTGTCCAGATGCTGCGCAGATCTTCGTGCTAAGTAAGTAGGCCAGGCCCTAGAAGTCGGGCAGGCGTTGTCAGCTAGCAGCTAGCACTATGCGTATACGGCTTGGTTTTGGTTGTCAAGTCCAGCCACATTTTGCGCCAAAGAGTTCTTTCAAGCCTCATCGTCGCACTTCGCCATACCATGGTCGGCGCTCTGCGCCCTCAATCACTATCGAAAGATCCCTCAGCTGGAAGCAGCCTGCTTGGCGCCTGTCGCATGCGAGACTGCCTCAGTGATGCAGATCGCAGGGCGGAAACGGTAACTCGATGCAAAGTTCAAGGAGAAGCGGCAAGGCGACGTCCTCCAGCGTGGCTAGCGCGGGCGATCCGCAGCTAGTCCCTTTGGTCCCTCCTCGGCCATGCCAGCGGGCCTTTCTCCGCCTAAGCCGAGCATTTCCGGCCTTTTTGGCGGTGCGGAGCCGGAGCCATCTCTGGGAGTGCTGCTGTGACCCTTGGCGCTTCGATGTCCACGGCCACAGAGCCCTCTGCTTCACCAAAAGTGACTGGGAGGTGCGGTTCTGCTGCGCTGCGTTGCAGGATGTAGACCAGTTTCAGAGGCTGCGGCTCCAGGTCATGTCTGCGAGGCCGAGCACCAGGCCCGATTTCTCTCCAAATGTGGGCAGCCGTGAGTATGCCTTCGTCACGTATCACAAGACGGGGACGTTCGTAGCAACGCAGCTCATCGGGTATGACGAGCTACCGGGTCCCTTTGCATCTGTGCTTCTGGGAGCAACGAGGAAGCACTTCGATCATGATCTCAGAGGGCAAAACTCAACCATCTTTAACTCTTCCGTTGAGTACACGGAGACATTCATGCGCGTCGGTTTGCATGGTCGCCTGGTGTTGATCTACAATCCCTTGGAGCACGAGATAAAGCAAGATGCCAGTTTCATCCTGTCAAAGGGGAAGATCGTTCACTTCATCCGCCGACCAAGCAGCATTATCATCTCGGGGTACATGTACCATCTCAAAGGCTCCAAGTACGAGTATTGGCTTCATGCCTCGAACCCCCCAAACTGCCACCACTGTGACTATGAAGCTTGGGAGAGAATATTCCGACCCTGTGACTTCGGATGCACATACTTGGAGCGGTTGGAGGCGGAAGACTTGAAGGAGGGCCTTCGCCTTGAGGTTTTGCGAGCACGGTGGACTATCCTCAAGATGCTGCAGAATTGGAACCGCTGGAAAGATCTGCCGAATGTTCTGCATATCTCGGCTTCAGAATTCCTGGCCAACCTCACGTCGGCTCTTCGGAAAGTTGCCTTCTTCTTCGAGCCTCGCATGCCTAGCCACATGCTCCCGCGGCTGCTTGCTGCTTCGATCGAGTCAGGCCTTGATCCGACAAGTGCTCTGACAGGCTGCTCGAGCAGAAGGTGTAAGGAGGAGGTGGCTTTCGCTTTGAGGCACTCGTCGGCCACTGTCAATGAGACTCTCAAGAAGAGCGCTCAAGAGATGTTACCATCCATCGAAGAGTGGCGAGCTGACATTGTGCCTGCAGATACCTTTTATGATGCCCTTTGGTCACGACAGGGACGTTGACAGTCCAGTGGCGAGAATTCGCAGCAGCTGGCCCCTCCGCTTCCAGGAATCCTACTTGCCCGGAGCATACATTTCCAAGGCACGAGTTGAACGAGTTACGCACTCTTCGGGACAAGAAAAGGATCCCCCTCCTCTTCCATGACACACAGTAGTAGGTCCTCAGGTTGTGGCAGCCCGCACAGCATGTCTTCCGGCAGCCGAGATCTTGTGCGATGTCCTTCCTTGCAACGAGCCCTCCGTCGCGAATTCTGCTGTCAGTCCTACAGATGGCAGCATGGACCGCAATCCAGCCGTATCTGCGCTGTGCAAGAGCTCTGCCGACCTCGCTGGGTCGCATCATGCTTTTCCAAGCTGCCAAGGCCAACCGAAGGCCTGTGAAGAGAGCAATACCGCGCGTCGCTGGGAAGCAGAAGTCAGTCACTCGTCGTTTGAGTGGACTTGTCTCTCTGGACGGCAGCAGGTGAGATTCCGGATTCCAGCGCGCCTTGGCCGATCACCGTTCTGAGGCATGCTGATGGCCACATGCTGCCGGCCCAAGGTTTGCACTCCACAGTGCGCTGATGGCTATGTTCCGCGTGTTCCAGGTGTTGGTTCGGGTGCTACGCTGGCCTGCTCAGCCAAGATTTTGGACCCACCGACCTTTGTTTGTCACCTGCCGGTGCTGATTAGGGTTGCTCTGTCGGTACTTGGTGGAATGACGTCCCCTGCCGCAAGACAGCTTCATAAGGTGAGCTGCCGGCCGCCCCTCCGTTGTCGATCTTCGCACCTTCAAGACCTAAGCCGGAGGGCGCTGTGGATATCACGCACCTTGGTCGCAAACTGGAGCCTCTTCGAGAGCTCGTCTGTCCTTTTTTCTCATTTGCACTGAGGCTCCAGTTTGCAACTGGCACGGCCAACGATTGCGCTTGGTCTGGCGCTCCGGCTGCAAAATTTGCAACTTTGTCTCGGCCACGTGCATCCTTGCAGCGAGGATTCATCTTCGAGGGCAAGGAAGTAAAAAGCGGTGAGACAACGACCTACGGCGAGATGGTCGGATGTGAAAACAGACCCTCAGCAGGAAGTGTGCCTGTGGATTCAGATTCGGGGACGCGAAACCGGCTCTCTGTCAAGGCATTTTCACGGCACGAGATGTGGTGACATGTATGGCGACCGGCTTGACGGAGGGCGGCGGGAAGCTGAGCTTGCCCTGCATGTCAGCACTCGAACTCAGCTGCAGTGTAGTGGCGCCCAGGTGATTACCAGTTTCGTGTCATGGAGGTTTGTACTGACACGAACATGAACAGCCCTTGGACAGAATCTGACACTTGACATGCTATGGCATGTTTTTTAGCTTCGTAGTCATATGTGAACTAAGCCATCCAAACACGGAGACACGTGTTGACGCAGGAAGTGTTGACACTGCGATTCGTTATCGTCCCAGCTCCTGGTTCAGCAAGCTGGAGAGCGTAGGTTTCCGAGCCGGGTATGTACAACACCGACCAGGGTGAGCCCAACAAGCCGAGGACATTTTGCTCCTGCTCCCAGAGGGCGATCAGTACAGTGCCGTTAGCCAGGTGCTCCTCGCAATGCAGGTGCGAAGTGCCGTCGTTTGTATGCATATCTGACATGGATGTGTGTGTGTGTGTGCGCGCCCATGTTCAGTGCGCACATGGATAGGTACATGCGTAGATGCAGACGCGCACGTGTGCATGCATTCATAGTTCACATTGTTGGCATAGCTGAAATGGTGGTAGTAGTCGAGTAGTAGCTGATGGAGCAGAAGAACTCTCTCACGTGTGGGCGTGCATGTGCCGTCGTCTTTGTCACGTTTCTTCACGGGTGCATGCGTGACGTGCATGTACATGCCTGTCTGCCTCTGCTTGTCTGCCTTCCTGTATGTCCACGGTTTCTGATGAAGTCTCTTGGAGTTGCAGTGCAGCGAGGTGGATGTGTACGTGACGTCCGACACGAGCAAAGCTTTCGTCATCGATCGCAAGAACATCCGAGAGGGAGGTGAAGAGTCCTGGCTCTGTTTGCGATTGTCTGCGGCGTTTCGCCGCAATCGCCGCATGACTAGTGCCCGTACAAGCAGGCCACGGAGCACGATCCCGACTGGACTAGCTGTATGAAGCCGTCAGCTGAGGAGTGGTGTCCGACCATCCAATGGCGTGTGCCTGCGGATTCGCTACCTGGCTGGCGGTTGGCCGATTGAGTCCGAGAGGCCTTTCGTAGCGTTATGCGCTGCCCAGGATCATCGATGGCAGTCCATCTGGAGCTTCCACTGTCGGCCTGATTCAGGATCACTCCGTGGGATCTCGCTATTTCTTGACTCATAGTAGAGTGTGACGGAAGTGCAAGCTGGTTTGTCATTGACATGAGCTACTGAGTGAAGCAGATGCAGACTGGTACAACCTCTGTGTAGTAGAGGTCTATTACAATATCGCTCTGAGTGTAGGCCTTGGTTGTTGAAATTCCGGTAGGCAGCCATTGGAGCCATCTCCACCTACGCTTGGTGAATTCGAGTTTTTTGTTGGTACATTTGTTGCATGTGCCCTATTCGTGTCTTTTTGTTGCCCTTTCTGTGATGCACCTACTCCATGCCGACCCTCTGGATTTCGTGGGTGGGCTGAAGCTGGTCAAGCTCCGTGGTTCAGGAGCGGATTCTTATTGCAAACTTCCCAGCGGACGACTTCATCAAGCCTGGAGACTTGGCTTGCATCTCACAGTTCTGCAGTAGAACCCGCGCAGGAACACCCCCTTCCTTTGCACTATGTCATTAGTGTCATTAGTGCATCGACTGCACGTCCGGATGATGACCAGGATGCTTCTATGATATCGCTTTCGAAGAAGGCACGGCTCTTAGTTGGACTTGCCCGTAGCATGGAGGGTGCCATGGTGCGACCCTCCACCCTGTCATGGCAAGCGCTGCAGGTTTGTTTGTGACGGAGGACACTCCGTCCAAGGTCAATCCTGAGTTTCGGATGCTTGTCTGAACTGCTTGTTGGATAGCCAGAATTTCTGACAGCTGGCTTTGCAACGATTGAGGTGGAATTTCAGCTACATTGATCCGTCTCCAGTGAGGAAGGTACTTCAGGTAAGTTCGCAGGACCGGGTGGGCTCGCAGCTTGTGCGTGCCAGTTCAGTGCAATCACATGCCCTCTGCTGCGATTGCTGCTTGTAGAAGGAAGTAAAGGATGACGGCATAGAAGTGACCTTCCTCGCCGCTTAGATGCAGTGGTGCCAAGTAAGGCATCGGCCCCTGTCAGTGTACCTGGATTGATGTAGGGCTGCAGGTCGTAACCCACCACGTCATGCAATTATGCTGGAAAGTATCTGCCCAGAGCTGACATGCAAGGTTCAATATGATTTGGCATCAGAGATCAATTGCTGCCCGACCCAACAGGGCATGCAAGCTGTTTGCCGATCCGATTTGCATCACATCTTGTCGTGCATTCGCTTTGCGACTCAGTCAGCACGGCCGGTGGCAAAAAGCCTTTTCCTCGTAGGCACCGTTGCAGCGGTGGAGCCGGATGCGGCGCCCTTGCGGGTGACTGGCCGGGTCGGCACGGGTGCCTTGCGGCAGCCGATTTACAGCAGTGACGTCAACAGGACACATGCAGAAGCAATGTTCGATGTCAACACGCCACCAGATGACTGCTGGCATAGGACAGCCGGTGAATACACGGTCTTCGATGACACGGCTTTCAGTTTCAGTGTTCCGGCTCTGGTGCCAAGCAAGCAGTGCCCCCTGGAGAGAAAGGTTGGCAGACGGCAGACATATCTGTACTCTTGTGCGAGGTACACCATCAACTGTGACGGCTGGAAACGCTCCAAGCCCTGGGTTCCTGTTGTTTGCTCGAACTTTCCGGAGGCGTGTCCGGATGTTAGCCACTTGGCGCTGTTTCGTCGTTCAATCCCCCTGATCCCTGAACTTTACTCTCACATTATTACATGCGCTGAGCGTTCGAGGCTTCACAACACTGGCTGACACCCGTGGCAAGTCTCAAGTCATGGTTGGGTTCCCTCTTGCTCAGTTGGTGGTTTTGCGCGCAAAGGTGCGGATCTGCAGTCTATTGGCATTCTGAAGGTGGCATTGTGTGCCGACGGCACGCAGGCCAGATGCGGTCATTAGCCATGGTTACATTTGGCCTGTTTCGTGCATTCTTGACCTGCTCCCCGTCTGAAGGTCACGATGTCATCGCGACTTGGATGCAATATCGGGGATCGCTTTTGCGTCCCTGTTTTGCAACCATACTGCCCCTCGCTCCCTGTGTGAGGGAGATTCAGACATTCGCGCAAGTGGCAACTGGAATAGTTATGCTGCTTTCGCAGCATGAGCGTGTATGTGCCTGGCACTGCAAAGCAGATGAGGATTCGGAAACAGGCTTGCCGGGCTGCGTAGGCTTCGAGCGCACTTGTAACGTGCTTCACACCTGCAGAACTGGGGTCGGCTCGGTTCTGAGGCGGTGTTGAGAAAGCAGTGGGCGAGGTTGCCGACACCGAGGTGAACTTCACGGCTGATGACTCAGGAGTGCAACAGTTCAGGAGGTGTGGGAATGGCATGGCATGACGAAGTCGAGCCGCCCAGGTTGCTCCAGTGTCCGACTTCGCTACCATGAGCCTTGTTTCAACGACAAGAGGCCCTGGAGTTGCCGATGTTTCTGCCTTCTGACGAGGACGTACAACAATCCAGAGTACGAGTATCACAACTTCTCGTATGAGAAGCAAGCTGATGGCGCCAGACTGCTGATGCTGACTTCCTCTCTGGACGTAACGGTTTGCTCTCACGCCCATTCCACCATTGATGCCACGACTTATCCCTGCACAAATTATGTGGGTGCCTTATCCGGGCTAGGTGAAGCTCGGGCCAGAGACGGGCCCAAGGGTCTTTGCAGTGGCTCAGGCTTTCAACGTCTCTTTCACGGATACAAAGCTGGCAATCTTGAAGATAACTGTCACTCCAACAACTGGAGCATCTTACTCCGTTGAGGGGGCCGGCTCGGAGATAATGGCTCGGAACGGTGACTGGGACAGAAGTTGGAGAAGCTTCTGAGTCTTTCTGTAACGTCTGCGACATGCTGCACTGCTTGTGCTCTCGCCTGCTCATGTTGGCAACGAGCTCAGGTGACCTAGTTACTTTTGACATGGAGAAGGATCCGGTCACGCAGTTGACCGACATCAATGTTTCTCTGGGCGGCTCCACCTTCTTTCCGCAATTGACCTCGGTGCCCAGTGAGCTGCCAGCCTCATCCAGATGGAGTGCATGCATCCGTGTCCTCTGTTCCAGACTTTCGTATGGGCATCGGTAATGAGAACCAAGGTTCGTAATGACGACAAACATTGAGGGGCAGGGACTGTCACTGCCAGCTATGAGGCTGCACCAAGATCTTAGGGACAAACAATCAGGTCTTCATGCGGTGATTCGAGCCCTGCACTCAAGTCGCAAACTGACAAACGACCAAGGTCAAGATGAAAATGAGTCGCTCGACCGCACAGCATGCCCGAATGCCCTCCTGATTCGACATGTATCTGTCTGAGGTGGGGTGGATTTCGACATGGCTCCTTGTCTCTTTTCTTTGGAAATTGCTTCAAGGTTAGGCAGTGCTTGTGAAAGCCTTCCCTGCGACAGCCAGGAGTACAAGATCACTTTCCAGACTCCCACCGTGACCCCGCAAATTTTGACGCCAACATTGACAGCCTCGGGGCAGAGCCGGAATCTCATGACTGAGCCCTGGCAGCAGCTGCCACTGCTTCGGTTATGCGGGATGCTCGCGACTCCTCCAAACTGAGGTTCTGGACAACGTGCCGACGACGGCATCTGTCATTGAACAGGTGGAAATCCCCTTGCGAAACCTTCAAGCTAGTCGCTACTAGTAGGTGAAGGGGCCCTAGCAGGAGCATGCCATGAGAATCAAACGAAGATCGAGCCTGAAACTTCCCTACTGAAGAAAGACCGAAGAACGAGGAGGGATGCACAAGAGTTGTGCAAGCTTTGCACTAGAGACTGCGTGTCCTTGCAGCCTTGCAGGTCAGTAACCCAGCGGACTTCATCCGACTCAGTCTCCGGAAGGTTGGCGAGGAGACCCAGGAACCGCCAGGATTTTGTGAACAGCAACTCGGACATGGAAAGCTTTTTGCGTCATTGCATGCTCCAGCAGATCCCCTTGGAGCTTCGCTTGGTGGCAACGAGGCAAATATTCTCCGAAGGCTGGACCAAACTAGATTGTGTCGTGACGCTAACCCCTCTGAACAAAGACAGCCTGGTGCTGGAACCTTGGCGACTGTTGGCCTGATGACACAAATGAGGCCAACGTGTGCAGGTCCTTGAAGCCTTGAAACTGTCGTTCGCGGACCCAGGAAATACAAGTGAAGAATTTCACTTCCACGCTATGGCAGCTTGCAAGCGATTTTTCTATGACAGGGCAGGTTGACTTCCAAGCTCCTTGGACCAATGCTACGAAAAAATCCCACTAGCACCGCAGTGGTGGCACCACAGTTCCGCGGATTCGTGCCGTGCTGCAGCTCGGACCAAGGCACCAACTGTGACCGGTTTGTTCACGAGAGATGCAAGTGGGGCGCAGTCGAATGGTGTGGTCGTGGAGCAGGTCCCTGTATGTTAAAAAGCTGTTAGATATGGAAACACACCAATGCCACAGAATGTAGGGGAGATTGGAGCCCTCCGTTAAAGAGAAGTTCTGCAGCAAAGGTCATGACATCGGATCCTGTCTTCTACCTCCAGGGACAAAACTTTGCAAGGCTCGCGAGGATGTCTTCGGGGTTAAAAGAGAGTCTTGACTACCCTGAACAGTCTCATGGACCTTTCGCTGACCTATGTGGATTCGAAGATTTATCAGCTGTGGTTGGTGCTCGACCGGGCTTCAAATTCAAGGCTCTTGTTCTGCTTCTCGGCTCAATTGAGTGGACCGTGCCTGACGGTCCAGAGGTGTGGGTCTAGTTTAGAACCCCTATGATCTCCTAATTGGGTTTTGGCATGGCTTCGTAAAGTTTGCCACCGCTGTCGTATCCGTAGCTCATGCAAATTCTGAGGCTCCTCTGTCGAGTATGTGTCGGACACGGAGCTGCCGCCGGGCTGCTTTCGGGTTTTCTGACGACCGGATCACTGTGTGCGAGAGCTTCGTTGAGAAGACGTGTGTGAGAGAGCTTTGAAATTTGTGTGGGTTACTTGAGTGAGTATCCTAGCCATGCTTCACTTGTTGGAGGTAGCATGCATGTGCACACAAAGACACCTGAGTGCAACAAGTGCACAGCCAGCTGCTTGTCACGCTCTCGTCTGAGTTGTGGTATGGTAAACATGAAGACATGGTGGATTCTGTCCGTGCTGAAATTTGCGTTCCTGGGAGTTCGTGACACCCTCAGCTGCCACATGCGAACCACCGTGCGCTTCGGGTGCCCTTCCCTGTTTTAGCCATGAGACGGGTATCTGGGACTTCCCTGCTTTTCATCTCAGGAAGTGTTTGATTACCTCGTGCTTGGATGCACGGAATGTCCCGGCGGCTCCAGAAGTTGTCCTTCAAATTGGTGATCTCGAATCCACTTCCGTGATTGGTGGCGGCCTCGGAAAGACCCCATCCGGAGAGCAGCGGAGTTGCACTTAGCCTCCTGGAATCAGGACAGCTGACGCTTCCACAGCCCCAGATCTCGATCATCACCCCGGCCGCTATCTTCGATGCTGGCCGGGGCTCCGCATGCAGTGCCCAGCCAGTGCTCCAGAATCATTGGTCTGTCAGGCTACTCGGAGATCGAAATCGAAGGCGTCTCCTTCGGCGAATTCCTGGCTGCGGATGGCGACTTCCAGGAGGGCCTGCGTAGACTTTGCGGTGACGAAGCGAAGTTGTGATGCTCTGGACAGCCCAGGCGGCCTGCCTCTCGTGGCAGACGAAGCTGAGCAGCTTGCTCGCGGCAGACTCATCGAGGCCTGCAAATCAATGTTAACAGCGCAAGCCACAAGCGTCGCTGCTTGAAGACTCAGGAGGCTGAGCTTGGCGGACCAGATTCCAGCTCTGCAAATGCTGGGAACGGCAAGCGTAACTGTCGGTTTGGCAACCTGCACTGTGCAGGCCGGGTCCTGACGCCCGTAAGCCCGCATGCAGGCCGCAGTGCTCGCCTTTCTGTGAGGTGCAAAACAACAGCTACGTGAAGTGTTCGATGACAAGCCCTCGTCGCGCATCTCGGGAAGCTCCGGCGGCCGGTGAACTCTTGGGCCGGATCATCTCCGAGCCCCTCAGCTTCCGATGCAGAGCTAGAAGCGGCACTAGCTGCCTGAGTGGATGCGGCCCCCAAAGCAGTGCAGCCGAGGAATGTGGACGCCCCCTGGATAACAGATAACATTCAAGCACCCCTCAGGGTGGCAGTTAGGCGTGACGCCCTTGGAGTGGCTCAGGTAAACGTGATACTGAAAGTGGGGTCGCTCGAAGAGATGAACAAGCCGGTGTTACCAACGCAGATTTCCCAGTGCGAGCAGGACTCTTGAATCAGATGTAGCCAGCGGTACCCACCTAAAGACGAGAGAGGGAGGGACAGGGAGACAAATTGATAGCAGGGGCATGGTCATCGTCCAGCCGCCTCGCGTATTCTAAATGAAGCTTTTCGCCTTCGTGAGGAGGGGTACTATCGACCAAGCGAGGAGACCGGGCGAGCGAAGTTGCCACGCAGTGTTACTTCAACGGCTGTTGTTTCAGCTGGAGATGCGAATGGCTGCCTTCTTGCAAGGTTGAAGCCGAAGGTAATTTGCAGATGCCGTACTTGTTGTTTTTAGGAGAGCCACAGCTTCGACGATTCACGATGCAAGCTTCTTCTTACCCAGTTCTTACCAACAGACGGGTAGACATGTTGAGTAGGCAGCTCAGGCTACAGAACCAGCGTTGCTCGCAACCAAAATGCTTGGCTTTGAATGTTCTGTTTCATCAGCTGAAGCCATCGGAGCACGTCCCAAAACCATGATGGTTGAAGGGCTGCGTTGAGTTTTGCTTTCTGGCTTCGTGTGCATGGATGTGCCTGCAGTGTCACCTATCCGCCAGCAACACAGAACCTACTCATACCTACTCAATGTCTGTATCTGCTGTTCGTGGATGCAATTGTCCTTGCAATGATCCCTGGCTGCGCTTGCTCTTACCGCCCCACCTCTGCGAGGACAGTGATGGCTGCGAGCCTTGTCCGAAGGGCACATATTCCAACCGATTCTCTGATCAATGGCCGCTGGGGTGCACCTTCTGCCCCTCTACGTCATATCAAGATCAGGACGGGGCATCGGTCGTCGAGCAGATCTGTTTACGCTCCGGCTGTTTCCCTGACAGGTGGGCCAGACGGCATGCTTGCCATGTCCAGCAAATACCTTCTCAGTTCCGCCGGCCGTTTCCTTGGAAGACTGCCGCTGCAAGAAGGGTTACTTCTCACCGGTTTATGATGCGAGCCAAACATATGGCAAGCCGGGTTATGCTTGCGTTGCGTGCCACACCGAAGACTTCACGAAGCTTTGCTGAAGCTTCAAAGTTCGAGGGACTGCGATATTCCCGACTTATGGATGTGTGCCAGTTGTTAAATCATTAAGGACACAAGCCATGGACGACGAGCCCTGCTCCGTCGATGTTCAGGGAACGCTCTGTGACGAGCCTGTGTCGCAGGTTTGCGTGCCGAGGGTGACAGGCTCCTTCGACTACCGGCTTTGCATGATCTACTGTGCCGGTGGGACCATGTTGCCGCTCGCGAAGCCGTACTTCTACATCTCCAAAGCTCAAGCGGCTACCAACACTCAAAATCCAGGCGTCGAGGAGTACAAACCTGTCATTGAAAGCTGTCTGCCCTCGACAGCATGCTTGAATGCAGCTTGTCTGCAGCGCAGCGGCCTTGGAGAAGTATGCAGACGGTGAACTTCTGCCGTTTTCTAGTCTCGGCATCATCCAAGGGAAACCAGTGCAACACCGGTTATGAGGGTCCAAACTGTGGTGCGTGCGTGTTCGGATACTTCCAGGACATGCAGCACAGTGTTTTGAGTTCTCTGCCTATGTTTGTCCTGGTCCTACACTGCAGGATCCGGAGTCAAACGTATGCACTCGATGCGGGGAGGATCAGGTCCTCGGCACTCTGATCTTCAGTGCTCTCGGCATGTGTGGAACCTTTGGAGCCTTCTTCCTATCGCTCCTTTACCTGATCCTTGTCGTGCAAGGAATGCGTGTGCCGAGAGAGACAGAGAGGTAGTGCAGCTACCAGCCACTGTCAGTCCTTGCCTCCACATCTCAGGAAAATGCTCTCCGATCCCATCTTTAAGGGTCAGATCAAGCTCTACATCGCACGCGGCTAGGTTGCAGTTGCTTGCAGATCTCTGAGATAGATGCCAGCTGCCATAGAGACGCTGAGGCAAAATCGTGGATCGCATGAAAGCAGCTATGGGAGGAGGTGGTGGAGGAGGTGCCAGTGTTTTTTCGTTTACTGTGCTGTCCTTGCTGAATTACCGGTGCGGGATGCCATGTTTTCTCGGAGGCCAATCTTGAGGGAAGCTCGCTGGACATGACGCTTGTGTTTCAGGTGGGGGCAATCCGTTGATGAAAATGATCGACAAGTTTCGCTTCAAGCGTGTGACCTTGATCATCCGCAAGCAAGATATCGCAGGCCGGCCAAGTGCACATTGCTTCTCGGAGAATCGCGTTTAGAGCCGTGTGCAGCGCTTCAAGGATACTGGCCGTATTTCCAGAACAAGGACTTGGGCTTCGTTTTCCGTGTGGACAAGGATCGAACCATCCACGTGGCCGGCGTACGCCCCGGGTCGCCCGCATCTCGCCTCGGCATCTCTCACTCCTGGCGGCTCCTCGTCCTCAACGGCAAGCACCTCCGGGCTGACACTGTGCCTTGCCTGCTCCCATGACCTTCTGCACCCAATGCGGTTCGTTGTCATCTCCTTGTTAACTTTGCGGCACTGAGGAGCAGGTGGCTTGGTGCTGCATGAGATGAGCCTGCAAGTGAATGATAGTGAGAGTTCAGGCAGGCCTTGCGGCGCTTGACTGCTTCACGTCATGCCTGAGGACGTGCAGGATGCGCTGTCCAGTTGCAAGCTGCCGTGCCTTGGCCACAGCATGTGATGCTGTCTCCGGGCTGTGCCTCAGCGGAGCCAGGATCTACTGCCTCTTCCGCGCTCCTCGGGCAGAAAAAAGCGATGACGAAGCCGAGCTCGACACGTCAGATGCCAAAGTTGCTTGGCGAAACGTAGGGGGTCAGGAAGATTCCCGTTCAGTTCCTGCCGTGCAGGAACTGAGTGCCTCGGGGGTGCGGCTCATCACCATGTCTCTGTCGATCATGCAATCCTTCAATGGAATTGGTCGGATAGATCTGGAATGGCCAGCGCCTTGTCTGCGAGCGACGCCGTGGTTGTGATGTTCGTTTCGGAAGTGCGATGGCCGGGCTACCTTTTTGGAGCTAGTTTGTTGAGACATGTAATGGAACAAGACACATCGAGGTGCGTTGTTTACCTTGTTTAAGTCTCGGCCTCCGATATTCAGGGTTGATGCACACTCAAACTTGGAGTGTAAGTAGTGCCGCGAATGACTGCATCCTGCATTGGCTGTCGCTTCTCTACCAGGGGCGGGGTGTTAAGAGTGACGTGCGCTAACATCATTAGGACCCACTTTGCGTGTGCGCAGTGTCCTATGCCCGGAAGAAGAGGAAGAGCTTGCAGGAACTATTCACGAAGATCATGGCGGTGATTGCCAACCTGTCCTTCAACTTCAATTTCTTTCAGCCGGACTGCAGTGTTGAGAGTCCTTACTGGCAGAACTGGGTCATGCCACGCGGCTGCAACTATTGCTCCCAGGACCCAGTGTTTGAGCAAAGTGTCCGGCTCGATTGCAAGCACATTCTCTGGAAGACTGTCAACATCACCTGGTCGTGAGGTTTACCATAATGCCTTATGCCTTGATGTTTCCCATCACGTGCTCGTACCTTGTCGTGAAGTACCTCTCATTCCGCGAGAGCCGCGGTGACCCGCAGTACCGAGCAGCTTGGACGAAGAATCAAGATTCGGAAACCTCTGGCAGCGGAAACTCTTCACGCATCGTAGATTGCAGTGCCGTTAAGGAGGTGCAGGGGTGGCTGCTCCTCAATGCCTGGGGTAGGGCGATGCTGACAATCCTCTTGCTTTTCATCCAGCAGCATATGACGCAGTTGAGCATTCCATTCCAATGCAAATCCATGGCGGATGGCTCTCAAGTGCTGGTGGCTTCGCAAGATATTGTTTGTACCCTGGCTCGAACCATGCCCTTTGCCGTGTCTCTGCACGGGTGCAATTCACCCCACCCCACATGTGCCACCACCCATAGGCGATTTGGCCGACACCAACTATCAGCTGCTTTTCGGAATCGCATCCTTGGGATGGTTTATCTTTGGCTCGGGTTTCGCCGTTCTGAACGTATGCCTGTATTGGAGCTACCACTGGCAAGCAGGGACAAAGACGCGAACCTTGGCCGCAAGCTCTGGTGAATTTGCCTGGCTACCGCAATTTCGGTTGTGTGAGTGCGTCAGGCGACCGCATCCCAATCTATGTCGCGGCTGTCGAGATGAGCGTGGAGAACATGAGGCAGGTTTCTGTTTTGAATGAACGACCGGCTTTGTGTCTACCCTCTGAGCTGCAAGGGGCTGGGTCGAAGCCGTGCGGCTGCGGGTTTTCAGCAGCTTTGCAGAAACGAGTTTACCTTGGCATGCCATGGCCGTAGTTGACTAATTGGTTCGATGTATGTTGAACTTGTTGTTGTGCAAAACGTGGAGCATATCTGGCAAGTAAGTTTTGCCGCATCCGAGCCAAGTCTGCAAGGCAACATTGTGGCGGTCCGCACTTACCCGACTGGAAAGGACACCGAGGCAGCAGAGAAGCGCCAGTTGATGGAGGCCGGTTCTTAGCATGTCGGCTTCAGACTGAGCAGCAAAGCTTCGTGGCTGGAGGCGAAGATGAAGCAACGGGGTGCTGCTGTGGTGCCCGATAAGCAGGGAAAAGACTTGGACAAGGAATTGGCCGACATGCGGCGGCGCAAGGCAACCCTGGAGGACACTGCGGGATCGTGGGTCTCAGCAGCCATTGACATCGAATAGCGCCTAAAGTGCATTTGAGGATGAGGTGAACCTTAAGGAGATCAAGCTGAAGTGGAAGAACAAGGAACGCTTCACAGAGAAGGGGTCTTGGCCCGACCAATTGGATGGCAGCTATCTGACCTATGGTTGGGTGCTCATCTTCAGTGCTTTGGGCCGCAGTGGGCAAGCAGGCGAGCCTGTTTTTCGTCACCCTTTAATATATATTGGGGCACCAGCGGCTGCGGAAAAAATCATATCTGTACGACTGTACGATGAGTTTCAAGTGGAGCGAGAGCTACAGGCAGCTTCTTTCGCCAGTTTGCCCTGATGCTGTCCGCCCTGATGGCCGTGGAATTCCCACCCTTCGGGGCTGCCGCACAGTCCCTGGTCTTCATGATCAACTTTGCGGCTCCTCGGAAAGCAGCACCGGGGCACGGCAACCGTGCCTGAGCTTTCCCAAACTTTCAGACTGTCCAGCCGAGGCTTTGATCCTCCTGTTCCCATACACGGCCAGACTCCTGAACATCGAGGTTTGCAGTGGTTCACGGTGAAGCTACTGGTATCCGTTCTGTGGTGAGTGTCAAGAGCTTCCCTTGGAGTTGTCCCTTGTGGCAAGGAGTCAGTCCTCACAGGCTGCATGGCATTCCTAACTTTCATGGCCGCTTTCAAGGACCTACCCACGAAACACTTAGCCGCCAAGCTGTGATGCATGTCGCGACTGTGTTGATTTACGCAGGAGATGGTTTCCAAGCACAACAAAGCTTCGCAGTACCAGTCCACCATCGATGCTACAAGCCTCTTGGCATCTCTTGCCGATATGCTGTGGCCACCAGTCGCAGGGGAGCAGTTTTTAACTGGACCCGTGATTGAGGCACGCTGATTGACGTGCTGGTTCTCATCATCGTGACGATAATCAGTGGCACCATGGTCTTTAACGCCTACATCATCATTGGTCCGTGCCATACCGCCAGCTCACTGCTGTGTGGCACCTGCTGTTGCAGCTTGAGACAGCCATTCCACAACTTTGCTGTCAAGGTGGGGCTGTCACGACGGAGTCGGACGACCAGATCTTGAACAAGGCTTATTTTGAGACCGCCATGCAGCACCCTGCCTGCATTGGCTTAGCGACGCCGTGCTGTGTTTTTCTTAGCCGAAGCTCCCAAGCTCGAGGCAAGAGCGGCTGCGCGAGGAAGAGGAGCGTGGCCGCTTCCATCGCCAGATGGAGGACCTGGGACCTGGGTCGCTTCGGGATGCTCAGGGTCAAAGATACTCGTAGTGTGGGGCTTCTTCGACATGCAGGAAGAAGCCAGGGACGAGGAGGATGCCCATGAGGCTGCCTTCTGGAACGACCCCTTGCAGGCTGCAATCTGAACCACCTTCTCGGAGCTGTGTGTTGCCTGGAGTTGGGTGGTCTTTGGTAAGTGTTGTTTCAGAACTCCGTCGATGGTTTATCTCCACCAGCCGTTCCATCACCAGACAGTACTTGGCCTGTGAAGGCAATCGAGAAGGAATGCATTGGACTGAAGTTGCATCCTGGCAGCGGTTCGTGTGTTGTTACCGTTGGTTGTGTGCGATTGCCGGGCCGGTAGAGCTCTCGTACCTTGATGTGCCTTGTTTGCCTCAGGATACCCTTGCCAGATTCCGAAGCGACGGAACTGGATAAGTGCATCAGTATCCTGCCTCATGTGATTTCAAGTGACATGTTATGATAAGCTCGATTGTTTTGCCTCTTGCCTCTGTGTTACGTCCTGCCTCCGCTTGCCACTTGCTGCCCGGGCTTGAGGCTCGATTACCAGCCCATTCGTGGAAGAGTTGCGGGAGAAGCGCGATGCTTTCGAAAGTGCCCCAGAGTCAGAGGGCATTGAGCAGCATGGAGTATTGAGCACGGTTGGACTGTGCCACCGAGGTACCATTCAGCAGAAGAAGGAGGCTCTCAAGACAAGGGAGCAGATGGAAGCTGAAGAACTGAGACAGCGCCCAAGTGGCAGAGTATCAAAACGTAAGAAGCTGTAAGAGAGCGGCCTCGAGTCACTCGAGTATCCTGCAGGGATAGGGTCGCCGGTAGCACGTGCTGCGACGCAGGGGTGTTCCATCGCGTTCCAGCTCTCAAAAACACGGAAACAGCACCTCCTAGATGAGGGTGGAGTGGTCGCGCTGTTGAAAGCTCGTGTCGAGGATGCGATGGGAAGAATTCCGACAGAAGAAGGCTGATATCTTTTGGGCGGCTCAAGAGGCTGAAGAGCGCAACGCTATGTTTCATGAAGATCCGCAGCGTCTGCACGAGGCGGACATCCGAATGCTGTCAAGCGATGCAGGACTGTTGAAATTGCTTGGCAGGCTTTCCTGCAAGAGGCCTTGCAGCTGGCAGAGCGCTACGAACGTGACTGCATGGAACGAGTAGAGCGAGAACAGCGCGAGGCCGGCATGGATGCTTTCAGGTACCACACTTGGACAAGTCCTTGAACTCTGACTTCTGATACGCAATGCAGAAAAGCCGTTCTCATGATGGTCCCTTGAGGTTTTGGTTGCCTGCATCGTCTGGGGTTCCTAACACACTCGCGTTGACCGGAGACGGCAACAGCATTCGAAGGTTGTAGGGCCTGCAGGGCCTAGGGCCAGGCGTGGGGAGAGCACCCCAGGTGGAGGAGTGGAACGCCAACCTGGAAGCTGCCGAGCGGGTGGCGATGGCAGAGGAGGATCTGCTGTGCGGATCTCAGCCTTCGGCTCAGGTCGGGCTAGCGAGCATCCCAGCATCCCGACATGTCTCAGGTCGTTCGAGGTGAGAGTTTGGGATTGTCTCCATGCACAGGAGGGGTCCGCATGGCTTCTGCGAGCGACCTATCCTGTGAGCTTCTTCTGGAGGAGCCCGAGCTACGGGCCCGCGAGCTGCGGGACATGGCCAAGTTGGAGTGCCTCGCTGAGCTGTCTTGGGCTGTCGCATGCTGTCGCCATGTCGCGTCAGATGTCAGCTGCAGAGTTGTGCTCAAGGTTCCGACAGCGCGAGGTGGAGGAGACAAACGCACGCCTCGAGGCCCGGGACGGCTTCAGGCACTACTGTCTGAAGTGGCTGAACTTCAGCTATGCTTGCTGCATGCAGTCAGGCGATGTTCTTGGACATGATGCAAAAGGAGGAGCAACGGCAGAGAGAGGTGGAAGAGTGGCGCCTCGGCGTGAAGACTTAGCCATGTCATGTCGCGCGGCGGTTCGGTGCCCAGGGGGTGCCTCTGCCTTTTCTCCGAGGAACTCCAACCTGGAGGCCCAGGCCCAGGAGGCCGCGGGCAGACGGCGGCCCGGCGGCCCGCCGTCTGCTGTCTGCTGATGTCTGCAGTCTGCGCCCCTTGCTCAGCTGCCCCTGGTGAGGCGATGGAAAGGGAGGAGGAGCTCCAACGAGAATACGACGAGTTCCTGGAAATCAGCCGCCTGCAGCCTGCCGTCTGCACTTCGAAACCAAGAAGGATGCTTTGTGTCACGCGATTGAGGTGAAAAAAGATGGAACATAAGGCATGTGTTTGTGTTTGTGCGCGTGCGTCAAGCACCTGAGGATCGAGAAGGATCAGCAGAAGCAAAGCTGCAACTGGAGTCGCTGTGAGCAGTTGCCAGCTTGACGTCATGTTTACCCGGATGTGTACGTGCATTGTGTGCTAAAACTCCCGTGGCCTCATAAGGAAGAAGCTGAGAAAGGATGAGCTCAAGCGCATGCAAAAGGACACACTCATCTGTGGAGATCATGGAGGCCGTGCGCTTGTTATGGTGGAGCTTCGGGTTGAGCTCCAGGAAGAGAAGATCATGCGCAAGTACTTGCAAAGCCTACTGGAAAGTGAGGACTGCGCACCAATCCAGCGGCTCTGCTCTAAACGAAACCCTAAGTTGGAAGCCCGCACGCCCCGGCACAGTCCCGCTGACTTTGGTGCGAAGAGGAGCTCGAGCTGAGCCGCATGGCCTCGGAAGAGCAGCGGACGCGACAAGTCGAAGAACTCGCCTCGCAGTGCCTGAGCTGCAACGTAGCAGAGCAACAAAATCAACAAAGACGCTCCTGTTCCTCTCTAGCTTGCCGATACCAACGGCGGGGCATAGCCCCCTGCATGCCGGGGAGACCTGCGGCGACAAGCAACACGCCTCTTTTGATTTTGCCCGTTCAGAGGCTACCCAGCACCGTCTCCCTGAATCGCCCTAAACTGACACGGCTTGCCAATCTGGGTCATACGAAGAGATCCATGATCTCAGAAAGGCTGTCTTTAGCTTGATTAAGCCCGAATGAGCGGACATAAGACTGTCGGATACGCCGGCCAAGCATTAACTAGCACGGTTATGGACAGCCTACATGACAGCTTACGGAGTGTCTCTAGTCATGTCAGGGGGCAGGGGAGGAGGAGGATGTCCAGAACCGAGTTCCGCAGACCCTACCCAGTTTAGTCAGCCCTGCGGAACCCTCGAAACCCAACGTGACTGCGAAAGCATCCTAGCCATCTTATCTGGTTCCGGTTTGCCCAATCCTTTATGCCTACCTGTGCTTTAGTTCTTGCAGGCGGACAGCACAGTCCATTCTCCAAGGTGAAGTTAGGATGGAGATGCTAAAATAACCTACACCTGGTGACCCTATCTATCAGGCAGATCCAAGCAATGCATGCTCGAGGTGCCGGTCCAAACCAAAGTTTTCTCTTCCAACGTAGTGCTTCCGCCTCCTCGACACCAACGAAAGCCGAGTTCAACCATAGTCCCTCCCAGCACCTCGAGGAAACATCACGGCCGAGCATTATTTGACCGCTCCGTCCTACTTGTTCAGCCCAGCGGCCGTGTTGTCCCAAATCTTTACAATCGCCTCGTTCGCAGCAGTGGGGAGAAAACAGCAGAGACAAGGGGGTAACTTACCTGCGGCGCTTTGCCTCGGGTGCACGCCTGCAGACAACACCCGAAAATCACCGCCGAAGCCCCAAATCGTGCAGGCTTGAAATACAGAACCTGGAAGACATGCGCTGGGAAGAGCAGAGACAGAAGGAGGCCGATCTGCCCGCTCGGCCCGCCTGTCTTTTGTGAGTCAGACGGGATCTATTTGGCCCATGTGATATGCACTGCCGATGAGTACTGTAGGCTTTTGCATTAAGAAGTCAGAGGCTGTAGGTTACTGTTCGGCGAGCAAAATCCCTCGGGGAGGTGCGGTAGGTCGGCAGGCCAATCACATCTCAACATCATGCCATAAGCATGGCGAAGACAGAAGCCGGAGAAAAGACTTCCCGCCGGCGGCGGCTGTTGGGATCAACTTCAAATTAACTCAGATACATTGCCGTGTTGCCGTGATGCAGATCGCGGCCTACTTGGCCCAGCTCGAAAACGAGGAGCGCCACAGCATGGCCAAGGAGGAGAAGCGGACACGAAAGTTTCGGACGCTTGGATTCTGTGGCAGAGACCGGGTTCCTCACAAGATCACTTCTTAGTCCTCTTACTTCTTAAGAGAGATGGTTCTACCCAAGGAAGAAAACGCAGGAGCGGCTGGTGCTCGTGCTTGACCGAGCAGGCGGGTTTCGGACCAAATGATCGTACCTTTGTGGTTGAGGGTTCAGCAACCATCAGGCATGGAGGTCAACGACTTGCGTGTCCAAGAACGTGCCGCCAAAACGCTGCAGAGAGCTCCGTGGCCCTGTTTGGTTCCACCACTCTGCCTGCACACTGTCTGCATGTCTGGAACCATCCCGAGGAGCGCACGCGAATGGCCCAAGAGGACGAGGAAGCCAAGGAACAGCGCGCGAGGGACCGAATAAGGTTCCCTTGCATGCAGACAGGCACAGATAACGTCGTGATGTTGAGACCTGTTTTGAAGGCCGTTGATTTCGTCCTTCCATCTCTTGTGCCCGAGGTTGGAGATTGAAGAAGAGGACCGCAAGAGGCGGCAAGCCCAAGCCGAGCGGGAGGTCACTTGGCCTCAGCTTGAAAGTAGGGCTAATGCGAACAGTCCTGCCCTCAACCCTAGGAGATGGAAAGGCAAGCACAGCAAGCAGAGGCCGAGGCCGCGAGATGGCAAATGGAAGGGCACGCAGTACAGCTTTGCAGAGCGGCGTCGAGAGCCAGGAGCGGCAAAGGAGAGAAGCGCTTGAGCAAGCGGAGGCCGAGGCACAACGTGCCCATGTTGGTCGGGGGATGATACCAGCTTCGAAAGCTTCTCCGGAACCGAGGAGAGGGAAAGACAAGCGATGCAGGAGCAGTCGAAGGCGGAGGCCGCGTCGCCAGACAAAGATTTCGATGGCGTGTCATTGTTTTTGAAACCCCTGACACTGGCGAGGCCGCGCCTCCCCTGCAAACCGATGAGGCGCTTCTTGTGTGGTCTTCTGCGAGTGGCCACGAGCACTGAGTAGCACGAAGCTCCCAGGAAGCAGGCAAGCCAAGAAGGCGCCGGCAGAACAAGTCCCTCGGCACTTACAAGTTGAGCCGTTGCTGTTCGCGTGAGGCGACTTGTATTCGAGCCACGTGTAATGTCCAGAATGGGATTGAGCGTGTGTCCGTTGGCGCAGTTCACAAAGCTTTTTGCCGAGGGCGGAACATGAGGAAGAGGATCGCAAAGGGCGGCGACATTCTCCCAAAGAACAGGAGGTCGAGGCTTCACTTGTGACGACATCCGCAGCTTGACTCAGACATCATTGCATGGTGTTTGAAGGAGATGGACAGCCAAGCGCTGGAGCAAGAGGCAGAGGCTGCCGAGCCTGCTGGAGGGGAGGAGGCGTGTCTTTGCGTCTTCACGAAACCGGGTTCGGTGAGAAGCTGCAGTGTGCGGCACAGTCTTGCCTGGAATCGACTGGTGTGCAGGAAGCAGCGGGTAAGTCCAGAACGCGAAGACGAAATAAGCTGCTCGACATACACGTGCGAATGCTTACAGAAGTGATAAAGAGTTGCAAACCTACGTTTGCAGAGATCTTTGGCCTGGGCCTAATCGTTTTATGGGAAAGCTGTAATCAGGGCCGCAAGCAGGAGCTATCAATCTTTTATTGGAAGAGAACAAGGGCCCAGCTTCGTTCCCGTCTTAATTACTTCCGTCCTGCCTGCCTGCCATTGCGAGTTGCTGTAGGTCAAAGCAGGATCACAAGTCGGGATTTTTGAATGAACGCGAGCTGAGGGCGGAGGATGAGGAAGAGGGTCGCAAAGGTCAGCGACATTCTCCAAAAGAGCAGGAGGTCGAGGCTTCACTTGCATAGACAGCTGCAGCTTCGCTCAGTCCATCTTTGCCTGTATGGTTTCAGGACGTGAAGGAGATGGACAGCCGAGTGCAGGAGCAAGATGTAGAGGCTGCCAAGCAGCCTACTGAGGCGTGTCTTCGTGTTTTCAGTGCGAAGTGTCTGTGGCTTTGTGCGAGCGGGATCGAGAGCTTTCAGGGCCCTGCCGGCCAGGAGCGGCAAAGGAGAGAAGCGCTTGAGCAAGCGGAGGCCGAGGCACAACGTGCCCATGTTGGTCGGGGGATGATACCAGCTTCGAAAGCTTCTCCGGAACCGAGGAGAGGGAAAGACAAGCGATGCAGGAGCAGGCGAAGGCGGAGGCCGCGTCGCCAGACAAAGATTTCGATGGCGTGTCATTGTTTTTGAAACCCCTGACACTGGCGAGGCCGCGCCTCCGCTGCAAACCGATGAGGCGCTTCTTGTGTGGTCTTCTGCGAGTGGCCACGAGCACTGAGTAGCACGAAGCTCCCAGGAAGCAGGCAAGCCAAGAAGGCGCCGGCAGAACAAGTCCCTCGGCACTTACAAGTTGAGCCGTTGCTGTTCGCGTGAGGCGACTTGTATTCGAGCCACGTGTAATGTCCAGAATGGGATTGAGCGCGTGTCCGTTGGCGCAGTTCACAAAGCTTTTTGCCGAGGGCGGAACATGAGGAAGAGGATCGCAAAGGGCGGCGACATTCTCCCAAAGAACAGGAGGTCGAGGCTTCACTTGCGACGACACCCGCAGCTTGACTCAGACATCATTGCATGGTGTTTGAAGGAGATGGACAGCCAAGCGCTGGAGCAAGAGGCAGAGGCTGCCGAGCCTGCTGGAGGGGAAGAGGCGCGTCTTCGCAAGGGGCCCGATGACGTGCGGAGCATTCTTCCCTGGAATCGACTGGTGTGCAGGAAGCAGCGGGTAAGTCCAGAAGGCGCCGGCGCAAAAAGCCTCTTGGCATACAGACGCGAATGCTTACAGAAGTGATGAAGACCCGTCACAATGCAGGCCTTTCAGCAGGTAAAACCGTGCAAACCTACATTTGCGGAAAAGTTGGGGCTTCTTTTTTTCTGAAGGCTGTATGTAGTCTCCGCATTCTTCGCACACGCTCAGATTCAAGGGGATTTGATCGGCGTGAGCGCATGGAGCCGCCTGGCATACCCGGTGATTCCGTGGCTCCCGCTGTGGTGCAATGGACATGTTCGCCCAAATCGCGTTCTCTTCTCAACTGCGCGGCGGCCGCATACTGCTAGGACATCGGATTCAAAGCAACATCGCAAAACAACAACGATACGCACTTTGATGGAGCTTCATCTTCCACCATCTTTTGGGGTGTTCCGTGGACATTCTGCTCCGTCTTGGCTAGCCGTCGCGGCGAGGAGTGTTATGACTGGTGACAGCTCTTTGGGGTTCCGGAAAGCTTTGGATTGTTGTAGGTTCTGGTTTCCTGGCCTGCAAATCCAGTCGCTTACAACTATATTACTATATTTCAAGAAGTTGCAACCATTTCGAGGCAGACTGCTCCACACTGTTGTGTTTTTTCAACTGTGTTGGGATTTTCAACTGTGTTGGGATGTATTACATTTCAATTTTCGAGACAAGATGTCATCTATGGTTCTCGAGTTTGACGGGCTTCTTCTGGACATCTACGTACAAGATGATCATGTGCTAGCGTATTATCCTCAGTTGCGTGCCATTAACCGACATGCTACTCGCATCGACAAGTTCGGATTAATCTGCCTTTTCAATCAGGTCTCTCAGTCGCATGCTCAGAAGCTGGGGGCGCTGTCACGAGCACAGTCCTAACTGGCGGAAGAGCGGCAAACTACCAGGCGTCCTTGCATGGAAGCCTGCAGCAAAAAACGGTCACAATGGAGCTACTACACCGAATGCATGCCAGACATCGTGTAAGTCTTTGGAGGCTCCCGCGCATTTCGACTGAAATTTTTCTGTACATACAGAAATTCTGACATCCCAATATCACTAGACTCGTTTACTGTAAATGGAATCGAGTCGGACTGCCCAAACATTCGGAAAGAAGAAGTTGTCATTTCTAAGCAGTTCGCATCGAAGACATCGCAAGCTCAACAGTTTGCACACCCAACGTACTTGGAGATACCAGGATCCATGTTCCAACGGAGCTCAAGGCTAAATTGATGTGTCCCCTTCACGGCAACCTTAAGTAAACGCACAAAGCCGATTGAAGACCTAGCAGAGCTACACCGTCGGCCTTCGTGGGGCTCCGTCTCCTAGTCTTCCTCCGAAATCCGCGCAGTTCCAAGGGCGAAAATCCAGGTCGTGCTCCCTTTTGGAGTGCACCAGTCTCGTGCCCGGCGCCCGAAACGCTCCCGCCGCAGCCCGTGCCTTTCTGGCTGCGACGGCTACGGTTCCACGGTTCCACGCGTAGATTGGGCTCGGACCTGTCCAAAGCGTGCTGCGGGCTTTGCACTTGTGCTCCCCCTGCACATCTTGGTTTCATGGGCTGGTCTTGAGATGTCTTAGGAGCCGCAGGGTTGCTGTAGTACTGTAAGGTTTGGAATGCTGGCTTCTGTTTCACTGTCTGGAGTCCATGCTGGCATAAATGCTGTCTGCGTGAGCTACTTAATGGGAGAGAACAGGGCCGAGCTTCGTTCCCGTCTTTCCCTTAGTCCTGCTGGCCATTGCTTCTGTCTACAGTTGGAGTGATCAGAGTCTTGACCTTGCAGTAGGATCCGTGCCTCAAAGCAGGGAGACAAGTCGGGATGATTCTATGAACGCGAGCTGAGGGCGGAGGATGAGGAAGAGGATCGCAAAGGGCGACGAGACTCCCCAAAAGACCAGGAGGTCGAGGCTTCACTTGCGACGATACCTGCAGCTTCGCTCAATCCATCATTGCCTGTATGGTTTCAGGACGTGAAGGAGATGGACAGCCGAGTGCAGGAGCAAGAGGTAGAGGCTGCCAAGCAGCCTACTGAGGCGTGTCTACGTGTCTTCAATGAGAAGTGTCTGTGGCTGTGTGCGAGACACAGAGCGGATCAGGATCGAGAGCTTTCAGTGCCCTGCCGGCCAGGAGCGGCAAAGGAGAGAAGCGCTTGAGCAAGCGGAGGCCGAGGCACAACGTGCCCATGTTGGTCGGGGGATGATACCAGCTTCGAAAGCTTCTCCGGAACCGAGGAGAGGGAAAGACAAGCGATGCAGGAGCAGTCGAAGGCGGAGGCCGCGTCGCCAGACAAAGATTTCGATGGCGTGTCATTGTTTTTGAAACCCCTGACACTGGCGAGGCCGCGCCTCCGCTGCAAACCGATGAGGCGCTTCTTGTGTGGTCTTCTGCGAGTGGCCACGAGCACTGAGTAGCACGAAGCTCCCAGGAAGCAGGCAAGCCAAGAAGGCGCCGGCAGAACAAGTCCCTCGGCACTTACAAGTTGAGCCGTTGCTGTTCGCGTGAGGCGACTTGTATTCGAGCCACGTGTAATGTCCAGAATGGGATTGAGCGTGTGTCCGTTGGCGCAGTTCACAAAGCTTTTTGCCGAGGGCGGAACATGAGGAAGAGGATCGCAAAGGGCGGCGACATTCTCCCAAAGAACAGGAGGTCGAGGCTTCACTTGCGAAGACGCCGGCAGCTTGTCTGAATCCATCATTGCCTGATGCCTTCAGGACTTGAAGGAGATGGACAGCCAGGCGTTGGAGCAAGAGGCAGAGGCTGCCGAGCCTGCTGGAGGGGAGGAGGCGTGTCTTCGTAAAACGGGGCCCGATGACGTGCGGAACATTCTTCCCTGGAATCGACTGGGTTGTGCAGGAAGCAGCGGGTAAGTCCAGAAGGCGCAGGCGCAAAAAGTCTCTTGGCATACAGATGCGAATGCTTACAGTCTTACAGAAGTGATGAAGACCTGTCACAATGCAGGCCTTTCAGCAGGTAAAATCTTGCAAGTCTACGTTGGCAGAAAGATTTGGCGTATTCTTGTGGAAAAGCTGTACTTAGGGCTTCTAGCGGGAGCTACTAAACAGGAGAGAACAGGGGCCCAGCTTGGTTCCAGTCTTTCCCTTAGTCCTGCTTGCAATCGCTTCTGTCTACTGCTGGAGCCATCAGAGTCTTGACTTTGGACTTGCGATGCAGCTGTTGTACGGCAGTTGCTGTGGGAACCGTGCCTCGAAGCAGAGAGAGAGAGAGAGAGAGAGAGAGTAGCCATTTTGGCTCAAGTACTGCACCTTTGCTCGGGTGGCCTGTGACGCCCCCGTGCATCGGGTAGGGAGGTGGCTGGTTGACTCAGGGTGTCTCCCTGGGGGAGCCAGACCACCTTTCTCCAGCGGTGCTTGAGTCCTCCGGCCGCCGCATTTCTCATCAAGTGGCCCTGTCAGGGATAGCCGCGTTGCAGCTATATCCGTGTACGGCAAGTTCGAACCTCTACGTCCTTGTGGGGGACCTGACAACTGCAAGAGCTTCTTCCTCACCACCTTAAAGGCTACAGTTTGGCTCAAGTTCTCGGCTCGAGAGAGAGGTTTGAATTGTTCTAGCCTGTGAAGCGGTGCTCAGTTCTCAAGGGTTTGACGTTGCTTTTGCTTTGCTTCCTTCACGTCTTCGTGATTTGAGGGCATGCAGCCGAAGGAAGTACCGTCGCATTTCTTGCCCGCCGTGGGTCGTCATACTGATGTGCTGGAGAGAGGTGCAGCTGCGGCTGAGCCAAGCTTTGAGAGCCCTTCAGAGAAGACCCGCTTGAGAAAACCTAGTGCCCCGGAAGTTCCAGAGCTCAAGAAGCCTAAATTGGAGAGCACAGCCAACTCCCACCCAGGAGGTATCTCTCCAGGAGAGCCCATCTTCGGTACCCAAACTGAAGAGGACAGCCCCGATGAAGACATGGAGATACCGGTGCCTCCAGATTCACAACAGACGCTCCCAGCCCAAATTCCTGGCCTTTCTGAAGTACAGCAAATCGATCTTACTGAACAAGACAAAGCTTATGATGAACTTCAAACAGCTACCCCGAAGCCATCGCATCAGCAACTGCAGCCGGACGTTGGCGCCGGCATCCTCAGGCATCTCAATGCGGAAGTGCATGCACATAATTCCATGCCCGATCTAATTCATAATTCTACTCATGCGACTGCTCATGCCCCTGCTGTTGCGAATGCCACTACTGCTCATTCTGGCTATCAGGCTCCTAATGTGATGCCTCCTTGGTTGGCAGACATTCACGCCGGCTTGCAAGGATTGCACAACAAAGCTGATCGACAGTACTCTGATATAGTCGCAGGACTTCAGACCCAAGGGGCCAGACTTACAAGCCTCGAAACTGTCGCTTCAGAACATACCCTCCGACATGAACGTTCCGAGTCCCGGATTGCCCTTGTCGAAGAAAAAATTCGCGAACTTGAAGCCCTTAAGGACACCCTTTCTAGGTCCCCACGCCGCGCCCCCAATGCCGCACCTAGGTCACCTCGGTCCCCTCGTTCCCCTCGCAACTCACATTTTGGGGGTTACGATTTTACAGGGGATGAAGAACCTGATTTCGACCTTGTCGCTGGTGGGTGGAATGATGCTAGAAGGGATGACGCCATTCAAGAGATGCACAACATTCTTACTGATGCTGCGGTTAAGGATCAGATTCAGGAGGTCTGGGCTCCATATAGTCGAACCAGCTTTGTGAAGATCAGGCTCCACCTTGATGCCGGGCTTAACATTGCAGCTAAGCGGAAGATTCAGAAGGCTGTCCTCGACAAGCTTAAGAGCAAGAAGTATGTCAGCGGCGTTGTTGGCAGTGAGAACGTGAAACTTTGGGTCACGCGCAGTAAAACACCTGAAGAAAGGAAGATGACCCGCGCAATCGTTCTTTGCAAAACATTCTACTGTCACATTCCGAACAAGGACCCTTGCAAGCTGAATCCGTTCTCTGAACAAACAGTTGAGATCTCCTGGAATGGCAAGGTGTTCATAGGACAACATCAGATGCTTGGCAACGTTCACCGCGATGGTGAACCGTCGGCAAACGACTTGCTTCTGAGTGATAACAGAGGCAATCACCTCGACTGGTATTTGTTTGCCAGAGCCTTCGCCGCTACTACGGGCCGAGCAGAGGAAGACCTCCAAGATGTTTGGGATCGCTATGGGCCGTCCAATCATAAACCTGAGTGACTCCCCTGTACCTCCTCCCTCCCTGTTACATACTGTGCTTCTTGGAATGTTCAGGGTAAGGGACTGAAGGACTTGGAGACTGCATGGTCCGAACTTTCTCTCTCGGGCTTCGATTTTCTAGGTGTTCAGGAATTGGGTGGTCACAAAGATATTGCATCACCTTGGCAGATTTTGGAGGCTCACTTTGATGGAGCCTGGGGCTTTTATGCCTGCAACCCCCCCCTTGCCTTCCGCACAGTGGCTGTTGGCATGCCCTCCAGACTACTTCCCTTTGTTGAGAAGATAGTCCCCTTTTCGTGCGGTATCGGAGTAGTTCTCAAACGCTCTTCCATTAAGACCTTCGTTGTTTCAGCACATTTGCCCCATAAACAAAGATCAGATTGTATTGAGACTTGGCAGTCTTTTAATTCGGAATTGGACGCTTTCTTACAAGGTCGTCGTCACCATGACACAGTCATAATTTTGCATGACACGAATTATGAATTAGGTGCACTTGAGCACAGCCTTGATCCAAATTCGGCTGATGAGAGAGGGTTCATTTCTGCTGACATTCAACAGAAACACGGTCTAATCGCAACTAGGCCCAACACTTACACTTGGAGTAACTCTCGGGGCTCTAAGTCTAAAATTGACTTCATCCTTGTTTCCACACCTACTGTTGATTTGGTTTCTGACAGTGTCCTTCAAGACAGCGATTTCTTACTTGGTTGCGATCATCGAGCAGTCACGGCATCGTTTCGACAAATCGGAGCCAAAGAACCCCGACCTAATAGAAGATCCCGTCCCAGGTTTAATAAGTGTGGCAGATGGCATGTCGATGGAGCCAAAGCCCTGAAAGAGTGTGCTCTCCTAGCTGAGCGACTTGATCTCAGTGCCTCTGACCTCACACCGGATGCTCTTGAGTCCTTGGCAACTTCTGTCTCCTTCCGACCCAAAAGCCATAGGTACAAAGACCCTCCTCATGTGCTTGACATGATTAAACAGCGTCGCCTATTGACTGGCCCTGAAGCTCGTAAACTCGGTAAGGACATTCTAAGGATGAGAGCTGCTGCCAAAACCACCTGGCTTACGGACCTATTAGATCGAGGTTCCCAAGGCGACTATAGTGCCATTGCTTATTTTAAACGCAGGCAGAATGTTATAACGATGCATAGCAACTACATTGCCAGAGCTGGGGGAAGTTCCAAAGCCGTCGCTGACCTTAAGTCACATTTCCGTCGTAAATACACCCCAGTCGATGTTCCTGCCAACCACGTCTCTGCTACGGAGGTCTACCTGTCCCGCGTTGACTCCTTTCCTCGCCCTCCTCTCATTACCCTGGATGAAATTAGCACTGTGCTCGCAACCTGCAAAGCGGGTAAATCTTGCGGAGAAGATGGTATTTCTTATGAGCTTCTCACGCTCATCTCACACACTGACCTTGGCACACACCTTGTTGACCTTTTCAACTCTGTGCTTTTCCAAACCACAGCCATTCCCCCTCAATGGCTGGTGTCCAGACTCACCTTCTTGCCAAAAATTCCTTGTCCCTCCCTTCCCTCCCATCTGCGCCCTATTGTCCTTTCTTCCACTCCTGGTAAACTCTTTTCCAAAATTCTCCTTATGCGTCTCCGAAATTTTTTCCCACCAACCTGCGCCAATCAAATGGCCTGTATCCCAGGCTCGCAGACCCTCGAAGGCTCTGTTTGCTTACAGCATATTATCCACCTTTCACAGGAATACCGCCTTCCTCTCATTGCAATAAAACTGGATGTCTCCTCTGCCTTTGACCATTTATCCCATGACGCCATTGCCAGTTACCTCGCTCTTTCCGGGGCACATCTTGAATCTCTTTTACTTTTAAAAATCATTGTTCTTTCTCGTGTTGTTCTGGGCATTGCTGGGGAGTCCTGGCAACAGAAGCTGTTTCGTGGTTTGCTTCAGGGATCTAGTTATAGTGCAGAGATCTTTGGTCGCACTGTTGACTATTTCCTCGGATTTCTGCACACACGTTGGTCCATTTCCGAATCTACTTGGCTTCAATCCACCGATGCCTCTGGCGTCACAACCAAGCTTTTCAATTTACTATACGCTGATGACATCATCTTACTGGCTACCTCCTATTCTCAGGCTCGTAGGCTTTTGGAAGGTGTTATTGATTTGCTTGGCTCTATTGGCCTCTCTTTGGCTCTCCCCAAATGTAAATTTATTGTTTCTCCTGACCTCCCACAACAATCCTTGCAAGTCCGTGATGTCGTCATACCGCCTGTGCGCTCCTTCAAGTTTCTGGGGGTCCTGATGGGTTTTGACATCAATAGTCAAACAGTTCTTTCAGCCCGTCTTTCCATGACAAACAACGCTTTTTGGGGATACTATAGAATCCTTCGCAGAAAAGGAGCGCCCCTCAGGAAGCGTCTCCATCTGCTTAACACCTTTGTCACTTCCAAATGGCGCTGGATTAGCCCTTGCGTTCGCCCCGTCTCCGCTGTCAGTAACTGTCTCCAGGTCATGCACAACACACTTCTAACTTCCCTCGCTGGACTTTGCTCTGACCCCTTTGTCACTTCTAGTTCTAATTGGATCACCCGTCGCCGAGCCAGTCGTATGTGTGCGCAAATTTTAGGTCATCAAAGCTGGGCTGGCGCCCACGCGGTCAGCTTCTTCTCCTTTTGGGGCCACGCAGCCCGTCTCTCATCCTACCGCTATTCGCCTCTGTCCGTCGCCTTGCGAATTCGCGATACATTTTGGTTGCACGATAATTGGAAAATTACTCGCAGACAACTTGGCTTCTGGCCCAATTCATATCGTTTAATTCAGATAGCATGGGACGAACATCGAGGCCTTGGAACTTCCCCCTTCTGGACGGTAGCAGCTCAGGATAAAGCTCTTTGGAAGAAATTTACAGATACCTGGATTGCTTTCAAACAGCTCCAGCCCCTCATCTATTATCCTAATCTCCATGACGTTGACCTTTTGGGCCGCTGTCTTCTTCAAGTAGGTGAGACCTTCACCTTACTACCTTTCCGCCATGTACCGATTGAAAGCCCTTATGAAAGCTCCTTTCGGTTTGTACCATCAGCTGAAGTACATGAAGATGAAGCAGCCATGCAGATCTGTTCCGATGGTAGCTGTAAAGAAGGGACTGGGTCGGGATCAGCTGTTTTTCTGTCCCCATACGCACCGATCGAACAAGCGGTAGTTGCCCAATTCCGAATTCAGGGAGTTTGCACATCCACTAAAGCAGAACTCAGAGCTGCCATTCAGGCGTTGCGTATGATTCGGGCGGCACTACCCTTTCTAGGTGACATGAAGGTCGTTTTCCTTACGGATTCCGCATTTGTACTCCAAGTCATGGATGAATTCTGCTCCTTTAACAGTCATCCGCATGACATTCACGAATTATTGTCTCTTTGGCGTGGCATGTCACATAGAGTAGTTAAAAGACATGTAAAAGGACATGCAGGCCACGCATTGAACACTTTGGCTGACAACACTGCTAAGGAAGCCGGACGTTTCGGGCACTATCGCACGTTGTACCGCACTGTTGATTTCACTAAAGTCTTTCTTGTCATGCCCCACCAATGCCTTCCTGATTTTCATTCATGGCTGTGACAAGGGGGGGGGGGGGCAGGACGGACAAATATTTGTTCCGACGGCAGACCTGACACGCAGGCTCGATCTTGTACCGTAACTGCCCTTCGGAGCCGCTCCCCATGGACGGGATGAACGTGTCTCAGCCCCTCAGCACTGAGGACCTGGGAGATGCCATAGGCATTGGCACTTTCGTCATCCAGCACCAAGTTCAGATCTCCTTCACTGCACTTGCTTTGTTTTCATGGCTCATGTGGATGACTTTGCACATCTGCAGTGGGGCACGACGCAGCAAACTTGAAATGGCCCGTCTCCTGCAGGCGGCTGCAAGTTTGGAGGATAAAATTGATCGAATGAGCCTGACAGTGATGCCGCCCTCAATGACTGACAACTGGGCTCACCTGGAGACGGCATTGCAATGTGTAGATGCCAAGATTCTGGAAGTTCAGAAAGAGTGTGCTCAGCTCCGACAGTTTTTCACGGGTATCCAAGAAGATGAGACTCTTGGGAAAATCCTGGACAGCTCCAGACGGGCCCAAGCCAACAGTCGTGAAGCTTTGGACATGATTGAGGAGTGGCAGAAAAATGTTCCTCCAAAGATCAAGGAGATATATGGCTTCACGAGTGGCCTTGGCCAGCTCAATCGAGCTGTGCAAGTGATGGGTGTGGACATGCAGAAGCAGTTCGCTCTGCATGAAACCCTGCTGGATGGATTGCTCAAGCAAGGCCGTGAATCGCTTCACCATTTGCAAAGCGAGCAACGGGCCCAAGCAGACAGGCTAGCAAAGCTCGATGGTGCCGCTGACGAGCTCAAGGCGAGTTTAAAGCAGGTGAGCCTTGATGTTCACATTGCCAAGACCAAGACCGAGCAGAAGGTCGAGTCTCTCCACAAGGACGTCACTGGGTTCATTGGCTGGACACAGTCGACTGTGCGCGGATTCACTCCGCTTATTCCGCTCAGTAAGTCTGCCAAAGAAGCCCTCGATAATGTCGTCGAGTACAGCGTGAAGGCGAATCAACATGATCAAAGTATGTCCAGTCAGTGTTTGGCCATCCAAGAGTCATCGGCGAATGCCGAGGACCGGGCGGTGCGACTGGAAAGCTTACTTGGCGGCGTACAGCAGACGATGACAGAGGTCACAGAGGTCTGTCAGCAGCTCAAAGAGGGCAACCACATGATCCATGAGCAAATCGGCCTCATCTTGGAGAGGACGCCGAAGCTCCCAAAGCGGCAGCCGCCGCCGCCGCAGGCAGAGACACAGCCACCGCCGACGCCTACGACCGCGCCCGCCAGCTCTGCTTCTCAGCCACCAACGGTCGTTGAGCCTCCAGGGCAGCCGATCCGCATTTCGGATCACCTACAGCCTCTGGTTCGAGCACCGGGTCATGGCCAAGGTCCTATCTATATGGTGCAGGGGGACCCGTTGGCCGGATTCACGACGCATGAGCTCCTCAGGGCCCTCCTGGCGCGCCCCAACTAGTACATACTGTACAAGCACACTGATTGTAGATTCAGGCTGTTTGCATGCTTCGTCGTTTTGGGCTGCGCTTGGACTTGTATGGTCCCGACGCCCTAATTCTTGCAACCCTAATTTGATGCCAAACCTTGCACTGTACTATAAACCGCCTTGCATGTCCCAAATTTGGTAACCTCAATTTGTTGCATAGTGCTGCATTGTGTACTTTAGAAATTCTTTCGCATTGTACTCTCGTACTTGTTTTGCAATCCCATTCTGCACACTACATTCGTAATTCACTGGAACCCCTAATTGACGACTTTAATGGGTTCTGACCTGTAGAGTACCGACAGCCCTAGCAGTGTGCCACCAAGACCGATGCTCCGCATCCCGCAAAATGAAGACACGCCGTGCGCTCCTGGTCAGTCTTTGAATCGTGGCGTCTGTGTTGAATCTGACGCTTCAGTTCCCACAGTTTCTACTGGTTCAAAGCACAGTGTAGCAGCCGAGATGAAGCGTGTACGATCAACGAGTCCGACCACTCATGATGACGAATGCGTACTGTCTTCAGCTGCAGAGTTCCAACTAGAACCCTGCCATTTTGGACTGAATAAAGACGACGTAGCTAAACTTTCCCGCAGTCTGCAGGTCGAACCAGCTGTGACTCTTGCTGAAACACTTGCTCATGTTGCTATGTGTAAGTTCAAGCGAGCTGAGTCCGTGACTGCTTCCGATCTGGTTGAACTTTGGGATTCCATTCCTGATGGCCTTAAGACTCGAGACAAAACCAACTCGCAATCCCGGATCTTGATCTTTGGCGCCAATCCCCGCAAACCAGATTCCCTCACAGTAGCCACCCAGCAGTTCCCCAGGGTTACCCAGGTTCTGAGTAAATACATTTTGCACTCTTTCCCCAACTTTGAGTTCACCTGCATTAGCCTCCGCCTTAATGCAGATAAGGGCCCCCACAGAGACCTAAACAACCACACGGCTCCTTCCTTTATTCAGGTCCTCACCCCCTGTAACTCAGGTGGTAATCTATGGATAGCCCAGGCGTCAGGTACACATGAAATGATTGTGCATGGTTCGGCAGTTCAGGGCCATATTATTGACTGCACAACGAAACCTGCCCTGTTTCCTAGTAAAACTGCCTTACATGCTACCCAACCGTGGACAGGCGCCCGTAGGCTCGTTTTGGTTGCCTGGACTACTATGTCTTATAATGCAGAGGCTCTACAATCCCGGCTTAGCGACTTTCATTTCCGGGTTCCACCCAAGTCAGCCCCGTCCTCTGAGCAGTTGCAAGTGAGCCTCCACGGGGTTTTCGCAAAACAACACACACAACAAGCGTGGCTTCATACAGTGATGGGTGTGGGAAGAACCTTTTCAGTCAGCTCTGCGAGTAGTGACCCGGATGCCTCCTCTGCTGTACATCATACTAGTAGCCAGGAGCACATTGAACAGGCCTCATGTGACACAGACTCGTTCCCATCCACACTTGTGGATGATCCCTGAACCGCCCTCGGCCTTTGACTGCACTTAATTACATGCCTTTGTTTTGCCGTCACCGTCAGGACCAGGCTGCCACACGTGCTTTCGGGTTCTGGCTTCGCTTTCACAAGGGTTTTTGCCTTTAATTCAGGGTTTGATCTGCATTCAATTGGGAATTGGGAATTTGGAATTGGAAATTTGGAATTGGGAATTCGGACTTTGCTTTTCTGACTTTCGGATTGCTTGTTGCCTGCACTTTGCATGGGCTCGGGGCTTCTGGGATATTTCAACAATGTCGCAGTTTGTGCGCCAGACAGAAGAGGAGTGAATGAGAGAGACGCCTTGCACATGGGTGATGTTTGCCCGGTGGTACATGACGTGGGTGATGTGTGCCCTAATGGTGTCCGACCGTATTCTTCGTTGTTCGTGCGTCACCTCACTCCGGAAAACCGCAAAAAACACATAAAAAATCGTCCCGCCCACTGACCAACGCCATTCAGAACACCTGCAGCACACCCACTCCGACCGTCGTCACCACACATGCTTACATGCCCGGCTTGCCTTGCGTCACTGCTTCAGGGCCCTATGAACTATGGCGTTCCATAGACCACTTGTTTGCTATGCATTTGGGTTTCTTTGGACACTTTAACTTTGTTTTGGAGACACGTCGGCGTCGACCGTCGATCCTGCCGCCATGGTTCCCTCCTGAACTGCTGTGACGTTGTCTGTGCAAGATCTCTGAGAAGCCGCAATGCTGACATTGACACTAGTTGTCTGTTCAGGTCAATGCGAGCGATTCTGGATGAGAAGACTCTGCGCACTTCTGAAGCGACAGGTGCCACCGACGCACTTATTTCACAGGAGTGGACTCCTTCCCTCTCCTCTCTGATGTCACGGCTACTGCTGAATCTGGTATATACGCGGATCTACCACTCTGTGGCTGGACACAGACTCCAGGAGGTTGTCTTTCGGTACGCCTTTCATCCCCTGGCATGCTGCTGTCTGAAACAGCGTGTTTTTCTTCAACAGAACATATCCGACTTGGCTGCTCTGTCTATGAATATGTCCACAGTGGTCCTGCTCTGTGGATCTATTCATTGACTTAGCGCTGGTATGCCGACTGTGGCCAGTCTGCCACTCTTGCAGCTGGCCCACAACTGTGCAACATCGTTGCATGTGAAAACTTCTTGAATGCAAGCTGCCTGCCAACAGCCTTTCAGGTTGAAGCGTTAATTGGGTGCAAGCTCTAATTGGATGCAATGGTTGCCATGTCCGGAGGAACCTTTGGGTCAGTGATGCGAGTGACAGGTGCTTGAACTGTGCGGAGATGTTAATTGAGTGCAGACTGTTCTCTGGAGTGTTGCTGCTGGGATGAAGCTGGGAAGACATGGCATTTTGCCAACACCAGTGACCTCTGTGCACCCTGAGTCTTGCGATACCTGAACCGTGCTATCCCTTGATCTTTGACCTTTCCGCATAGTGGCAAAGGTCGACTTTTGACTTGACGACGGGAACAGCTAGTCTTTCTGGTCGTGGAGTTCAGCATATGTACAATTAGCCTTGTTTTGAAAACCGAAACATCTGGCTGTAGTCAACTGTTCAACCAAGACACCCTGCAATGCGGGCTTCGTCCTTGCTAGGTAGGAGGGAAAAAAAACCACCTTAAAGCAGAGGGGGAAAGAGGTCTTCTTCGTCGACGCCACCGCTCCCGAAGCCGCGGTGATTACAAACTACCTCCTGACTGGGCGGGGGAGTACAACACCGTCACGGTCGTGACTGTGGCAAGGACGGGGAGATAGTGACGTGTGCCTACGACCACCGGAGCCATGAGCCGTCATGGGGGAAGGGGGGAGGAAGATGTGCAAACTCCCATCTGCCGCTTGTGCCGCTTTGCGCATGGCGTGTGCACCGCAGGGTACAGAAAGACCCATGAAAGACGAGACCCACAATGCCGACTGCACTTGGTCACGGAACGGGGGACGCGCCACGCTATCCCCCAGACCGTGCCCTTGCCAAGCGCTCCGACAACAAGGCCAGCTGAGGGGACAGATGGAGGAGAAGCCGCGACTACGCTTTTCAGAACCAGAAAAGGACTGCACCTCAACTTCCCGGCGGGGGAACTCGACGACTGGATCCACAGCGAAGTCACCGAGAACATGGACGGCACCCTCACGAACCTTAAGACGGGGGAAGCACTGACAGAACAAGAAGCAGCCGACTACAGACGATACCAAGAGCGCCTGAACCAAAGGCGGAAACTTGGGGGGAAGGCCGATCGGCTCGCTACGATCGCCGACCGCTACCTTCCGGAGGTCTCCCAAGAGACGCGGGTGTATGCAATGAAACACCCAGACCGTGTACCTGACCTGCTGAAGCGTGCGAGAAAGATCAGGCGCCGCATAAGGGCAAGAAGGCAGGGGGATGCAGACGCCAGACCGGCAAGCAGAACGACTACTACCACGACACACCAGAGGACGGCGCAGGGGGATGTTTCCAAGAGCGTGCGAAAAAAGGCCAGCAAGTCAGCTGGGGGAGGAATGGCCAGCCACTACAGCAGCGATGCCAACCACGAGGGCCCAGCCAAGTCAAGACGATGATCGTGGAGACACAGAGCGCCCACCAGACTGGGGGGATAGCAACCCCAGAACACCTCGTGACGACCAAGTGGAGGGGGAAAGCCAACCACAAGCCTCAGCCAACGAAGAGAGAGACGCAGACTGGCCATGGGGGCCACATGGAAGGCCTTCAGACACGGGCCAAAGTCGGGGGATGCTTGCCGCTCGACCCGCTGAACCCGACGAGAAAGTCCAGCTGACGCCCAACAGCCGCTGGAGAGCAGTGCAACGTGTACAAGAACACATGCAACGCTGCGGGGGACAGCCAAGCGAGACCGAGTCACGAAGCAGTTGGAGGGAGTGACGCCAAGGAGCCGCAGTGAGCAAAGTGAGCGCGGAAAAAGTTTTTCAAAGTTTCAGTGCGAGGGGGAGAGAGGGGTGAAGTGCCTTGTTGAGCTCCTCTTTCTTCCTTGACCTTTTTCCACAGTGCCAGAGGGGAGAGGAGAGCCGCTTGTTTTGCGGGGTGTTGTGCTTTGTTTCCGGCCCTCCTCTTTCCCTAATGTGCCCTGCTGCGAGCCCCGCCCCACTTAGTGGGGGATCCTTTTGCAACCAGCCCTGCCGGGGGAATGCACTTGCTTTGTACCATACGCGTTACATACCACATTCTTTCAACCACTTTTGCCAACATGGCAATGTCGTTCCGTCCCTTTACAATTCGCTGCAATCCGTCACCTATGTGACGAAGTCTGATCCGCCTCTATGCCAAAATTCAATGCTCCCTCCGCTTCAAGCTGGGGGAGCTACAATTCGACCGGCACTGTTCAGGCCCCCCGAACCAGATCACAACTAAGGATAGTGCCGTAGGGGCGCGGTGATGAGGCGGGGGTTGTGTTGTGTTTAGAGTTCGGGGGGTTTCCTGTTTACATCTCGGGGCCTACTTTGTTTTTCGTTGCCTAATCTGGAAAGACCCCATTGCCAGCCACTCCATAAACACAGGGTGTGGCTGGGCGGGCCGAAGGCCTGGGGGCGCTTGCGCGACCGTTAAGCCCTGCAGAAAGAAAGAAAGAGAGAGAGAGAGAGAGACAGAGAGATCGGGGTGATTGAATGAACACGAGCTGAGGGCGGAGGATGAGGAAGAGGATGGCAACGGGAGACGGAATTCTCCCAAAGACCAGGAGGTCGAGGCTTCACTTGCGACGACACCCGCAGCTTGACTCAGACATCATTGCCTGGCGCTTGAAGGAGATGGACAGCCAAGCGTTGGATCAAGAGGCAGAGGCTGCCGAGCCTGCTGGAGGGGAAGAGGCGCGTCTTCGCAAGGGGCCCGATGACGTGCGGAGCATTCTTCCCTGGAATCGACTGGGTTGTGCAGGAAGCAGCAAGTAAGTCCAGAAGGCGCAGGCGCAAAAAGTCTCTTGGCATACAGACGCGAATACTTACAGAAGTCTTGCAAGCCTACGTTGGCGGAAAGATTTAGCGTATTCTTGTGGAAAAGCTGTACTTAGGGCTTCTAGCAGGAGCTACTAAACAGGAGAGAACAGGGGCCCAGCTTGGTTCCAGTCTTTCTCTTAGTCCTGCTTGCAATTGCTTCTATCTTGATCAGAGTCTTGACTTTGGACTTGCGATGCAGCTGTTGTACGGCAGTTGCTGCAGGAGCCGTGCCTCACAGCAACGAGAGAATCGGGGTGATTGAGTGAACGCGAGCTGAGGGTGGAGGATGAGGAAGAGGATGGCAAAGAGAGACGAAATTCTCCCAAAGACCAGGAGGTCGAGGCTTCACTTGCGAAGACGCTTGCAGCTTGTCTGAATCCACCATTGCCTGATGCCTTCAGGACTTGAAGGAGATGGACAGCCAGGCGTTGGAGCAAGAGGCAGAGGCTGCCGAGCCTGCTGGAGGGGAGGAGGCGTGTCTTCGTAAACCGGGGCCCGATGACGTGCGGAACATTCTTCCCTGGAATCGACTGGGTTGTGCAGGAAGCAGCGGGTAAGTCCAGAAGGCGCAGGCGCAAAAAGTCTCTTGGCATACAGATGCGAATGCTTACAGTCTTACAGAAGTGATGAAGACCTGTCACAATGCAGGCCTTTCAGCAGGTAAAATCTTGCAAGCCTACGTTGGCCGAAAGATTTGGCGTATTCTTGTGGAAAAGCTGTACTTCCTATGAAACTGGCCTAGCTTCGTTGCAGTCTTTCCCTTAGTCCTGCTGGCCAATGCTTCTGTCTACAGTTGGAGTGATGAAAGTCTCTAAGTCAATGACTTCAATGCAGCTGTTGTACTGCAGTTGCTGTAGGAGCAGTGCCTCAAAGCAGAGAGAGAATCGGGGTGATTGAATGAACACGAGCTGAGGGCGGAGGATGAGGAAGAGGATGGCAAAGGGCGACGAAATTCTCCCAAAGACCAGGCGGTCGAGGCTTCACGGACGGCGCCCACAGTGCCACAGCTTGACTCAGACATCATTGCCTGGCGCTTGAAGGAGATGGACAGCCAAGCATGGGAGCAAGAGGCAGAGGCTGCCGAGCCTGCTGGAGGGGAGGAGGCGTGTCTTCGCAAGGGGCCCCATGACGTGTGGAACATTCTTCCCTGGAATCAACTGGGCTGTGCAGGAAGCAGCGGGCAAGTCCAGAAGGCGCAGGCGCAAAAAGTCTCTTGGCATACAGACGCGAATGCTTACAGAAGTCTTGCAAGTCTACGTTGGCAGAAAGATTTGGCGTATTCTTGTGGAAAAGCTGTACTTAGGGCTTCTAGCGGGAGCTACTAAACAGGAGAGAACAGGGGCCCAGCTTGGTTCCAGTCTTTCCCGTAGTCCTGCTTGCAATCGCTTCTGTCTACTGCTGGAGCCATCAGAGTCTTGACTTTGCACTTGCGATGCAGCTGTTGTACTGCAGTTGCTGTGGGAGCCGTGCCTCCAAGCAGAAAGTGATCGAATGAACACGAGCTGAGGGCGGAGGATGAGGAAGAGGATGGCAAAGGGCGACGGAATTCTCCCAAAGACCAGGAGGTCGAGGCTTCACTTGCGTCGGACGACACCCACAGTGTCAAAGCTTGACTCAGACATCATTGCCTGGGGCTTGAAGGAGATGGACAGCCAAGCGTTGGATCAAGAGGCAGAGGCTGCCGAGCCTGCTGGAGGGGAGGAGGCGTGTCTTCGTAAAACGGGGCCCCATGACGTGCGGAGCATTCTTCCCTGGAATCAACTGGGCTGTGCAGGAAGCAGCGGGCAAGTCCAGAAGGCGCAGGCGCAAAAAGTCTCTTGGCATGCAGACGCGAATGCTTACAGAAGTCTTGCAAGTCTACGTTGGCAGAAAGATTTGGCGTATTTTTGTGGAAAAGCTGTACTTAGGGCTTCTAGCGGGAGCTACTAAACAGGAGAGAACAGGGGCCCAGCTTGGTTCCAGTCTTTCCCTTAGTCCTGCTTGCAATTGCTTCTGTCTACTGCTGGAGCCATCAGAGTCTTGACTTTGGACTTGCGATGCAGCTGTTGCTGTGGGAGCCGTGCCTCAAAGCAGAGAGAGAGAGAGAGAGAGAGAGAGAGAGAGAGAGAGAGAGAGAGAGAAATCGGGAAAACGAGCTGAGGGCGGAGGATGAGGAAGAGGATGGCAAAGGGCGACGGAATTCTCCCAAAGACCAGGAGGTCGAGGCTTCACTTGCGTCGGACGACACCCACAGTGTCAAAGCTTGACTCAGACATCATTGCCTGGGGCTTGAAGGAGATGGACAGCCAAGCGTTGGATCAAGAGGCAGAGGCTGCCGAGCCTGCTGGAGGGGAGGAGGCGTGTCTTCGTAAAACGGGGCCCCATGACGTGCGGAGCATTCTTCCCTGGAATCAACTGGGCTGTGCAGGAAGCAGCGGGCAAGTCCAGAAGGCGCAGGCGCAAAAAGTCTCTCGGCATGGGCCACATCATTAGAGGCAGCTTTTTTTTTGTGTGTGTGTGTGTGCGCGCAATTCAGGCAACTGTGCCTAAACTAAACTCGAGGTCTCTTCGTGCCCAGGTACCGTAGCGATTGGATCTGCATCCCAACAGCGGCCCACATAATTACAGTTATGATTTATCTCAGAAATTCATTCAAGCAGCCGCTGTGGATGTCTCGCATTTGAAGTATGAGAGCCGGCGACGACAACGCGGCTCCGATTCCCTACTCGTTGGCTGTAGCTGAGGTCAGAGCCTGAGGAGCAACAGGAGGAGCGTCGCAAAGGGCGGCAGGCCGGCAATCAGCGGGAGGGCGAAACCCAGGATGACTGAGTGACTGAGTGTTTCGCTTCATCCTCTGGCATTTCAGGCGGGAGACAGGCGAGTGTCTGCGGAGCACACAGAGGCTGAGACTGCTGAAGAGCAAGCGGAAGGGGAGGAGGCAGCGCTGCATCAAATGTACATCGGTTTCTTCGCCGCAGGGAGAAGCACGAAGCAGGGTCTCTTCGGCTATCGTCTGTAGGCACACCTGCGCAGGAACCAGAGGAGGAAGCTGAGGAGGAGGCCTCAAGAAGACGCCGGCGCCGGCGCAAGAAAGAGCTGAAAGCTCAAGATTCTGTTCTGGCAACATTGGATGAGTTCTAGTTTTTCGCCGCCCAGCTTGTGATGCACATCGAACGACAATGAACCGGGGGTTTGTGCGATTCTCAGTTCACAGTGGCCGTTATGTGTGACCGCTGGACGAGTGCATCAGAAGCTTTGCTTGGGGCCGACATGCAGTCGTAGATTGCAGACGCGCCCGGATAATGGCCATACCGCAAGCACTGCTTGCACGAGTTGCCAGCTGTCATCTGTGAACACAGTGCGGCAGGCAGTTTCAGAGACCCTGTTAATGTTCCACGCGGCCCCGTAAGACTGCATCAAAGATGCCATCGAGCAGTTTGTGAGGACTGCCTGTGGTGAAGCAGCGAGACATTGCAGCGATGCCCCACCATCTTGGCGCACGCCTGCTCCGTTTTGCAATGCATGCGAGAGCGATCTCGAGGTTAGCATCCAGCATCCGGAGCAAAGCTACGCAGTTATGCAGCATCGTTGGCACACCGCAATCCAAACCCTCTGCTGTGGCGTTTGCACAGGGCATGTCCGCGAGCTCGAAAGCACATGCCATGGCTGCGGCGACTGAGAAAGCCGAGCAAGATGAGGAGAGTGAGCCGCAGCTGACAAGGGACTATAGGAAGTCTTCCAATTCGCTAACCTCCATGGCCGCATGCCCGTGCAGCTCAGGATGCGGAGCTTCGCATCAAGCACCTGCGTGAGGATTGTCCTGCTGGTCTCTGTTAAGCTTAGTTGTGAGTGATTGGAAGTGACATGGCTCTACAGGCACTCAGAATCTCACGTTTATTGCATCCTGGTTTGATCTCTGCCTTCGGTGAATTCGAATGATCATCATGCGCATCAGGACGAAGACCTCGTAATTGTGTGCCGGCTGCAGATGTACATCTTGGCTTATGGTTGACCTTCTTTAGAAGCGTCGTGGCATGGGCCTGGGAAGAAGTGGCATCTGATCGTTTGCATGTACAGCTTTCACCGCAGCCGAGGACGGAGAAACAGCTGTGGATGACTTGTCACTGGTATGCAGAGATCTCCATCAGACACGTAGCGTCATATCATATCTCAGTCCCATGTCATGCATGTGAACCTGCTCGAAGTCAGCGTGACAGGTAGGCAGCTAAGCCAAACCTTCGCAGGTCGTCTGACTTGATGTTGTGTCTGATCCCGTGATTGGGCTCGTTTGGCGGCCCGTGGTCAAAGGTTACACAGAAGAAGAGTAGCCTTGAGTAGACATGATCGCAGTCGTCGCAGTCGCGTGGTAGCCTTTGCTCGCTGTGTTGCAACACGCTGCAACTGCAGTGGCAGAAGAACATGTGACGAGATAGGTCCTCGGCTTTGAGCTTTGTTGGATGCCCAAGGCTGGTGGCCCAGAGGGTCGCGCAGCAGGAAGTCTTTGCGGAACAGGTCCTGCAGGATGATGCAGGCAGCCGGGCAGGAGAGAAGGGGGAGCTTCTCGAGGGAACCTCGGAGCTTTGACTGAGCGAACTTAAGCAGACATCTGCAGTGGTTGGAACCGTGCGAATTCCGCTACCGCTACATGCGCGTGACATGGTAGATGCTCTGACCAGGCACTGGGAAACAAGCCCGTCGCAAGGCGCCTTCAGCTGAAGACGTCCAGAGACTTGGTCATCATGGAGTCTGCTCTCATTTACACCAGTGCCACTGCATGATGCACGCTTGCCGGAAGAGCGTTGCAAGGAAGCTCCTGCGGCTTTTGAAAGAGACCAACAAGCCCTCACCTCAAAATCGTGGCTGACTGACTGCGAGGTCAGGTAGTGGCTTGTCTTGAAGCAATGTAGCCTACAGTCATAAGGCTCACCTCCAAAATCGGCGAGCTGCCGAGCGACCTCGATGCAGTTTGCGGTAGTTTTAGAGCTCCGAGACGGCCAGCAAACCATTGCATGCCTGCATGCCAACGCACAGCATTGTATGGCAGCTTTGGCACCAGAGGTCACTTCGATGCCGTCGTCTCGGCCGAGGTGCGGGAGGCGTGCCGCGCGGCTTCCGAGGTGCGGGGCTAGTTCACGAAACAAATAACAGGCCAGTGGCTAAGTGCACTAGGTCTTACGAGTGCTGCGTTGAGGCCGTCACCAAGTTGCCGCTTCCGGAGTCTGACCGTCAGACGGAGCCGCCCCGATGCGCTGTTGGTTCCTCGGCAGGAGAAACGAAGACCTTCGAAGTTTTCTCAGGTTAGGTCAACGCCTGGTCAAAGTGACTCAAACTCCGACGTCTAGCCGCGCCTAGTGCCCTCCCAGACCCCCGGAAAGGATCCAAAAAGTAGATCCCTTAAAGGGGTTTCCTATAAAGTACCCTTAATAGATCTTAGTAGTATAGGGCCCCATATTAGGGTATCCACTTTCTAGATCCTCCCGGGGGTCTGGGCTAGCGTGGCCTAGCAGGGCCCGTTTCCGTCTTTTCGCCAGGCGACGAGGACTGGGGCCCTGGCCAAGAGAAGTCTTCGGAGGCTTTGGCAGCCGTGGACCTCCAGAGCACGGACGAGGAGACTGCTGCGGAGGCGGCTTGGAGTTTTTTTTTCTCAGATCATTTTTGGGACAGACCCATTGAAAGTGAAGCAGCGCTGCTAGGCAGCACCAAGTGCTCCGGCGGTTCCGACTGAGGAAGCACCCCAGGCGTCAGATTGGGAAGTGGGGCGAGGGGACGCGGGGGTGTCACAAGGTAACAGTTCTCTGGGCACTTTGTGGGCAGGTTGGCGAGGTTGCTGAGGCCGAGCAAGAGCAAGGAGTGCAAGATCCAGGGGAGGATTCTTGGCCGCACGGTAAGTTTTGATGTGGTCTCCAGCTGTCGTCTTCTCCATCCGTCTTCCCGATAGGAAGATGACGACGACGTGAATAACAAGGCAATCCCACTTTATGCCTTGGCGTGAGCTGTCCCGTCACACACCGCTGCCACGCTGCATGTTGCATGCACTTGAGTTGCTGTTGCCAGTGCGCAGCGCATCCGGAGCCAGCCACAAAGAATGGCGAGGGCACCGAAGCCGTGGAGGCAGGGGTTTCAGACACTTTGAGCAAAGCTACAGCTGTGGATGCCATCGTAGCTTCGCTGCAAGCTCATATGAAATGCAGCTTGAGTCTAAGTCTCGACACCCAGAACATGAAATGTTTAGGGGTTGGCCGTTTCCGTTTTTAGCCGATCAAGATGCAAGTCGCAGCCTGGTGTTCAGGAACCGACCTTCACCCGCACTGCGCCGGAAGACGAGGAGGGAGCTCCGGTGATCAATGCTCCCCGGCACCGAAAGGTCACCTCATTGCAGCCTGCAGATAGACGCCCACGGAGCAGTAGAAGAGCTGAACCAAGGTATCCCATCTCCCCACGAAGCTTGAGGAAAACGCGTCGAAGGAAGCGATCGGCAAGGTGCGGTCTATCGTGGACGAGCTGATCGTCGTTCAGGGCGATGAAGATGGCAAGGACCTCCGAACTTTCCAAACTGATGCGGAACACCAAGCACTGAACTGCACGACAGGCTTTGGACCTGGGTTCCGTTGTGTGCCTGGCCGACGGACGGGTCCTCGGAGCGGTGGTGGCCAAGCTGAATCTAAGGAATCTAGCGGAAAACTGGATCCACTCTTCCCGCAGCCTGAGCCTTTTGCCCTCCCCCCCCCCCCCCCCCCCCCCAGGGCCTAAATCACTTTGATGTCTGCGATGTGAAAACCGCCCGGGGCTACAGCAGGTGGACGTCTTCGGACCTATCTCCGTGCCGCACTACCTCGTCCTGCCGGCTGACTCCCGCAAGAAGGTCCGCATCCAGAGCCAACATGCTGGGATCGCCACTTTCATCGGCACTCTGAGGACATGCCTGCTGTTGGTGATGCTGTGCTGGCCGCCACCGGCATGGAGGAGAAACGGCGCAGACATGGGCCGGGAGGGGTCCTGGCATTTCACGGACTTTCAGGAGACCTCGTTCCTTTGTGACAGCGCCGATCTCTCAGCGCTGCGGAAGCAGCTCGGGGATGACGGCAGCGACGACGACAGCGGCCGAGCTGCAGATTCGGTCAAGAGCTATATGACGCCAAGAGAAGTCGTGCGTGTCCCTCGGCTGGAGGCGATCTCGTAGATGGTGAGGAGTCGGAGAGTGAAGAGCCGGAGTACAGCTCGCTGGGAGCAGCTGCATTGGAAGCTGCGGTCCGGGGGGGCCCAGGCCAGGGCCTGGGCTGGAGCCTCAGATCCGTGAGATCGAGTTGCAGCGCAGTGCGGTGCGGTTTTTTGCACCTGCTCTTGAAGGTGGGGTGTGGAAGGATCCGGAGGCGAAGCAGCGAGAGGTCGAAGCGACCTCCGCACCTCCCTGGAAAGCAAAAAGCAATCAGGAACGGTGGAATGATTGGAGGGAAGGCAGTGGTGAAGGAGCCAGAGCCAGGGGATTTTCTGTAGTGAGACATGTGATGTTGCCTCTTAGTTTTCCGGTTGAGGAGGTGGCTCTGCTCCATCCAAGCCAGCGTCACGCCGGCCCGAGAGGATGCCGCAATGGAAGCGCTTGTGAGCGTTACCGTCGGTTGCCATGCGCGTCTTTGCATTTGCAGGCCGGCCTCTCGGCAAGACGAAGGTCAGTGGCGAGACACCTCCTGGACCAGCGGGCAGTGGAGGAGAGAATCGCGCGAGGCGGTTTGTAGCCAGAGCTCGCAGTTTTGTCGAATCGTTGTGCTTGCCTGAAGCAATCAGGGTGACTGGTCCGACGATTGGTCCAATGGCCGGTCCAAGGATCGGGCCAAGGACTGGTCCGGGAATTGGAACGACCGATCCGGCGACTGGTCCAACCACGAACGGGCGCCCTGCCTGCACCAAGCTCTAGGTCTCCACTGTAGGTCCTCGACACATCTGGTCGTGACTGCGGCTTGAGAGCTGACAGGAGAGGTCTCAGCGGCGCGCGCCGCGCCGCGAGGGAGGCGAGAGCTTTCCACCGCCACCGCCCGTCCCAGGGCGGCCGGTTGCCACACCTGCACCGCCTGCACCGCCCCCACCTCCCCCACCGCCGCCACCTGCACCGCCTTCATGGGACACGCAGCAGCATTCGGAAGTGTATCTACTGCAGGGCTGGATCTTATGTGGCACCAATTCGCCACCAAGGACGATGGACGGGGCGATCCAGGACGGGGCAGATATGCCCAGGGTGACTTGGATGCAGCACGCAGTGCTTACAACACAGGAGTTAATTGCCTTGTGTGGTCAGGTGACCGCGACTGGCGACCTGCAGACAAGCCACGGCCTTCGAAGAACCCTCGGCTGAGCCGCTCGGATTCACTTCGACTGCCAATATGCCTTGCGCAGAGCTTGGCATAGCATCGGTGAAGTTCATGGATTGCTTGATGAGGTGAGTGATTCACCTGGGCCGATAAAGGAAAAAGGGACGTGCCACCGAGCTGCTGCTTAACATAGCGGGACTTGTGGTGGCAGAGGGCTTGCACTCACAATTCGTTGACTGTAGTCGCGTGCCATGTCACTTATGTCGGCCCAATGCCCCCCCCAGGTTCGAAATAGGTCTCGCAGAAACTCACCTTTCGGAAGTCAGTCTGTATGTGTCTGATGCCGCCCTCCCGACTGAACTCGAATTTAAGGGGTTTCCTGCAGCTGCGACTGACCGCCAGGATGCTCAGCATCCGTGCACGACTGGCAACTGATTGATGAGCTCAACAAGACCACTTCTTTCATGCTGATCATGACCGGCAGGATACCAACCATGCCAGCACAAATCCAACCAAAGAAGCCTGCGCGACCCATGCCTGTCCCCGCTGTGGCCAAAGATGCGAGAAAACAAGATAACAAAGCCGGCCTCCTAGACGGACTGCTTTCTAGCTACGCCTTTTGCCGCGTCGCGACTGCTCAGTGGAAGAGTACCCGCCATGACAAACAAGCAGCCCTGACAAGCAGCCGAGGCGAAGCATACACACACTGACAAACACGCACACCAACACACACCAAGGTGTAGCAACAGAGTCAGACCTACCTCTACCCAGCCCATACGCCAGCTGAGATCACGGTAGGTGGTCTAGACGCTTTACACTTTACAGTTACACGTTAGTGCCAGTTTCAGCCGGAGAGAAGCTGCCCGCCATGCTTCAGGCCGACGGAGGGGCGACCTCGCTGTAGATCACGCACACGCAGCGCACAAGCACACGGGCTCTTGCACAGGCTGCCGGCTCGTGGAATGGGTGCAGAGCGGAAGCAGCTGCGCTCGGCAAAGAAGGCTCTGGCTTTCATGTTCTCGTCGGTTCCAGCTGATGTGAGCCAGAGGCGCCCGATGAAGAGCAAGGCAAGGCAGCAGCTGCAAAGTGTCGTCAATGTCAAGTGTTGCACAGAAGGGCTCCAGTGGCCTGTGCCAGCAAAAATCCAAGCCTGGCATATGGCCAGGATCCGGTGGCCTCTACGGCGCCGAACTGGTCTCGGAAAGGAAACGATTGAAGGATTTCGCGATAGGCGCTGAGTGGTTGAGGTGAACAAAGCCGTGGAAGATCCCGGAAAATGGTTAAAGGGTGTGGCCAGGCGAGTGGCGAGGGCAGCAGACGCTTCCGTTGCTTAATCCCGGAAGTGTGCAGGTGGCTGGAAACCTCCGAAGACACAGATCCGGTAACGCTCCAAGCTCCAGAGGAAGCTCTTCAGGCGTTTTTTCTCTGAGCCGGCTTAGCCACTCCCAGTTTCTGAGGTCCGGGTCTTCACGCTTTGCTGCGACGACTTCCGGCCAAGGCGATTGAAGGCTCCGGTGGTTCTCGCGTGGTATCCCCGGTGCCCCAGGCCCCGCCCTCTTGCGCAAAATTAGTTGGATGCTCAAGGTGGCTAACAGTGCAGCTGCTGGGTTTAATGTTCCAGGCTGGGCGCTTGAACGACTGGATTTTGCGATCTTGAATTGAATCTCACTCTTGTGTCATACATGTATTGGATGCAACTGCTGGTGCGGTGCTGCGAAATCAGGTGATTCTCTGGTTGGAGGTGGGGCGCAATCTCGAGGCCTTCGAAGTGCCTTGGCTGCATCGCCCGGCGTTTTCCGATTAATCGCAACTTGACCCACAGCATCCCATGGCACGCTTGCATCGCGAAGGATACCTTGGCCCAGAACTGTGCTCCTTCGCTTCAGCAGCATCGCTGCCCATTTAAATCCTAAGGGTTGCCCGTCCTAAGAAGGCGTCCGTGACATGGCAGGCATGGCATTTGCCTTGGACCAGCCTGGAATCTGAGCTATTCTGGGCCTGCTACTCGGTCGGTACTCGGATATCTGGCGGAAGCTTCCTCGTTTCGGAGGAGCGACTCATATCCCTGCCTGCTCCAGGACCTTGAGCTTTCCGCCAGGCGAGAGCCAGGTGCCACCACATCCCCGGAGAGTCTGTAAGTCAAGGTGACAGCTGCGAGTTTCATGTATTGTTGTCGATTGAGCGCATGCGAACTCTCCACTCGAACCGGAACTCAAGACACGATCGTTTTCCGGCGTAGCTCTGCCTTGATGCATCTCTCGCCCCGAAGCTTCGCGAACACGACGGTAGGGTCTTGTTTGAGATTGATCGCTTAAGCCGTGGATGCAAAGCGACATCAGGCGGGCAAATCAGACACGGATGGTCTCTGAACTTCATTCCAACCTCGGTGGAGATGAGCTATATTGCACGAACATGTTGGTGCTCATGTTGGTGCTGCGCCATGCTCCACGCAGCTGCCAGACAGGCCTGGACGGTGTTGCAAAGTGCAAGAGCCCTAGACTCTGGAACAAGGACGTCGTAGCCTGAACAATAAAAGGTTGCCCCGCCCCTTTCTGTTGCTGTTTTCGCTCACAGCTGAAAGAAGATTCAAAGCCGACGCTTGGAGATGCGGCCTCGGCCCAGGGGGCAAAGGCTGGGAAAGCTTACAGCTTGCCTTCCTCTGGACCCGTTTGACATGTTTTTCTACATGTCGTAGAGCATTCGAGCACGCAGGCCATGGAAGTTCAAGTTGAGGCAATGCCAGGATGGGAGGCAATTAACGATATCTTGATACCGCAGTGCACATTTGCAGTGAACAGGTGCCCAAGGGCTGTCTCGTCGGGGTGCGTCTTGGGGAAGCTCTGAAGCAGCGCCGGTTAGACGGCAGGCGCAAGTGCCCGCGCCGTGCGTTCAACGTCAGGTCTCTCGATTCGATGATGCATGTTACAGGTCTGCGAGCAGCTATGTCTTCCCCAAGCTGGATGCTAAAAGGAGATTCGAAGCACCATGTAAGTGCACATGACGAGGTTTTCGTCAGTTGCTAAAACCTCGTCTGACTTGTCGAGCACGAGTGACAAAAAAGTGCACATAACATCGGGCGGGCCGTGTGCCATTGAGACGCAGGAGAGCCAGGATCGACATCTATCGGCATGTCTTGAGCCCCGGGTTGTTAAGATACTTGAGCTTCATGCAGGCTTGGTTCTCAAGTGTGGATTAGCTGAGGTCGGATCTTGCTCAGTGGAGGTCGACCCGAGCGGCTTGAACACAAATGAGGTGAACATACCATGCCCGCGGCCCAGACATTTCACATTCTGTTCGGCATGCTTTTTGTGGAAGTGGGGGGCACGGCATGCAGCGAAAATGTGAAGGCTCTGATCCAGCTCTGCAGTCGGTTCAGTCGGTACGGTGCCAGCCCAGTTGATCGGTTTCCTCTGGCGGCGCCTGCGTGGCTGTTGGCAGGCTGAAAATCACTTCGCAAGCTGCGGGCTCTTCCTCGGAGGCCTTGCATGCGTGGGTGGAAATGGGTTCCGTGCTGCGGGTGCCGCCTGGCCAGGAGCAGAGGCAGAAGCAGCAAGAGCAAGAGAGCAAGGAGAGCAATGGCTGTGCTGCATGCGTGGAGCAGTCTCCCAGAGCTGAGAGAACAGTGGAGCAGAGTGCAGAGCAAAGGAGTCTGCCTTGAACTACTTGGCGGCCCATGGCATCGAGCAAACACTTGCGGAATCTGTTCGACAGATGCTGAAGCTCTGCTGCAGTGGCCTTTTGCGGTATGCCCGAAGTCTCAATTGTCAAGTCATGTCATGTCTGTCAATCCATGCTCCGTGGCGGGAGCGTGCATTGCCAAAGAATCTTCTCCTGCAGCTCAGCACCTGGCACAGGCCGGGGCAGCTATCCATGTCCTGTCTTTCTGCGTTGCAAAGGTTCTAGATTCCAAAGGCTCCCATGCTTGCCTGGGAGCGCCACTTTTGTCGTGCCTCCACAGAGTGACGGAAAGTGATGGATTGAAGAAAGTCGGGGGCACAGAAAGGCGCCATCATAATGTTCTGCGATCGGAAGAACTAGGGAGGAAACTCGAATTGCTCATGTCGCTGGCTCCTAATGCGCTTGCCACATCAAGCTACACCATCACCACCGGACCGCCGGAGATGGAATTTGCGTGACCTCTGCGGCCCGTGGGACTTGTCAGCCATGCCTGCAAGTGTACCAGCATATGATACGCGAAGATAACTCACGCACAAGTTCATACACAACATATGTCTAGATGGTCCGGCGCATTCCGGCGCGAACGAGCATACGTGCCTGCATCATATATGGTCACGCGCTCCGCGGCCCCGCCCCTCCCCCCCTCCATGGTCTATATGGTCCAGGATGCCTCCCTGTGGGGTAGTTATGGGGATTTTGGGGTCTTGGGGTTTTGGGTCTAGCTTAAGCTTGTGAGTTTTGGGTTTAGGGTTTTGAGTTAAAAGGTATAAGGCTTCGAGTCGACATGGGCTTAGGGAGGGTTTGGGGTGTAGGTTCGCTGGGGTTGATAGTTTATGTTCTGGTTTAGGCTTAGAGCGGGGGTTTAGGGTTGGCTGTAGGGTTTGAAGTTTAGGTTACGGTTAATCAAAGAGAGCGGCCTGCCATGGGGCCTGGGTTTTTTGAGTACTGTGTTTCTTGGTCTCATATAGAATTTTGCTATGCGCGCATGCATTTACGCATGCTACTGTTGACAAAGGTGTAACATTATGAAGCATGTATGTGCATGTATGTATATATATATATATATACGTGAATGTGCCGGCATGTTTATTCTTACAGATACACATGCAAGCAAGCATAAACTCAAAAGCCCGTACATGTGATTTTTGTATATATTTGCATGAACCGTGGAATGCTCTACCACCACAATCCACTAAGCCGCGTCCAAGCGAAATGAAAGAATCATTTAAGTAGTTGCCTCATGTATCATTCCAGCTTATGTTAACACTTTAACCTACCACGTTAGCACCCGGTAATCTAAGGTGCAGAGCCGCCTTGCCGTGTTCTGATTCCCTGATGTCCTGACTCGGTGGTGAAGGTCTGTGTGTTTGCGAGAGTACTACGCAGTTGAGTCTGTATTGTAGTATTTCAGTATGTCAGTACGACTTGCTTATGTGGCGTCTCAGCCCAATCCGCAACCCCAATGACTATCGCAAAACTGTATATATTTCTGCCAGTAGGGGAACACATATATTATACACATCTGGTTTTATGGCGCTGTAACTAACGATGCACACAGAAACCCGGGCATGCCTTCGCTTACTAATACAGGGATACATACACTCACAAGCCTATGCATGCACTGCTTCTGTGTTTGCACTACCATGGTACGCTCTACTGCCACAATACGAAGTGCACGGCAGATATGCCGGCGCTCGTAAGCGAAGTGAAAGGAAATATGAAACATGAGTAAGTATTTCATACATCGTTCCAGCTCATTCTACAACTTTAACACCCGGTACTCTCGGGTGCAGAGCCGACTTTCCGTGTTCTGATTCCCCTAGGTCTTGACTCGTTGAAGGCTGTGGCATGTGAGTACTCAGTTAATCTTTATTGCAATATCTCAGTACAGCCGCATTTCTCAATGACTTGCTATAATGGGCCCCACAACAACGCACAGCTAATGTGACCGTGGCAAGACTGTATTTCTGCAAATCGGCGAAAACATATACACTATACACACGTGCTTTGTCTATTGTGCGGTGCCATAACATATCCTGTCATAGATTGTATCCGGGTTTTACAATGTCTGTAAGTTGCCAGGTTAAGAGGTCGGTGACATCATCCATGCTGAGACCAGTATGTATATGAATGTACAGATGGATGGGTAGACAAATAGACAGATGGATAGATACATGGATAGGCAGATAGATAGATGGAAGATGGTCAGATAACTTATCTACACGCATGTCTGCAATATTTGTGCGTATAAAAAGGTAACCTTCATGTGTAAAACGGGCTTTCTAGAGCACCTGGCATCTATTCTATGACATGGTGCAGCAGTATATGACATAGTATACAAACCCGACACGTGTTCAAAAAATATGGTCGAGGCCCATCTGGATGCCTTCCATCCTCGCGATTCCCCTTGACATATCCCGATAGGTTACATGGTGCTTGGACCGTTGAATTGTTCGCACACACAGCGTTTCTATAAGATGCTCACTTCTTCTAAACAAGTCTGTGTTCATAAACAAGGAAGGGCGTTCATACGCACCCCCCCACAAATCATGAATTGCATACTCAACAGAAACCGGGAATACAAACAAATTCACGTGGTGTGGTATGCTAGATAAGCTTGGCATGTTCTTCCATCAAACATGCAACAGGTCAGGATATCAAATCAAATTTACGGTAATGTTTGTGCAATTGGTGCGCGTTCTCGTGTTCTCCGTCTTGGTTGGTGTCTGGCGCACGCGTGGGTGGGGTTAGAATAGCTACTCATACGGCCCACGAGTGCCTATAAACAACAGGATCTTGCTTATAAGCAGGGCTAATAAGCAGAAGGCCTGTTTGTAGGCAACCGGACTGCTTGTAAGCAGACAGCCTGCTTATAAGCAGCCGGATTGCTTATAAGCAGACAGCCTGCTTATAAGCAGCCGGACTGCTTATAAGCAGAAAGCCTGCGCAGAATCATAAGCAGCCGGACTGCTTATAAGCATAACATAAGATAGATTAGACAGTAATCTTGTTTACGTAGACCCTACACGCAGAAGAACAGCCACAGCGGAAGGTTGTCCGGGCACATCAGCCGTGGCGGAAACCAAAAAAACCAAAGAAACCAAAAAAACCAAAAAAACCAAAGATTTCCGCACTAGTCTGAAGGATTCCGACTAGTGCGGAAATCTTTGGTTTTTTTGTTTTTTTTGGTTTCTTTGGTTTTTTTGGTTTGTTTGTTTTTTTTGTTTTTTTTGTTTTTTTTGGTTTTGCTGAAGGTTTAGGGTGTGGGTGTAAGGCTTGTGCTAGTGTAACTACGGCTTGCAGGACTTCCAGGGGTCCAGAGGGCCTTCCGAAGCATGCAAAGCAACCCTGAACGACAAGTACCGAGCAAGTAGTGCAAAAAGTGCAAAACACTGGATGTGCAAAAGCCCAGGCCCCATGGCAGTCCCTTCTGTAATCAAAGCAGGGGCAGGCGCTACTGCGAGACGTTGCAGGATTTATGGCTTGCATAGGGCTTGTCAGCTTGCGTACGATGCTGGCCTTGTCTGTGACGCCGCCGTCCCTCCAGCTGCAGCTCCAACGGCCCCCTCCGCAAACGCCAGCCCCCCATCCCCATCCTGTAGCAGACCATACCATTGGGGGGGGGCTGGGAATGCCAGACGCCTGACCATATATGCATACATACATACATACATACATACATACATCCACACATGCCATACCTATGCATCCATGTAACCATGCTGTACGCGTAGATGCCGAGAACCGAAAACGTAGGCAGATAGACAGATAGACAGACATCATCACTAATCAGGGCAAGTATGCATAGCCGCTCCCTAAACCAACTTACGAAGTCCCTTTCATTCAGATAGATCGATAGACAGATATCCTCGAATGATATATGCAGATGCACATACACGTGCTCACATACGTATCAAAAAGTGAGCATACACGGACGCAGCTGTTTTTCGCGGTTGCTTTGTCGCTTGTTTGGGTTTGCGTGCTTCAGCCTCAGGAAGACACGGCCAGAGGTCAGAAGCTGAGACTTGCGTACGTAGACCGTGGCATTTCGATCCCTTGTGATGTCATTGCCTGCCGGTGTCCTTGTCATTGTCGGCAGTTGCTTGTAAGAGGATCCCATTGGCTTCTTATGTGGCCATCTCCAGTCCTCCAGCTCCAAGCCGAAGGCAGAAGGAAAGGGCTGCAAGATCCTGCATCTCGTCGCGAGTGCTTGGAGGCTCCGGAATGGACGGAGGTGGCCTCCTGGAGCACGCGGTTACCCTCTGCAGCCCCCACCGAGGTGGAGCGAAAACTTGGCAAGGCCAGGGGACTACCAGACTCAGACTACAATCCGGAATTCAAGGCTTTAGCAAAAACGGCGCCACTGGAGGAACTGATCCAGCTGGAGGGCGACCTCGCAGGCAAATGCACCCTGCAGTGTGGTTTCGGCAGGTTCCTGAAAGCCACGCGCAGGACAGTACCTGCCGCTGCCATCCTCCAGGAGTTGGCCACTCATGCCTGAAGGCACCACGCATTTGCCTCGTTTCGTGGCTTGTCGTCATCCGTCATCCTTCCGAGTAGGCATGCCAGCTTCCTGGAGCGAGAAGCTCCGCCAGGAGGGACTGCTCTTCGAGGCCAGAAGCTGGCAAATCAGGTATGTCGCGCTTGGGTACGACCCTCTAGGTCTAAGTCGAGGCGTTGCGCTGCAAAGACTCTTGCGCAAGTGTCTCTTGACATTTGGAAAGGGGTCTCTGGGGAGTTGGTCAGGCTTCAGAGCCGAGCGGCCGTGGCGTCTTCGTCTCGCACGGTGAGGAGCGAAGCGACATGATCATGTCGCCACGAAGTTTCCATGTACTGTGCTACTGCCTCGAACTGCTGCTGCTGCTGCTGCGACGACGACGACGCCTACTACTACTACTACTACTACTACTACTACTACTACTACTACTACTACTACTACTACTACTACTACTACTACTATTACTACTACTACTACTACTACTACTACTACTACTACTACTACTACTACTACTACTACTACTACTACTACTACTACTACTACTACTACTACTACTACTACTGAGGGTTGTTCGCTGTCTTTCAAATAGATCCCCTGTCTTACAAGCATTTGATCCTGTACCGTAGCAGCCTTGGGAAAATCTTGGTGAGAGAAAGACACTCGCTCGGTAGAATATGCTTTTGTGTTATACATTTAGCCTGAGTGTTGCCTCTTACTTATAGTTGTAACTGAGCAGGAGTGCGCAAGTTCAGATCGATGAATGTCCCAGAGTCCTATTGTGGCTTCATCTTGTATGTTGGGCTGTTGATTTGTTTGCCTCTGGGAAATCATCGTGACTAGTTGCTATTTAAGTCCCATCGGAGCTGTCATAGGCGTGCCAGGTCTGTGACAAAAAACCACTACTGCTACTGCAGTGCGTGACCGAACAACAATAATGCTACTGCCCCACTGCCCGACTGCCCCACTGCCATTGCTGCTGCTGCTGCTGCTGCTCATGGTACTGTCAAGGGTGGGCTGCACACACCAACACCGGCACTACACCTACGCGTGCACCCACACCTACACCCACACCCACACCCGCACCATCCCACACCATTCCACACCATCCCACACCCATCCAGTCCATCCCACACCCACACCATCCCACACTATCCCACACCATCCCACACCATCCCACACCATCCCACACCATCCCACACCATCCCACACCATCCCACACCATCCCACACCATCCCACACCATCCCACACCATCCCACACCCACACCCACACCCACACCCACACCATCCCACACCCACACCCACGCCCGCGCCCACGCCCACGCCCACACCCACACCCACACCCACACCCGCACCTACACCTACACCTACACCGCACCACAACGACAACCAACAGCAACCACAACGCCAGCACCAACAACAGCAACAGCAAGAGCAACATCAACAGCAAGAGTAACAGCAACAGCAACAAACACGGCGACGAGGACGACTACTACCACTACCACTACTACGACTATTACTAACTACTACCACTACCACTACTACGACTATTACTAACAACAACAACAACAACTACTACTGCTACTACTGCTGCTGCTGCTGCTACGACCACTGCTTCTGTCCAGTCCAAATGATGAGCATTGCTTCCCTCTCGGACCTTGCTTGCCAGGACTTCGCGCTTTGGCTCAACAACGCCAGCCATGTGACGCTCCTCGTGCGGCCTGGGAACGCGGCCGAGGCCATCTACAAATTCCATCAAGGTAAAGTCTCCCTCATAGAAGAGTGTCTGGCAGGCCGAACGCTTGTCGCAGGTTCTGAAGCTGAAGCTGGGGGCCTGACGGTCTACGCAAAGCATATTTACACCGGCCAATGGGCCGAAACCCGGAAGGGAGCGATCCTGCTAGGTCTTCCAGCCGTAGTTAAGTTTCCTTGAATGTAGGTTTCCTGAGGCACGAGTGCCATTGAAGTTCTGTTCTGCTAAGCAGAACCAGCACAGAGAAACATCTAGAGATTGCAAAGCTATCCCGGCAAGTAAATATGACGGATTTCGCCACAGGTTGTGAGTACGACGGGTCTTCCGTCGTGAGACTTGGTAAGATGTCGAACATGGCCAGGGGAACCCAGGAGGCTGCCTTTCCGATGGTAGACCGGGCTTCGTCTGCAGCTTCCGAAGCCACAGCTTTGCCTGTGGCAGCCTGCGCCGCTTGAATTGCTTTTCCTGTCGCTCGCAGTCCTGGTCCAAGCACAGCAGAAAGCCGCCGCACATCCTCCGGGCCTCAATTATTCCGGAAATGCCTTGCGCTCGCGACACTTGGATGCAAGAAGGGAGCGCGACAATGACGTGCATCGATGCATCAACTCACAGAAGGACGCCCCGGTGATCGCAGCTTTGGGTGCAGCCGCTGCCATTGGCCTCGGCAGCGAGGCATTCGTGGCCTCCAAGCCAGTCCAGGTGCGCAACCGTGACCAGAAATGTCTCAGCCATACCTGAAGGCAATGTTGCCCCAGAAGTATTGCTCATTCCTGTCAAAGGCGGAAAGCTCACCAGCCTTGAGGGGTGCCGGAGCTGTAGCCGCAGCGTCGACATCGTCGACCTGGGGAGGTTCAAGCAGGACAAGTTGCGTTCGCGCTGCTAGCTGCAGTTGTCTCTTGTCTGACAATGAGAGTAGTCGAGGACCCTGGCCGCTGGGGCAGTGGCTACTGCCGCAGTGGTGGGGCGAGGAGCGCTGCTGCGTCGTCGAGCCACAGCTGTGGCTTGGCCAAATGCGTAGGGGGCCCCACGTCATTCCCTTGCAATCAGATTGGCAGACAGGAACCGAAAAACCGAGCCGGCATTGCATATCTGTCAGGTGAAGAAGAAGGGCGTGCGTGTGGTCGAGGGCAAGGACGCGAATGGGTGCGAAGATGCAGCCTGAAGTGGCAATTCCAGTGGAGTGGTGCGTAAAGATATAACTTCAGTCAGGCCTCTCAAGATTTGTGAATCCGACTGGACGTTTGTCTATTGTCGTGCAGTTTCGATGTTCGGCTTCGTGAGGAGATCCCCTGGAACCTCTTCAGCCCCAAGGCGCCGTACCAAGGCAGCTGCTTGTCCAAGGACACCATCACCAGCAAGACCCCTTTGGTGAACTGGGAGACGTGCCATGTGATCATGGACCACGGCGGCAAGGTGCCCTACATCGAGGGTCAGTCCATCGGCGTCATTGCACCGGGCCCGGACAAGAAGGGCGAGACCCCAGCAAAGATCCGCCTGTACTCCATCGCCTCCTCCGCGCCCGGTGACGACGAGAGCAGCAAGACGGTGTCCCTGGTGGTGAAGCGCGTTGTGGAGGTGGCCGGACGTGGCTGGTGCGAGTACTCGAACGTCGAAAAGGGAAAGGATCCTGAGTTCCCGGACGCAGAGAAGGTCTATCGCGGAGTTTGCTCCAGCCACATCTGCGATTTGGAAGCGGGAGATGACGTTCTTATCACGGGTCCAACAGGAGCCGAGATGCTGTTGCCGGAAGATCCCGAGGCGAACATGATCTTCATGGCCACCGGAACCGGTATCGCACCATTCCGATCCCACCTGCGCAACCTCTTCCACGACAAGGTCTCGAAGGGCAAGTTCAATGGCTGTGCCTGGCTGTTCTTGGGAGTTCCCTTCAGCGAGTCCTTGCTCTATGACGAAGAGTGGAAGGAGATGCAGGCCGAGTTCCCAGGCCAGTTCCGGTTCGACTACGCAGTTTCCAGCGAAGAAAAGTCTGAGAAGAACAAGATAAACGGAGAGATGTGGGTGCAGCACAAGATGATGGAGTACGGCGAGGATCTATGGGAGCTTGTCAAGGACAGCGCAGTTGGAACAATACGAAAGGCAGAAAGACAGAGACAGACAGAGACAGACAGAGACAGACAGACAGACAGACAGACAGACAGACAGACACATAGACACCCAGACACGCAGACACGCAGACACGCAGACACACAGACACACAGACACACAGACACACAGACACAAAGACAAGCAGACACGCAGACACGCAGACACACAGACACACAGACACACAGACACACAGACACACAGACACAAAGACAAGCAGACACGCAGACACGCAGACACACAGACACACCGACACACCGACACACCGACACAGACACACGCAGAGACACACAGAGACACACAAAGACACGCAGAGACACAGAGACACACACACACACAGACACACACACACACACACAGACACGCACACAGACACACACACACACACACACACACAGACACACAGAGACACACACAGACACACACAGACACACAGACACACAGACACACAGACACACAGACACACAGACACACAGACACACAGACACACAGACACACCGACACACAGACACAGACACAGACACAG